>CM067167.1:173191153-173318653 GCA_034093135.1 Erigeron breviscapus
ACGTCATAATCTCTAAATTAGACGAAATTATAATAATGATCGAGATTAGGACTAACCCGTTGTAAATAAATTACGAGTTGTCACAATTATCACTGCGCCGCAGTGGGAGGGATGTTGCCCCACTGCGCCGCAGTCACCAAAAGAACAAGAATTCCAGGGATATACTGCGCCGCAGTGGGAGTATTCACCCCACTGCGCCGCAGTCAGCCAAAAACAATATTTTTCCGAGGGTTTACACTGCGCCGCAGTGAAGGGTGCACAAGGCTCACTGCGCCGCAGTGAGTGCACGGGGAACTCAGGGTTCAGCCTTTTTGCATCAGATTTTGGGGAGGTATAAATAGAAAAATAAACCCTATTTCCCAAGTTATCAAGTTTTCTTTCTAGGAGCTGTTCTACCACGAATTCTTTCAAGGATCATCTCAGATTTCATCATTGGATTCATTAAAGATTCAAGAACACCCATCTAGATCGTATCTAATTTTCTGTCTTGCAATTTACATTCAAAAATCATTGGTACAATATGTTCTATTTCTATTTCGTTTGCTATTTTCCATTTAGCATGAGTGGCTAGATTTCTAATCATCCACTTTTATGAAACTTGACGAATGATATGATTGCAATATTTTAATTCAAGAGTTGATTCAATTATCGTTGTGTCGTGATCTTTATCAATTAATTCCTTGTGATTTATTCTTTTGATGTTGATGGTTATGTGTTCATCGTTAGTGGTACTAGGTGAATATGTTTATCGTTTCAATTCGATTGTCTATGGTCGTTTGTCACCGGTTCATGGTATGACGGTGAATGTCAAATCTATAATAGGAATTAATCGGTAAACGTGTTTAGAAACGGTTGGTGGTACCACGTTTTCATTCACATAGGCATAATTGGTAATTGGATAATCAAGCAAACTAATTGTTGGGGAGATTTTCTAGGCATTGGTGGTACCGGCTTGGGTAATTTAACTAGCAACTTAGGTGTTTGGGGTATTTGTGAGCGGTTGGTGGTACCACGCGAGCATTTTATCCTTTCACGATTATCTTGTCAACTCTAAAGAATTTGATCTTTAACGTGTGCAGTCATAACTGAAGTCAAGTGGATTCGAAGTGGATGATCTTTATTTATATTGTCTGAACTTTCTTTACTTTTAATTGTCTTATCATTTCAATTTCTTTAATTTCAAATTGTCAAAGTTAGGTAGCAATTCGGCTACGGTTCCATCCTTTTCTAAAACTACTTTAGCAAACAATTATTTCAAAACCAATCCCTGCGAACGATCTCGGACTTACTACTTACTATACTATATGCGATCAGGTCCACTGCCTGAAAGTGTGTAGTAGTCGGTTTTTAGTGGGTACTTGTTTATAAATTTTACAAACTCGATTTCACACATCAAGTTTTTGGCGCCGCTGCCGGGGATTGTGTGCCGATTTAGTTGTTAATTTAGTGGTTTGATCCTTTCTCATGCGTGAGGAAGTTACTTGTTTTATTAGTTTAGTTTTCTTTTCTTATCACAGGTGCATTTGACGTGTTTGTGTTAGTTGTGTTTGCAGGCATATTTCTTTAGTTGATGAACTTGCGTTCTTCGGGTCTCCCTTTGAATAGTCCTTTGTCTACTCCGAGAAGACCAAGAGGGCGTAGGTTTAACTTCACTGAACCCACAACACCTATACCGACACCATTTTCACCTATAGCTAAACCCACTCCTGATTCAGACGAGGAAGGGTTCTTTTTAGATGAATTTTTCAATCTAGAAGTTAAGCAAGAAGAGATGGGTGACGAACAACCAAGGGATCCAAATGACATTCGCTATGGCGAGAGGGTTCGAACTATTCCAACCAGCCGTGGCTCTGCCATTAGACCTCCGGCCATTGATCACACCTTCAATTTGAAAGGAATTCATCTCAAGAGTATAGAAGAGCAACAATTTGATGGAAAAAGGAAATGGGATCCTTACCAACACTTGGATAGGTTTGAAAAGTTGGCTCGACTTTATCAATATGGTCAAAATCAAATGAATGCCGTGAAACTTGAGACATTTCCCATCTCAATCACCGGAGAAGCACTTGATTGGTTCAATGATCTTCCAGAAAATTCAATCACTACTTGGGAGCAGCTTAAGGAGGCTTTCATTGGTGATTTTTATTCACTAAGAACTCAAAGAAGGTTAGAGAATATGATTAGGTCTTTTGAACAAGATAATGGAGAAGATGTTGTTGATGCTTGGGTTCGTTTCAAGGAAATGTTGAGAAATTGTCCAGGTCACGATTTGACTAGGGAACAATATGTGGAGCTTTTCTTTGATGGGTTAGATAAGAAGTCTAAACGAGAATTGGGATATGCTTTTGGGGGTAGTTTCAATAACATTACACCCAATGAAGGCTATCAAATCTTGGAAGATATGGCAAAGGATAACTCAACTATGGATGATGAAAGATTCTTGAAGAATGAAAGGAAGATGAAGAAAGGTACCAGAGAAGGGAGAGTTGCAAAGGCAGAAGCTAGCAATGACTCAGGGGTTATTGGAGAGATTCAGGCGCTATCTGCGCGCATGGATAAGGGATTTGCTGCTCAAGAGACTAAGTTTGGAGCACTTGAGAGGGATGTTAAGGTCTTAGCCGATGGGTGTGATCATTGTGGTGATATGCACCATTCGGATGAGTATCCAAATCGGGAACCCGAAGATGTGAACTATGTTCAAAATCAACCCCAAGGGAACTTCCACCGCAACACCGGTTTCCAGAACCGGCCTTCAGGTAATCCTTCTTATAACTCTTTCTTTTCAGGCTAATGCTCCTCGTTTTTCAGGTAACAGGTGGCAAAGAGATAATTATCAGAATCAGCCACAACAGCAGACTCAGCAAGGACAAGGATCAGGTTCTTCTTCTTCTTCTAATGCCGATCCTAATGCCGAGTTGAGGGAGATGATGAAGCAGTTGGCTAGTAATCAAGTTGAAACAAACACTAGCATTCAAATGATCAGGGATGATACTAAGCTTTGAGTGAGAGGTTGGATCAGATAAGCGGGAAGGTGGAGATCAACATGAAAAATCAGGGTGTTAATTTCAAGGATCTCGAAAGTAGGATGGCAGCTCTTGCTAGGCCCACGGGGACTCTTCCTAGCAACACACAGCAGAATCCTAGGCCTCAGTTTTAATTCGGGACAGAAATACACCCCACCTCCAGTCCGTAATGAGCAAGCTAATGCCATTACCACTCGTACTGGTAAGTCTTATGACCCACCTTCTATGCCTAATGTTGTTGTTTCAGATGTGCAGGATAAAGGGAGTGATGATGTGATTTGATGAAGAGATAGAGATGGAGGAAGATCCGACCGTGAAGACTCCGGTCACTCCACCAAAACCGGCTGTGGTTCCAGAGGTTAAACCATACAAGCCAAAGATACCGTTTCCACAGAGGTTCAGGAAAGCAAAGCTGAAGGAGCAATATAACAAGTTTGTGGACATGATCAAAAATGTTCATATTAATGTTCCTTTAGTTGATCTTATTCAGGGGATGCCCAATTATGCCAAGTTCATTAAGGAGATTGTGATAGACAAAGGGAAGTTTGAAGAGGCAAAGGCTACTTTTTAATGTCGAGTGTTCTGCTATCTTGCAGAACCGCATTCCACCAAAGCTTGAAGATCAGGGAGTTTTCTTATCACTTGATCCATTAGAACTCTTATTTGTAAAGCCTTAGTTGATTTGGGGCTAGCATCAATTTGATGCCTTACTCGGTTTATGCCAAGTTGTCCTGGGAGTCCTTCGCCCTACTCGCATGAGTATAAGACTTGCTGACCATTCATTTCAGTATCCCATCGGGATTGCTGAAAACATTAGCGTCAGAGTTGGCCATATTGTTTTTCTAGTTGACTTCGTTATCCTCGAGATGGAGGAAGATACGAAGGTACCTCTTATTCTTGGACGCCCATTCCTTAATACCGCAGATGCTATCATCCGTGTGAAAGACAAGGAAATATATTTGGGCGTAGGAACTGATAGGATTGTGTTTAATGTTGAAAAGTCTATCAAGCATTCATATTCTAATGATGATACTTGTTTCAGGATTGATGTCATTGATGATGCATTAGATCAAGAATTTCAGGAATTCATGGAGACAGATATTGGAGAGGAAGAGATCGCTAATTTAGGATCTGGAGAAATTACTGATGAAGCTTTGTTTGTAGAGGTCATGGCACTGAGCTTGGATGAATCACCTCCCGAGGACGAGACTTTTGAGGAGGTAGTTGCTGACGGGAGTTCAAGGGTACCTAACTCTGTTGATGTACCACCTACTGACTTGGAGCTCAAGCCGCTTCCACCATCTAGAGTATGCATATCTGTCAAGTGAGTCTTCTCTTCCAGTGGTTATCTCGTCCTCACTCTCGAGTGACGAGAAAGACCGTCTCTTGTCTGTGCTTAAAGCCCATAAGCGGGCTTTTGCTTGGAAGACCACAGATATCCAGGTATTAGTCCTAATTTCTGCCAGCATAAAATTGATTTTCTTGATGATGTTAAGCCCGTTGTCCAGAGACAAAGGCGGCTGAATCCTAATATGAAGAAGGTAGTTAAGAAAGAGGTAATTAAGCTTCTTGATGCAGGAATCATTTTTCCTATTGCTGATAGTTCATGGGTAAGTCCTGTCCACTGTGTGCCCAAAAAGGGGGGCATGACAGTCATTGAAAATGATAATAAGGAGCTTTTGTCCACTAGGACTATTACGGGTTGGCGGGTTTGTATAGATTACCGTAAGCTTAATGATGCCACCCGTAAGGATCACTTTCCCCTTCCTTTTATTGATCAAATGTTGGAACGTCTTGCAGGGAATGAATATTTTTGTTTCTTGGATGGGTTTTCCGGGTACTTTCAAATACCCATTGATCCCAAGGACCAAGAGAAAACCACTTTTACTTGTCCATTTGGCACTTTTGCTTATCGGCGAATGCCGTTTGGTTTGTGTAATGCCCCTGGCACCTTTCAAAGGTGCATGATTGCTATTTTCTAGGACATGCTTGAAACTTCCATGGAAGTTTTCATGGATGATTTTCAGTTTTTGGGGATTCTTTTCATTCTTGCTTGAGTAATTTGGATAGGATGTTGGAACGGTGTGAGAGGGCACACCTTGTTTTGAATTGGGAAAAGTGTCATTTTATGGTCACTGAGGGTATTGTGTTAGGGCATAAAGTGTCCAAGGCCGGGATTGAGGTTGATCGGGCTAAGATAGATGTAATTGCCAAATTACCCCCGCCTTCCAATGTGAAAGGGGTAAGGAGTTTTCTTGGACATGCAGGTTTTTATCGTCGATTTATTAAGGATTTCTCTAAGATTACTCGTCCTATGACCCACTTGTTGGAGAAGGACGTTCCTTTTGTTTTTGATGATGCTTGTTTGAGTGCTTTCAGGTATTGAAGGAGAAGTTGACTGATTCTCCTATCATGGTAGCTCCAGATTGGGAATTGCCTTTCGAGTTGATGTGTGATGCCAGTGACTATGCTGTGGGAGCTGTGCTAGGGCAAAGGGTTGAGAAACATTTCAAACCCATTTACTTTGCTAGTAAAACTTTGAACCCCGCCCAGCAAAATTACACCATTACAGAAAAGGAGTTGCTTGCAGTGGTCTTTGCATTTGATAAGTTTAGATCATATCTTGTTTTGAGTAAGACCATAGTTTTCACTGACCATTCAGCCCTTAAGTACCTGTTCTCGAAACAGGATGCTAAACCCAGGCTTATCCGTTGGATTCTTTTGTTGCAAGAATTTGACATTGAGATAAAAGATAAGAAAGGGGCTGAAAATTTGGCTGCCGACCATTTGAGTCGTTTGGAAGATCCTCACCGGGAGGAACTTCGTGATGGGGAGATCAATGATCACTTCCCCGATGAGTCTTTAATGTTTATCTCTAACTCTGATGAAGCTCCTTGTTCGCAGATATAGCTAATTATTTGGTTGCAGGTGAGATACCTAATGATTTCACGTCCCAGCAGAAGAAGAAGCTCATATCGGATGTTAAGCATTATTTTTGGGACAATCCATACTTGTTTCGTATTTGTGCAGATGGTATGATTAGGAGATGTGTTGCTGGAGCTGAGACTAGAGAAATTTTGGATGCATGTCACTACGGGCCAACTGGGGGTCATTATGGTCCTTCAGTGACGGGTAAGAAAGTTTTTAATGCAGGTTTCTATTGGCCAACAATTTTCGAGGCCCAGACTTTGGTTGAGACTTGTGACATCTGCCAGCGACAAGGGAACATCACTAAACGGGACGAAATGCCTCAACAGAGTATTCAGGTATGTGAGGTTTTTGATATCTGGGGTATAGACTTTATGGGACCATTCCCACCGTCTAATAAGTTTCAGTACATTCTTGTCGCCGTTGACTACGTGTCTAAATGAGCCGAAGCCAAGGCTTTGCCCAAGAACGATGCGCGTGTAGTCATTGATTTCTTGAAACAGTTGTTCTGTCGTTTTGGTTGCCCTAGAGCTTTGATTAGTGACCGTGGTACCCATTTTGCAAACCATCAGTTAGCCAAAGTGCTGAAGAGGTACGGTGTTGTCCACTATTTTTCTACCTCGTACCATCCACAGACCAGTGGTCAAGTGGAAAACACAAACAGGGCCTTGAAGAGGATTTTGGAGAAAACTGTTGGAGATAACCCGAAGGTGTGGTCAAAGAAGTTGGATGACGCCTTGTGGGCGTTTAGGACGGCTTATAAGACGCCGATTGGCACCACGCCATACCGGTTGCTCTATGGTAAAACTTGCCATCTTCCTATAGAGATAGAGCATAAAGCGTATTGGGCTTTGAGGAATTTGAATTTGGACTTGATGGAAGCGCGTGAACTTAGGATGTTGCAACTCCATGAGCTTGATGAGCTTAGGTTAGGTGCTTATGAGAATTCGAGGCTATAAGGAGAGGACCAAGATTTGGCATGATAAGAGGATTCGTAGGAAGGAGTTTAAGGTTGGGGCTAAGGTGTTGTTGTTCTTGTCAAAATTTAAGATTAAGCAACCTAAACTAACTTCTAGGTGGATTGGACCGTTTGTAATTAAGCACGTGTACCCGTCGGGTTACGTAGAGTTGTTTAAGTGAAATGGTGAAGGATCGTTCATTGTCAATGGTCATCGACTTAAGCTATATTTGGAAGAAGAGAAGGTCGAGGGGATATTTGATGAGATCCCCGTGTTTGAGTTGAATACTTGAAAGTTGGTCGAGTTAAGCTAAAGACTCGTTAATAACTTAAGCGCTTCTCGGGAGGCAACCCGTGTTTATTTTATCGCATTTTACTTTCCTTGAATTAGTTAGTTCTAATCTTGTTTTAGTTAGCAAGTGCAGGTGTGGTTTCGATTTGATGCAGTTCCGGGTAAGTTTGTTTCATGTTTGACATATTCAAAAAGTGTGAAGAAAATTTCCAGAGATTTCTCACTGCGCCGCAGTGAGGGGTGGAAAGTCTCACTGCGCCGCAGTGAGAATCCTCTGCCCACTTGTGGAAAACCTCCCACTGCGCCGCAGTGGGAGTGAAGCATCTCCACTGCGTCGCAGTGAGAGGTCGGGTAAGTTGGTCAAGATAGGGAACATGTGGGTAAGTTTCTTTTAACCTTTAATTTTCTTTCTCTCTTTTCTCTCTTCTCTGAAAACCGAAAAACATAAAAAAAAAACCAACACACCCATTAATTCCCATCAAGATCCTCCATTCTCTTCCATCTTTAATCCTTTCTCAGATTTTTATCTTTATACATTTCATTATAGGGAGAAGTGTAAGTCTTTTTCTTTAGTTTCTTTGTATTTTTCTTTTATTTTGAATTTTCAATTTCTAGGGTTTATATGTTTGAATTAATTTAGGGGTTTTGATGTTTGTGGGCAATAGAAGCTAATTGGAAGTTAAATCTTTCATCTTGTTCATCCATTATTGATTTTAATTTTGGAATTAGGGTTTTGGAAAAATTGGGGATTTGTTGTTAAGAACAAGTATGGGGGAAAGTAGATGTAGGTTGTTTCAAGTGGAGATAACTGGTTCTTTACCCATATGTTTGATTGTTAGATTATACCCCCTTTTTGTGCCATGTCGTGATGAACCCTAACTTGTTGCCCAGATTTTGTGCCTCACTGCGCCACAGTGAGGGGGTTAGTTGCTCACTGCGCTGCAGTAAGAATCCTCTGCCCGACTTGTCTTTTTACCCCACTGCGCCGCAGCGAGGGTTAAGTATGCCCACTGCGCCGCAGTGGGGACCTTTTCCTGCCAAGGTTTTCGTTTGTTTAATATGGTTCCAACTTTGCATTCTTATTACTCACGATTGGTCGCTTTCATGTTTGTGAATGCAGGGATCAACTGATAAGGCCGCGGGAAAACGGAAAATGGTTGAGGGGCAATCTAGTGAGGCCGTTGATGTTCCGAGTCAAACTTCCAAGAAACAGATGGAGGTGCCGCTTACATTTATTGAAGGTGAACTGAACGAGAGGCATGCTTGGCTCTCATTCGGAAGTGTTAAGCAGCCACACAAGAACGTCTACAGGAACAAGTTGTATAAGCTTGCTAAGCATGCCGTCTGTCCCGCGAGATATTTACATCCTATTCAAGCTCAGGTATATGGAGTACAGGAGGACATACGAAGATGGTTGTCTATGAGTTTGAGAGTTGGAGGTGAGTCAAGAGGGCATGACGTGAATTGTGAGATTTGGCGGCGGGTTTTTGCTAACCGTGAGCCCGCCTACCGTGAGTTATGCTTGGAGTTTTATTCGACTTTGAAGCTGAAGAAGGAGTTGGGAAAAGTTAAAGATATTTTTGAGGAAAGGATTGTGTGGTTTTATTGTGGGGGACAGCAGAGGAAGCTGTCGATTGCTGAGTTTGGTTATTATTGTGGGATGTATTCGAGAGAGGAGTTATAGAGTGCGAATCTTAAGGCTATTTTCAAGAAGGGCTATCGGACAGGAGCCGATTTGGGTGATGGAGAGTCTATTTTGGAGTATTTCACAAGGATTACGGGAGGAGAAACTTGGACATACACTAGTGGTGTGTCGAAGATAAAGAATGTTCGTTTGAGGTTACTCCATCGCATGATTGTGACATTCTTGGTGCAACAATCTACTCATTGGGAAAAGGCTTACCAAAATGATTTGTGGTTACTTAAGCTCTTTTCTGAAGGTGCTCCATCAAGGTTTGCTTTGCCTCCTCTTGTACTTCTTGACCGAATGTGTAACCATTCTGATTCGAATTTGGTTTTGGGACATTTCATCACGGTTATCTATAAGAGGATGGGAGTCTTTGCTTCAGATGATTGCCAGACTTATCTTTCATTACCAGTGCATCAGGAGGGTTTTACGTATAATGAGCTTTGGAGGGGAAAGATTTTGAAGAAGAAGAAAGCAAATGAGCAAGAGCAGTTGTTGGCTGATGAGGGTGAAGTTGAAGGACCACCTCCCGTACAGGAGGTTGATGTTGATGTTGATGTTGAGATGGCGGAGGGTCAACCGGAACCAACGAGGAGGGGTGGTCGTAACATTCCCATCCCTCGCTCGTTTGACTTTACACTTTTGGGGAACACTGTTCAGAGTATTTATGAGTCTAGCAGAAGAGTCGGCAAGAGTTTGATGCATATCAGAGGAGGATGGATCAGGACTTTAACTGGATTGGTTCGCAGCAGGCCCACACTAACTATTGCCTTGATTATTATCAGCCGATGTGGGATGCTCAGTATCACGGTCGGGAGTTTGTTCGACCTGACCCGATTCCTCAGTTCTCTCCACCGCCTATTTATGTCCCCGATTATCGTCAGGGGGGTCAGTCCTTTTTCTCTCATACGACTGCCCCGGGGAACATGTCACCACGATCCCACGATTTAGGAGGTTCTCCTCGAGGTCCAGTGCAGTTTGGGGTCTTTCAGGGTGGCCATGTTGGCGGTGCTTCTTCATCTTTTGCAGGTTTTAATGCAGGTGCTCATTCAGGATTTGATGTTGGTCAGTCGGGAGGAGATGCAGGGGGTTCGGGTGCAGCTCAGGAAGAGGAGTCCGATTGGGTGACGAGTATTTTTGGAACACCTGGACTACCCTATGGTTACCATGGTCAGCAGCAGTAGTGGAGATGATTCCCATCCAGTACCGTGGGATGGAATCATGTGATGATTGGTTATGTTGGTATTTTCATGTCGTTACTTTAGTTATCATTGTCTGGTATCCACCCTACGGGGTGATGAAACATTTGTACTTTCCTTTGTTTCTTTTATTTTCTGCATGATACACTTTTTAGTTTGCACTTTGTATGGATATTTTGGATGTGTTCTTGTGATGTGTAATTGAGCAGGTTTGATCTGAATGAATGACCATACCTATTGTACAACCCAAGTGTGGAGGAGGACCCGTTGGATTCTCATCCTCACCTACATTCTGTGGCATCGATTTGTTTGATTGTGTGATCGTGTTAGTAGCTCACTATGATGTCACGTGCATATGCTGGCAGTAAGTTCAGCGTAACATTTTTGATTGGCATGTTTACTGATATTGTTTCACACACAGCTCTCGCACCTTCCGTTTTGGAACTAGTTTGTTTCTCCCGTCAAGCAAATTGGACTTCCTTTTTAGGAAGAGCAATTTGTGACCCAGGGTCGACTTACTTGTTTTGAAAAGGAATGTGTCCATGATCCAGTATGTGTTCTCATTCTTTCTGTCTATTTTGCTGACCCCTATTTACCCTTGTTTTGACCGAGTGTTGGATATTGAGGTGTTAGGTCCAGATTTAGTCCAGACTTACTGGACTGGCTCCAGACTGGACTACTGGAACCTTATTGAAGGTTTGTCAAGAAACATGTTTTGCTGGACTCGCTCCAGACTCGACTACTGGAGCTCACTGAAGATCTGACCAGAAAACATGTTCTGCTGGACCTACTCCAGACTTGGAATCTGGAGTCCTTCTAAAGATTTGTCCAGAAATAATGGAAGACTAATGAGCAAATACTTGTATAGGAAATCTGGAGTATTCTCCAGATGAGCTCACTGGACTTCACCCCAGTCCAGATCTACTCTACTGAAGACATTCTGACTGAAGTCAAAGACTGAAGTCTGAAGAAAGAAGACTTATCAAATGGCGGAGTCCACTGGAAAGTCTTACCAGATCTGTACACTGGAGGATTGTCAGTGTTCTAGACCTTACAAGTCTGAACACTGATATCGAGGATTGACTTTAAGCCTTTACACACTTTCCAAAGAACAACCCACTGTTCTTTACCAAAGTATACGTGTGTTAAGGTGGTTGGATAAAAGGATACACTTGCACTTGATGTGACTTTATCCCTATTCCTTATCCAATACATTTAATGTTCTTGTCGGATCATTAAATGTATCCAACCATATTTGTACGGCACAAAATTCACTGGTGAATTTTGTTGCCTATAAATACAAAGTCATTTCTTTGAGAAAATCACTTTTTAGCAAATTGGTGAACTTGCTTAAATACTCTCGATCTAAACAGCTATACTTCACAACTCTAAGTATATCGATCAAAGGAGTTTATTTAGCAAGTATAGATCACTTGTAATTCAAAGATTGTTTAGATACTTACATACGTGTAATATCTAGGTTCCGCAACGATCTTGTATTTTGTTTATACATCAATAAGAAAATACACTTGAAAACTACATTCGTGTTCCACCTTTTATTTACTTGTTTAAATATTGCTTAAAGTCATTTATTACTTTGTTTATATTCTTGCATATTTATATTGAAGTAATACTAGTCCGATTCTAGTTCATACTTGTCTTGTTATTTTACACTCGTGGGTTAAACCATCGTGTGAGGACTTACATGGCATTGTCCATCTTAAGTGGGGGGTGGCAAATAGGTTTAAGCACCGGATATATCTCTTTTGTTGTTTTGCCATTGAGATTTAACCGTTCTTGTAAATGTGCCCCTCTCATAGACTTTTGGATTTATCCAAGAGTAAGGGTTCTATCTTGAACTCTGAACTATGATGTGCATGTTTGAGAATGGTTTTTTTGATTTGGTAGGATGACGGAAGATGATATGATTTGAAACTTGTGTTGAGCTTGTCCTTGTGGTAAATTGCTTTGTCACTTAATTCATAATAACTTAATGAGCAATTTTACTACAAAATTTTTTCCTTGGTACAAATTTAATCGGCGAAATGTGTTCTGAACGGTTATTGGGCTAATCCTTGTGGATTGATAACATTACTTGCATACTCAAATTTCCCCAAACACCCAAAAGTTGTGAGATTCATCATTCATTTATAGATGTGCTAGGTGTTTACGGTTTTGGTTTGATTGCCTTGTAATTTGTCCCTCTCTTAGGCTCTTGGATTTATTCGGGAGTAAGGGTTCCATTTCGAACTCTGCACTAAGATGTGCAAATTTGAGGTTAATTTATTCCATTTCCGGGTTACTTTCTTTGATATGAGTGTGCCGGTGATGTGTTGAGCTAGAACTTGGCCTGGTGATCGTTACGAGACCGCAGTGAGATCACTTTTGTGATATAAGTACATTGGATGACGAATTGGCATACTAGGTTTGACCCGTATTTTCTTTCTATTCCCCTTGCTTATGTATATTTTTACCTTTAGTATACATACTTTTATACATGTACATACATGTTTTGTGTAGCTGGCTACTCTGGTCAGTGATTTTCCTTTCTTTGTAAACCTTTGTTGCGCTCATCTTTAGTGCAAGATACATTTAGACACCCTTTTTGAACTTAGCCTTTTCCTCTGTATAAATCCACTTAGATATGTAAACTTTACCTCGTCATACCGATAGTCTAATTTTGGGGGGCCATTGATTGTCATTGGTTTGTTTGGACGGTTTGGGAGAGCTTCAATGGGTTATCAGTTGGAATATTCTTGGTCTATGGGAATACGTCGATTGGTCAAGTTATTGGGGAATGTCTTGGATTGTTCAAATAAAGTATATTGTTATAGACATTGTTCATCATTGTAAGAGGGTGCCTACTAGTAGAGTAAAAATGGTTCAAAATAAAGAAAAAAGTGAAAAACATAAAAATTAAAAAAAAAAGAGAGAAAAAATGCCCCCCTCCCCCCCCGCCCCCCCCCCGCCCGCCCCGCACTTGGGCTACTAGTGGGTACTTCTTATTTTTATATGTCAAAAGAAATTTTGTATCATTTGGTTCGTGAATAGAATGGAAGATTTGGTTGATCCTAAGTTGTTTAAAGTTGATACACCACAATGGTGTCGGGTTTTGCTTGTTACTTTTGAGGTGTGTTCGGTGGATAGCATCTTATGGGTTGGTGGCAATCAATGGTAAGGGTTTGATTAGACTATTTTGTACATAACTTATACTTTTGTTATTTCCTGTTAACACTAACCTAAATTTCCCAAATCCCATTGTAAATACCCTTAGCCTAACATTACAACCGATTATATGCCAAATTTTGATGATGTACTTGGTGCTCACGCCATGTCGGTGAAGCTATGATCCTAGTTCAATCCTATGGTAACATATGCATCACGACCGAGCAATGAGTGATTATTCATATATGTTCAACCCCAATAGTAAGTTCGTTGGAGTAGGATGATTTTGTTAGGCTCATTTGTTTCACTTTTGCTTAGTCGTGTTATTGAGGCTTGTGGATTGTTCAGATATTGTCAAACATTTCGGGGTTTTCATTTAAGATTAAAACTGCTTCACCAAAGTCCTTGTCATCGACATACTTGGTTTGGCTTCTTTTTGATAATCGTAATGTGTTTATATAGCTTCGTGCCAAGGAATGCTTTTGCTTAATTTCCAGATTTGCTTGAGGACAAGCAACGCTCAAGTGTGGGGGGATTTGATGTGACCAATTTATATAGATCGCCCACATCATTATTGGCCTTTTTCGTATGTGTTTTGAGTCAATTTTGTATGCATTTGGCGCGTTTATGGTGTTTGTTAGTGCTTTCAGGTTCTTAGCAGGTTGTGCGTCCATTTGGTGCATTTTCTGACGATTTTAGGCCAAGATGTTGATCCGAGTGTTCGAGAGCTGTTAATAAATAAGAACCAAAGATTTCAGCAAATTTCAGCTGCGCCGCAGTGAGAGGGATGTTGCCCCACTGCGCCGCAGTATCTGGTGAGAATGCCACATGAATTCCAGAAGATTATCACTGCGCCGCAGTGGGAGGGATGTTGCCCCACTGCGCCGCAGTCACCAAAAGAACAAGAATTCCAGGGATATTTTACTGCGCCGCAGTGGGAGTATTCACACCCCACTGCGCCGCAGTCGCAGTTCGATCAAAAACAAAATAATTTCAGAGAGTCTTCACTGCGCCGCAGTGAAGGGTGCACAAGGCTCACTGCGCCGCAGTGGGAGTCACCCCTCACTGCGCCGCAGTGAGTGCACGGGGAACTCAGGGTTTCAGGGCCCCCCCCCCCCCCCCCCCCCCCCCCCCCCCCCCCCCCCCCCCCCCCGCCTTTTTGCATCAGATTTTGGGAGAATATAAATAGAAAAAAAACCCTATTTCCCAAGTTATCAAATTTTCTTTCTAGGAGCTGTTCTACCACGAATTCATTCAAGGATCATCTCAGATTTCATCATTGGATTCATTGAAGATTCAAGAACACCCATCTAGATCGTATCTAATTTTTAAATTCAAAAATCATTGGTACAATATGTTCTATTTCTATTTCGTTTGCTATTTTCCATTTAGCATGAGTGGCTAGATTTCTAATCATCCACTTTTATGAAACTTGACGAATGATATGATTGCAATATTTTAATTCAAGAGTTGAGTCAATTATCGTTGTGTCGTGATCTTTATCAATTAATTCCTTGTGATTTATTCTTTTGATGTTGATGGTTTATTTGTTCATCGTTAGTGGTACTAGGTGAATATATTCATCGTTTCAATTCGATTGTCTATGGTCGGTTGTCACCGGTTCATGGTATGACGGTGAATGTCAATCTATAATAGGAATTAATCGGTAAACGTGTTTAGAAACGGTTGGTGGTACCACGTTTTCATTCACATAGGCATAATTGGTAATTGGATAATCAAGCAAACTAATTGTTGGGGAGATTTTCTAGGCATTGGTGGTACCGGCTTGGGTAATTAAACTAGCAACTTAGGTATTTGGGTGATTTGCGAGCGGTTGGTGGTACCACGCGAGCATTTTTATCCTTTCACGATTATCTTGTCAACTCTAAAGAATTTGATCTTTAACGTATGCAATCATAGTTGAAGTCAAGTGGATTCGAAGTGGATGATCTTTATTTATATTGTCTGAACTTTCTTTACTTTTAATTGTCTTGTCATTTCAATTTCTTTAATTTTAAATTGTCAAAGTTAGGTAGCAATTCGGCTACGGTTCCATCCTTTTTCCTAAAACTACTTTAGCAAACAATTATTTCAAAACCAATCCCTGCGAACGATCTCGGACTTACTACTTACTATACTATATGTGATCAGGTCCACTGCCTGAAAGTGTGTAGTAGTCGGTTTTTAGTGGGTACTTGTTTATAAATTTTACAAACTCGATTTCACACATCAGCAGCCGGCGCATTAGTCAAACCAAATGGCATGACCAAGAACTCATAGTGTCCATAACGTGTACGGAAAGCTGTTTTGCAACATCCTCCTTTTTAACCTTCAACTGATGATAACCGGACCGCAAATCTATTTTAGAAAAGTATGAAGCACCATGAAGTTGATCAAAAAGATCATCAATACGCGGGAGAGGATACTTGTTCTTAACCGTTCGCTTATTCAACTCACGGTAGTCTATGCACATGCACATAGAACCATCCTTCTTCTTGACAATTAGGACCGGAGCTCCCCAAGGCGAGGAACTAGGTTGTATAAAACCCTTGTCAAGTAACTCTTGAAGTTGCGTCATCAACTCTTTCATCTCAGTAGGATCCAAACGGTATGGTGCCTTTGCAACTGGAGTAGCACCGGGAACAAGATCAATCTGAAACGTGACCTCTCGGTCGGGAGGAATACCGGGAAGATCATCCGGAAAGACATCAGAAAAATCAGAAACCACATCAACATTGGAGATAGAAGACTTCTCCTTTCGTGTATCGATAACATAAGCAAGGAAGTGGTTCTTATTATGCCGAATGCATTTGAGAGCCTTCATCAAATTAATGATCTTTAAGCCCCCCTTCTTCTTATCTCCATAAACAGAAATGACCACACCGTCTGGGGTAGTGAAACGAACTACCTTTTGAGAACATATAATAGTGGCATCATTTTGGGACAACCAATCCATACCTATTACTATGTCAAATCCAGCAAGAGTAGTAGGCAATAACTGGACCGGAAAAGAACGACCTTCAATCTCAATATTACAATCATCATAGCCCTCACGTATGTCACTAATAGTACCATTAGCAATCTCTACCTCTATAGAACAATCTAAGGGAGTAGTGACTCTTTCGAGCTTAGGAGCAAACAAGGTAGACATAAATGACCTATTTGCACCCGAATCAAAAAGAACAGAAGCAGGTTTTGAATTAACAAGAAAAGTACCGCTTACCACCTCATCGTTGTCCTTAGCAGCTTCCACCGTCATCTGAAGAGCTTGAACTCTTGTCTTTTAAGCAGTTGCCTTCTTTCCATCATTCTTCATCTGAGGACAATCAACAATAAGATGACCTGTTTCTTGACACTTGTAGCAACGAATCTTATCCCTGCAATCAGCTGCGACGTGCCCCGATGAACCACACTTATGACACCTCTTGGTCTTGTCAGAACATGGACCATCATGAATAGACTTGCAAGTTGGGCACCATGTGCCACTCTTCTTCTTGTCTTTACCTCCATTCGAAGTAGAACCACCCCTGAACTTCTTATTAGAACTTGAAGACCAATTAGATCTTCTCTTGAACCCAGACTTCTTATCATCAGCTTTCTCAACGACTTTTTCAGATTTGAGGTCATCATCCAACCTCTTAGACTCCTTGATAGCTGCAGAAAAGGTAGTGTGTTGCCTACATAAACCACGATAGTTAGCCGGAAGGCCATCACAATAAGCCTCAATCTGGTCCACCTCCCTACGGACCATATGACCCCGAACTTAAGTTTCTCCATGAACGAGTGAGCATACTCCGTTATAGCACCGGGCTTAGCAGTCAAAGCCCTAAACTCCTTCTCAATCAACCTCAACTCTCGAGTTCCCACATACTCTTCCAAAAATTTCTCCTTAAAAGTACCCCAAGGCATCACAGCTAGCACCTCGGGAGCTATTGAGACGGTAGTAGCCCTCCACCAATTGCGGGCATTCTTTTTCAACATGCGGGTTGCACACAATACCTTCATGTCATCATGACAATAACATGAAGCAAAAACCACCTCAATGTCTTCCAACCATTCCATGGCACCAACTGCATTCTGAGTACCATCAAAATCTTTAGCACCGCATTTCTGAAAACTCTCATACTTAAAGTTAGTAGTACTAGGAGCAACCACAACACGAGGCTCCACTACATTTCCCCCATCATTCCCATTAGCAACAACATTTTCAGGAGCAACCTGTGACCTTACCATAGATGGCTCGGTACGGTTTGAGCGGTTGGAATAATTTCCATCAGTATGCTCATCCCGATGCAAACTAGCTTCCCTTTCAGCTCTCATTTGAGCCAACCCCGCTTCATTTCTCATCAAAAGAGCTCAAATAGCCCTCAACTCTTCATGCATTTCAGCTTGATTAGGAACCTGTTCAATCACTGGGTTTGCCCTATCGATTTCTGACCTTGTGGGTTGTGCACCCGGAAGTGGCCTTCGAGGAGGCCTTTGGTTAACACCATTTCCAGCCCCATTTTGATCAGTTTGAGCATTGCTTGGAGCTGCTCTCTCACGTTGACTGTTAGTACGAGTGTTAACCATGATGTCTACAACGCAATGACGACAATTAGCAAGAATTAAAGTGAGAACAAAGAGATCAAGGCTACACGACATCTATATAAGCTGCATATATATACACATACAAGCCTCAACCTACACTCTCACTCAATCCCAACCCGTCCTAAAGTACTTCATCTCAAAGCTAGGCACACCTACTTAAGCCTAACTTATCCTCTATCGGTTTAAGTCCAAAATCCTACGGTCATGGTCGAACTTTGGTTCACTTAAACCATTTCTCTGATACCAACTTGTAACACCCTTCGTTTAAAAATACGGGTTTCCAAAAATTTTCGCCTAACGACGTTAAAATAAAGCGGAAGAAACTTTAAAAGTCCAAACCAATTAAATTCTGTTTGGTTTCCTTATTCATTGGTGTTACTTATTCGTACCATCAAAACAAGTCTAAATAGAAACCCGTCGGCTGCCCAACACCAAACAACCGACTACATAACATGCACACTTCATAAAAGACAAACTTAAACAAATGTCTATAAAAGTTCAGCATCTATGGGTAGCTAAGGTCATCCACAAGCTATCTACCCATTCCTCGCTCATCTTCATCAACTACCTTAGCTACGCTAAACCTGAGGGAGCAACACATTTCAAAAGACAAGTGTTAGCTAATGAATTAGCTAAGTAAGATAACACTCAAGTTATAAAACAATTGTCCATTTCAAACATTATGGATTATTAAAACTTCATTAAGGCACAACACACATCAAGCATATCACAACATCAATACTACATAATAGGATGAATCACCCTAAATGTGCCTTTCCTGCATTACTTCATTACACACATATAACCACATAGCTGCATTCTACATTTTAACTGCTTTTCTATGTTTTAACTGCGTCAATATGTAACATAAGTTACACCCGACTAGATGACAACCTTTCAGTGAACATCAAATGTCGTTAAAGAATGACAAGCCAATCCCCGAGTAATCCGTATGTACAAGACAAATGAGGGCGGGTCAGACCCCTCGTATTACTCAACTGCATCTCAATGACCATGTTACAAGGAACCACCCGAGCAACATGCATCTACGCACTTAGCCGGGCTAGGGCAAGTACGGGTTAAGCTTAACACTTTCTGCATCTCATTTTAACGAGCTTGAACCTGCATCTCATTTAGTTCAGGTGACTGCATTACCTAAACATTTACTACGTTACTGCTTTTACGTTTTGGGCCCTTAAACGTGCACGTGACATGGCAACTTAACAAGTCTAGTGAACTAGATGAGCAAGCCATACAAACATGCACAATCAACATATACCACATATACTACATCTGAATACATCACAAGATACTACATATCACATCATAACATAACACTACATTATACGTCATTTCATAACATGCACTACATTACATATCATTCAGGGTTGCATTTCAGGTCTCATTGGTCATTTACATAACCCATATTACCTCCCGTGTAACCCCGCATACCCATAAGCAATTCAAGGTATCAATTGGGAAGTTATTATATGAAACCATCTTTTTGTTGAACCCTCAGCGTGTTAAAGTAGTGTATCTTACCTTGGTATGGATTACCAACAAATAATAACGCAAGTTACCGAGCTTTGCAAGTATTCCCGACTACCTAATAAAACCATTTGTTCTTTGTATGATTCACCCCTTATTTCGTAAAAATTTGTTATGTGCATGTTTTGTTAATGTGCTTAGTAGCTAACTACACTGGTTAGTGAACCACCTGTTTAAACCCGTGGTTTGCACTCACTTTTTTGTGCAAGAAACAATAGAAAACTTGTTGTCACTAGCTTGTTCTTTGCTATTAAATCCACCATAATATACACCTTTTCCTAGCCATACCGATAGTCGAAGTCCTGGTGGGTCATTGGTTGCCTATGCTAGTGGATGGTTTGGGGTTGTTCGTTATGTCGGGTTGGGATATTCTCGGTTACTGAGAATAGATTGATTTCGTCATGTTTGTTTGGATAAAGTCTGGATCGTTCATTTGAGCATATGAGTATATGATTTGTCACTGTTTCAAATGTTATTTAAGAGAATACCAATTAGTCAGAGTAAAAGTAGCTCACAAAAAAAAAGAATAAAAGAATTGAAAAACAGAAAAGAAAAAAAAAAAAAGAGCTTGGGCTGTCAATTGGTATTTCTCACTTTTGGTCAAATCATTTTTGTAAGTTGGTACATCAATTACACCAACGAAAGGATCTGAATGCTATAATCTTAAGTTGTTATTTGTGGGTTGGCGCGTTTGTTTAAGCCAACATGGTTAGATTTGGTTGATTGAGTTGTTTAGTGTCATACACCACAATGGTGTCGGTTTTTAATCGTCTATTGGGGGTATTGTCTGGACAACTTCTCGGGTTTTGGACCGTTGGTAACTAGTGACATGAGATTTTATGGATTAGACTATTATGTAAAACCTTGTTAATTGTTGTGTTATTTGTTTTTAACACCCCTTATTTTCCCAAATTTCCATACCCTTTTAAATACCTTGTTTAGCCTTAAAGTTTATTCAAACCCTTAAAGTCCTCTTTTGATAGACGTTGTGGTGTTTGCATCATGACGGTGAAGGAACGAACCTAGTACAAGCCTATGGTTAAAAGATTATGCATCACGACTAGGCATTGAGTGATTATTCAAATATTCAACCCCAAGTGTAAGTTAATTGGAGTAGGATAGACGAGATATCACTGATTCGATTCTTTTGTGCTTAGTCGTGTTATTAAGGCTTGTATGTCAGTCAAGTATTGTCAAACATTCCAGTTTTCATTTAAGATTAAAACTGCCTAACCATCTCGTTTCATTTTCAATGATGGTTTAGCTTCTTTTTGATTACGGTAATGATATTCACATTTGTGCCAAGGTAAATTGAGTTTTGAAGTTTGGAATTGCTTGAGTACAAGCAAAGCTTAAGTGTGGGGGGATTTGATATGTCGTATTTTATACCCATTTCTCACAACGTATTTAGTTGATTTCGCATGGTTTATGAGTCATTTTAGTATACATTTGGTGCGTTTATGGTATTTGTTAGTGTTTCAGGCTACTGACAGGTATTTAAGCGCAAATCTGGAGAAAACGACATTGTTGAGGAGAATCAAGTGCTAACGGAGGATTTCGGAAGCATTTGGATGAAGATTGCAGAAAGTCAACAAAAGTCAAAGATGGAGAAGTCCAATTGCGCCGCAACCCAATTACAGTGAGTTAAGTTGTGCCGCAACTCCCTCAGTTGCGCCGCAATGTCTTTCCTTCCTGGCCAGCCACGAGTCAACATAAGTCAAAGGTCAACGCGAGTCAACGCCGATTTGCGCCGCAACCCAAAAATAGAAGGATAAGTTGCGCCGCAACTCCTTTAGTTGCGCTGCAATGGGTTCAAGTTCAAGCCAGCCTTGGTCAACGAAAGTCGAAGTCAACCTTAGTTGCGGCGCAACTCTGAGTTGCGCCGCAACTGGGCCCGTTTCTGGCAGCTTTTGGGGATCGTATAAATAGCTTGCAAAATAAGCCAAAAACACTCTTCTCTTTTAGCAGCCGTTTTTGGGAACCCTATTGGGAGATATTTTCAGATCTTCATCAATTTCTAGGTTTTCAAACACGATTTAATCATTTTCATTCGTAGCTTTCGATTATTATCATTAGGTAACAATGAATTCTTCTTATTTTAATTGTTATCTTCTTTTAATATGAGTGGCTAATCGCTTCATCATCCATCTTGATGGAGTGAGACAATATGTAAAGATTGCACAATTTTATTAATCCAATGTTGATTTCATTTAACGTTATATCGAGATCTTAGCGTGTTTCTTCCTTATTATTTATCTTGAATAGATTGGTGATTTACGTGTGTCCTTAATGGTAGTTATTGATTACATGTATCTCATTTTGATTGTTTGGGTACAAACGATTGGGTCTATGACGGGTACGGTAGATAATCGTTCATGATAATAGGAAGAAATGTGTTAACGGTTGGGTACAATCGATAGGTATAATTGTTATTTCAATAACCAAACCAATTGTTTGATTAGGGAAGTTATAAAAGATGTCTTGGGGTACCGGTCTTTGTAATGAAACTAGTTTAAGCAAGAGAGTCAAATAATGTCATTAACTTGACGGGTACGGGGTTGGTGCTTTGTTTGAGTCTCGGTTATTTAATCAACTTAAATTGAAATTGAACTCACTTATGTGCAATCTGAGCGTATTGTTGAGCGAAATCAAGATGGATGCCTTTTAAATTATTGTTTAAAAAATCATTTTACTTTCGTCTTCAGACCAATCCTGCCCCGGTCATACCGGATTTAAATTATTTACTTTTACTTGTTGCAAAGTGACAATTCGGTCACAAAACCCCTTTTAAATTAGAATTACTTAATGTCAACAATTACTTCACTTTAGTCCCTGTGTTCGATCCTGGACTTACCTTTTAGCTATACTATATACGAACGGGTCCACTGCCCGAGAATGTGTAGTAGTCAGTTCTAGGGTATTTCTTGTTTATAAATTTAAAACTCAATTTGCACATCACTCATTTTGACTATTACCCCAGGTATTTGTCTCTTTTACGACTATTCTCAATTTTTGTCCATTTCTAGACTATTACCCGAGGTATTTGTCTCTTTCTGACTATTCTTAATTTTGTCCATTTCTAGACTATTACCTGAGGTATTACTCTCTTTTGGTCTGTTTTTCCAAAAAC
Organism: Erigeron breviscapus; assembly: GCA_034093135.1. Taxonomy (NCBI): domain Eukaryota; kingdom Viridiplantae; phylum Streptophyta; class Magnoliopsida; order Asterales; family Asteraceae; genus Erigeron; species Erigeron breviscapus. The sequence goes on from CM067167.1 coordinate 173,213,674, forward strand.
GGGTTTTACACCAGAAAAAGACTCTTTTAAAACCTAATTGATGATTTGACACCATCAATTGCTCCATGAACGAATTGTTAACAAAATGGATCATTAGTCACATTAAACAACCATTCCTAACATCAAAACTCGATCAATTAACCACAATTGATTTCTAACAACCCAAACTCTTCTCCAAACCCTAAGACCTGAATTAAATCCATTCATTTAATACATAATATCACAAATCGAAGGAAAGTCACCTAAATTACCTGTAGATGATCACAAGGGAATGCAAAAGACTCGATCAAACACTCTTGTATCACACGTTTTGAAGGATTTTCGGCTTAGAAATTGATAAGGGATTAGGGGGCGGCTAGGGCTTGAGAGGAAAAGTGATATTATCAGTAATGAATGACTAATGATCACCCTTAGGACCCTAAACCCGTTTTTGACTTTCACACTATGTCAAAACTGGTCCCTAAGCTTCCAAACACTACATTACTAGCCCAAAACTCCCTTATGGACTATATATACTACTTATGGAATACTTTGAACACCTCAAAAGGCACATAACTACAACTTAAACACATTACTACATCAATCCATGAGGCATTCAAGTTTCATACGCATAACACATTAACCACATATAGGCATTAAATCTATCATAGACTCAACGATACGTTACGTTGACTTAACGACTCTAGTCAAACGTTAAATAAAAGTTTGAGATGTTACAATTTAGAAGACCATATCGTCATGTCGATTTAACTTTGTTGCAAAGCAGCAAATTAACAATCATAATTTTTACTTGTATATACTACCACTGTCCATAGGTCCATATATAATAAATAAAAAAGATAATCTAATGATAATTGATAACTTATGTCGTATGCAAGATGCATCATTATCAAATTACCAAATTAAACTCAATCAATAAAACAAAAATGAATTAGATGTTTGTTACGATTTTATATACAAAGCAATAATTGTTTACTGATTTTGTTTTAACTTTTTACAAATGAATCTGCTTACATATCATCAAAAGGGAAGTCTTTGCAAAGAAGCCAACCCAAATATTATGCCACTCTTCCGTATTATTAATCTTAAAACTTTGTTTCGTCAAATTAAATAGCTAAAACGCATTTAATTTAATAATAATAAACTAAAATTTCAGTGCATGTGTACCGATTTTAATAATTACTATATGATTAAGATAAGGGTAAATGGTTACTTCATGTGCTAGAAGACATAATTAGAAGAAAAAAACGACAATTATGAGAATATCATTTGTAACTAAAAATCTTTGAGAGATGGAAATTGATAAAACAACATATTGTATGAACGATTTGTGTAATGAATAACACCTAAGTTGTTAAACATGATAGAGTTATAATATTTTTTTATCATATATATATATATATATATATCTGATTCATTATAATTGGGAAGGAATTAAACTCTCATTATGATAGGGGGGCATGGGTGCGGTTGGTTGGATGAATAAGACGGGTATACATACAAGTAGCAATCCAACAAATTAAGGCTAACAAATAATAACAAAGTATTGTGTCGCCATTCAATTAGTACTTTTCTTTGAAAGAGATGGACACAAATGCACTATTTAGTGACCTTTTCAGTACATCACTTTGTTGGGAGAAATTATTAATATCTTACCTATCTTTTGCTTGTCTAATTAGTAAAAGAGTAATGTGGTACTCCGCATTTACCAATTAACATTAATTATTTGAAACAAAAGAATTTGTTTTTCTTTTATCAAAGGAAAGTTCTTGTACAAGGATATATAGTCATGTCGTCGGTGGTATTTATCAGGCGTCGACTGAGGTGGCAAGAGTAAGGGGCTAACCATGCCCCCAATTGTTTGGTCTCATCCATGATGGAGGAACGGTTTACTCAATCTATCAATTGTAAAATGTAAAACATTTAATGTTGAAGGACGAGTAGTTTAGCATTTTGCTAAAATCATAAGATTGGATATCTTGATATGATGATGGTGAATGAAATGAAATGATATGTTAATGATGTGTTATCTAGGGTCATTTATATTCTAAGCACAACAAAACAATAAATGATTCGGTATACGAGTATAGTTAAACAAATTTCGATAATACTAATATTTAAAAACCATTGATAAAGACAAATTAAATATGTAGTATATTAAAACGAAACTTTGTTAAAGAAATGTTATTGTATATTTCAATACAACTGAAAAGAAGAGCATTAAATCTATGGTTTTATACAACAGTATAATAGTACTTTACTCCGTATGAAATGAAATCGTTTGTGGTCTTTGGTTTGGCAGCTTGGTTTTACTTTTATTATATTCCCCTAGTGTCAAACCGAAACTACTTAATTAAAATTCAAAATTAGGTCATATACTCATATAAAATCAAACCAAAGCTTTGACCATTGAGTCAATCGTGTTTAATAATATATGTATAATATAATGTATATTGATTCTATTAAAAATTATAATTTAAATTAATTTGTTAATGTAATAAATGTTTCGAAGGCCCATGGGTCCTATAGACAAGTTGATCATACAAGTAATATTACAATTAAAAGCAAGTGTTTACTCTATAGCTCGATGTAGACACATAAATGCCAATATATGTACGTCACAGAGTCCACAATTTTAGTATCAAGCAAGTTTTTTTAGTAACAAATGTCTCATGAACCTCTAATAAAAGAAGTGCAAAGAGGGTGCATATGTAAAATTAAATCTAGTTGTGTGACAACACTCAATCCAAGTATTAAGAATTTAAGATTCTTAATGTAGATACTTATGATAACACGCAACCAAGTAGGTTTAAGCTAGTACGAGACGAAGGAAAAGCACACACAAGTAGTGGTACAAGTTTTAATAACTGCAGGAATAGTATCTATACAATATGAGATTGTTTATCAAAACATTTAAATTTTGGTATCAATCAAATTTTAAAAAGTTATAAAGTTTAGTTTGCACATACGACTGAGGTTGATGGTGGACGCCGGTCACCTAGTTTAGTTATTTATATTGACGGATCCAGAACTTAACAAAACGTGGACAAAAAAACTAATCATTGATACACATTGAAATTCGGGGGTCTAATGGACCGATTAAGCTCAAATTATATTATTAAAAAAAATCTACTAAGGCCGGAGCCAACCCTAGCCTCATCCTTCCCTCGACCTCACTGCCACATCAGCTTTCTCTCTCCTAAATCATCTCTTCCTCACTCACTACCAACTTTACCTCTTCCCCACCTCTTCCTTATCTCTTCCTCAACTTTTATTTATTTCTATTTAAACCAAAAAGTTTTTTTTTTTTTTGAAAGTGAAAACCGTACCCACAAAAGTTTTTTTTCTCTCGTCTTCACTCAAAGATCCGTATGGGAGGGGAAGAAAAAGTCGTCGACGAGGTTGAGGTTGCTGCCAACCTTGGAATTGTGGAAGAGTTTGTCGAAGGGCTCCTCGATGAGGGGATGACATGGGCCTAAGGGGCAAGGGTGTAGTCGGCAAATTTTATCGGCAAAAAGCATCGGCTAGCATCGGCTTTTTGGCAATCCTATAGCACATGCATCGGCTAGTTTTGACAAGTTTAATCGGCAAGTTTTGGCAAGGTACATCGGCTAGTTTTGGCCGATGCTAGTGAACGTTGGGAGCGTATTTCATGACCGTTTTTTTTTTGTTTTTTTGTGCAAAGTGAACGTTGGGAGCGGCTGTTTTTTTTTTTTCTTATTCTTTTTTCCAACTTCTATATATACATACACATATTATCACATATTATCAAACAACCATACTATCACATACAATCAAACACCAAACATACTATCACATATTATCAAATTTCATAAGGCAAAATGTCTGACGACGAACTACCCGTAGCAATAATCCCTGAATTCGGAAGTTCCGATTTCTCGTCGTCGTCGTCTTCTGGCGGCTTCGAGTTTTTGGCTTCTGTTGCTCTTGCAGCCTTAGAAGAAGACACTGCATCTTCTTCTTCTGCACACACACGAAGATTTATTTGGAGAGATCGGCACACGGCTCATGAGAGATTGATGTCCATGTACTTTGTGGATGAGCCGATGTTTGAGGACGATGTCTTCCGTACGAGATATCGTATGTCGAAGCGGTTGTTTTTGAAAATCGTAGAAGATATCACTGCATCATTTCCATGGTTTTGGTCTTCAGTGAATGCGGCGGGTATTAGAGGGTTCTCGGTAATTCAAAAGTGCACGTGCGCGCTACGGCAACTAGCGTACGACAACCTCGCCGACAACTATGATGAGGGGTTGTCGTTCTCTACTAGAACCGCACGTGAGTGTCTAGACAACTTTTGCATCGCCATAAAGCATCTTTATGGTGAAGAGTATTTGCGTTCTCCGACTAGCCACGATGTTGCGCGTTTATATGAGGCGCATGAAGCTAGACATCATTTTCCTGGCATGATCGGTAGCATCGACTGTACCCACTGGACTTGGAGAAATTGCCCACATAGTTTGCGTGGGCAATACCACCGGGGTGATCATGAACGCCCGACTATCATACTTGAGGCTGTTGCTTCCTATGATTTATGGTTTTGGCATGCGTATTTCGGTGTTGCAGGGTCAAACAATGACATCAATGTGTTGAAGCAATCACCATTGTTTATTCCCGAAGTGAATGGGAAGTCTCCTGAGTACGGGTTTACCGTAAACGGTCACCGTTACAACAGAGGATACTATCTAGGGGATGGTATTTACCCACCTTGGTCTTGTTTTGTGAAGGCGTATGCATACCCGGTCGCTCATAAAGAGAAGGTAATGAAGAAACTCCAAGAGTCCGCGAGAAAAGACGTTGAGCGAGCATTTGGGCTTCTGAAGAACAAGTGGGCTATCATCGAACGACCGACACGGATGAGGAACAAAGAAAAGATCGTTAACACGACTGTATGTGTGTGTTATTTTACATAACATGATCCTCAAGGACGACGGCAACGCGATATCACCGGTGTACATCAGGGATCCTCCAAACGATCTTCGTGTTACCGACCCTAATTTTCTCTATCACTTACGTAACGAAGAGACGCATTACATCGTGATATAACGGAGCACGTGGGAGATCTAGATATCGATGTTTAGTAATCTTTTTATTTATTTATAAGTATTTGTGTGTTTTATGTTTTAAATAAATGTAATGTTTATTTATTTGTATTGTGTTTTTTATGTTTAATAAAAGTTTAGGGTTTGTTTCGTAAATTTCTTAAATTGGCAAATTGGCAAAAATTGACACTATAGCATGTAGTTTGGCAAGATTTGACTAGTTATTGGCTAAAATTGGCTTGTACATATGGCATTTTTTTAATTGTTGAAAACTTGCCAAAACTTATCAATTTGCCAAGTATTGGCTCTACACTCTTGTCCCTAAAAAACTAAGTTGGGATGACCACCCTAATTGAAAGGTGGCTCCGGCAATATCTATTTAACACAAATGCGTATTTAATTTAATTTGATCTTTATTCTTTGTAAAATTTTTGATAAACTAAAATAACTCATCAGTTATTTTACCCTGTGTATTCATGTTTGAATAAATTTTAACTTTTAAGACTTATTTAAAATATTTAATTATGTAATATAATTATAAATACAACTATAACATTTTTTTTTATTAAAAAAAACAACTATAACTACTTAATGAGTCAAGGGATAGGAAGTTCTTTACACTTCACGAGTCTACGTAAAGTTAAATCATCATCTTATCAAGTTGAGATTTTTAGACATGCAAACAAATTTCATGTAAACAAACGAAGCCATTTCAGATACACTTTTATGTTGATTAAAATTAGATCCTTATGCTAAGACACAATTTTCTTATTTTCATATGCGTATTAGTGACAAGGACACAACTAACTCTAAACTCTTATATATCCCAAGATTGTCTAAATAAAGTTGAGCATCAACAACATTAAATGCAATCATATATAGTGATCATAAATAATCCCAAGAAACATTAAACTAATACTTTAAAACAAACAAACTTAAATGCCCCCAAACAGAAAAAACACACATATTCAATTAATAACCAACTGGGTTGGATCAGTGGTTGGAGCTCTTGCCTCTGGAAACAGAGGTCATGGGTTCGATCCTCATGCCCAGCAAGGCTGGAGGTCCTTTTCTACCTTTGGTAGAACCTGGAAGCAGTCTCTCTACCTTTGGTAGGGGTAAGACTGTCTACATATCAACCTCCCCCATACACCGTCGAAGACGGTATTGGGACCCAAAAACATTAGACATACTACATAATATAATGGCATAGGGTAACACTACCAGGAAAAGGTCAACCCGATCAGGGGCATTAGCGACGACCCTGTTACTGACGGGGGCCCCACTAATATTCTGCCAGATTAGCCGTTACTGACATGGGGGCCCGCAGTATTAGCGGCGACGTCGCCGCTAATGCTACCTGGTCGGGGTTTGACTTTTTTGGCCTGGTGGGCTTACGCTCCTCGAATCCATAATACAAAATTGATTATTACATCTTGCATGAATACAATACATAATCCATCCTTCAACCAATTATACTTTGTAGAAATAAAACACAAGAAACACATTAAAAAGCTCCCATTGCTTTCCTTCTACTTCTAGGAACACCAATGTCTGTTTGTGGGGTCCTTACCCATCACCATTCTACATTGTCTATTTCTCATAAATACCACCGCCCACCACCACCACCTTCATCCACCACCCTCATCAAATACTACTTCACCAATGCCCAATTTCAAGACTTAAAAACTTCATTCCAAGCAAACAACTTTATCCATTTTCTCTACAAGTTCAAGTACTAAAATCTTCATTTTAAACATAACACCTTGAGCCATTTCATTTACAATTCAATAACTATTTACATTCGTCAGAATTGAGTATCGTTGTTATTGTTGTTTTACGAATTCAAGAAGTAAAATCTTGATTTCAAGAAATACCTTTAATTAATTTTTTTTTCTTTCCATATATTCTTATCATGGTCAACCTTTTTATCAATGGGCTTATTTCGTTTTTAATTTTTATCAATTACACCACCGCTTTAACCTCCGACGGCTTATCTTTACTCACCATAAAATCCGCCGTGGACGGCGGCGCCGCAGTTTTCTCCGACTGGAACGAGAATGACAACTCCCCATGTCACTGGACCGGCGTCACGTGCGCCAACATTACCGAAGTATCTGACCCACGTGTCGTCGGACTTGCACTGGCCGGAAGAAACCTCCAGGGATACATCCCGTCGGAGCTCGGTAGCTTAAAATATCTCCGGCGACTGAACTTACACGACAATAATTTCCATGGTTCAATCCCTGATCAAATCTTCAATGCGACGTCGCTTCATGGTCTATTTCTGTACGGAAATAATCTTTCCGGTGAAATTCCTGCGTCTCTCTGTAACCCTCAACGTCTCCAAAACGTCGACGTTTCACATAATTCACTCACCGGAACAATAAAAAAAATTCTGGGTAATTGCCGGAAGCTACAAAGACTCATTCTTGCCGACAATAAACTTTCCGGCGATTTTCCGTCCGGCGTGTTCCCGGAGCTGGCGAATTTGGTTCAGCTTGATCTATCTTCAAATTCATTTACTGGGTCATTACCATTTGATATTGGGCAGCTAAAATCATTGTCAGGAACTTTAAATTTATCTTTTAACAATTTCGCCGGGAAGTTACCGGAATCTTTAGGTGACTTGCCGTTGACTGTTAGCTTTGACCTCCGGCATAACAACTTCACCGGCGAAATCCCTCAAACGGGTTCTTTTACAAATCAAGGTCCGACGGCATTTTTAAACAATCCGGGATTGTGTGGTTTTCCTCTGCAAAAAACATGCCGGGAAAGTAGTCCGGCAGGTGCTCCGGCGAGTCAAAATTTGACTCCGGTGAATGATGATGGTGAAAGTAAAAAAGGGTTGAAACCAGGTTTGATTATATTAATATCAGTGGCAGATGCATTTGGAGTGGCTTTAATTGGATTAATTATTGTTTATTTATATTGGAGAAAAAAAGATAGTAATGGTTGTAGTTGTACTTGTAAGGGTAGATTTGGTGGGAATCAGAAATCAAAATTTTGTACTTTTCCATGTGTCAGTGGATTTCCCAGCACGGATTCCGAGGCAGAGTCCGAAAAGGGTAGTGGCGTCAGCGGCGGCGGTGTTAGTGGTAACGGTGAGGGAGGAGAGCTTGTGGCTATTGATAAGGGGTTTAGTATCGAGTTGGATGAGTTATTGAGAGCTTCGGCTTATGTTTTGGGGAAGAGCGGGTTAGGGATCGTGTATAAAGTAGTACTCGGGAATGGGATTCCGGTAGCGGTTAGACGGTTGGGTGAGGGTGGCGAACAACGGTACAAGGAGTTCATTGCGGAGGTTCAAGCGATTGGGAGGATTAAGCATCCGAATGTGGTCAAGTTACGAGCTTATTATTGGGCTCCTGACGAAAAACTACTAATTAGCGATTTCATTTCAAATGGCAACTTAGCGTCCGCTTTAAGAGGTATTTTTTTTTTCCGCTTTGATACCATGTAAAATTTGTTCGATAAGTGATTTTAGTTTACTTATAATATTATTTCTGTTGAAATCAGGTCAAGCGTCGACGATTCTTTCATGGTCAACAAGGCTAAGAATCTCGAAAGGAACGGCAAGAGGGTTAGCTTATCTACATGAATGCAGTCCTCGAAAGTTTGTTCATGGAGATATCAAGCCATCCAATATTCTCCTAGACCACGATCAACAACCGCATATATCAGATTTTGGTTTAAACCGCCTTATAACCATCACCGGAAACAACCCTTCGTCCTCAGGTGGCTTCATGGGTGGGGCCCTACCGTACTTAAAGTCAACCCAACCAGAAAAAGTCAACAACTATCGAGCACCAGAAGCCCGAGTTTCATCCAACAAGCCGACACAAAAATGGGATGTTTACTCTTTTGGTGTAGTGTTGCTCGAATTGCTAACTGGAAAGTCACCAGAAGTTTCGTCTCCAACAACCTCAACATCAACCGAGCTCCCTGATCTAGTGAAGTGGGTAAGGAAAGGGTTTGAGGAGGAAACCCCGTTATCAGATATGGTCGACCCAATGTTGCTTCAAGAAGTACACGCGAAAAAAGAGGTTTTAACAGTGTTTCATTTAGCACTCGCGTGTACTGAACTAGACCCTGAGATACGACCCCGAATGAAAACAGTGTCAGAGAGTCTTGAAAAGATTAGAACATAAGCCAAATCGATCCATTGGGACTTGACGTATATGTCTTTTGGTTAATGATGAGCAAGTAACAGTTCATTTGGGCATATTATTTTTTGTTGTAATGTAAAAGAAATCATATTTTTGGTAACAAACACATTGGTTGTTGAAAAAAATCTTATGTATTCTAAGAAAAGTACATTTTATGGGAGGATAGTAGTGTTTTCAGTTATAGATTCTGTTTTTGTTCTTTGCTTGGTTGTTAGATAAATGATCTCATACATACGGTTTTTTTTTAATTATTACATTAAATTAGATTTAGGATAAATTCGTAATCTTTTGTTGAATATACAGAAAATATGTTTCTAGTTTACAAATAAAGAAAACAATACAGAAAATATGTTTCTAGTTTACAAATAAAGAAAACAAAACAAACAAAGAATGACCATCTTTGATAGAAGCTTTGAGCAGTTGACCCATTGACACAAAAACATCAGCAGTATCTAAATCTTTGCGATGCATTACCTGCGACCGTCGAGCCAATGGAGAGAAATGTAACCTGCAGCTCAAACAGTCAAGCCCAGCGAACTCTTTAACGATAATGACCAATAAGGCCTTGACCTAGTAAAGCTTATTCACGTATGAGCTATCTATACATAAAATGATCAATATCCAACCGTGACCAATAAGCAGAGATACGAAACACCAGCAACAAAAATAAGAGATAGCAGCAAGTCAGCAACAATAGTACTAAAACACTGAAAGCAATAGTGCTAAAAAAATATTCATATTTGTATATATGTTTTAAAACTTGGTTACAAGAGATGTGAAACATACTGTTTATGACGTATTAAGGGAATGTCACATATTAATTTTAATTTTTTCTAAAAGGATCAAACTGGAAGTTTGGTTTATTATTCTTCTATCTATGACCAAATGATTTGTTTTTGTCAAGAACTTATCAACATGATCGATAGTCAGATGCCCAAGGTTTTATAAGTTCTTTGCTACTTTTCTTTCTCTCATATAATCTGATTCTGTAGCGAGTCCGAAAATAAACAATAGGAATTCTACTTACAAGTAGAGGTTAGACAGGTTGGGTACGGGCCAAGATGAATAAACTTTAATTTGACATGGGTTGTGTTGGGTTGAAATGACCCGAAACATATTTTGCCAGCTGTTCAAAGAAGTGCAACTCACAAGCATAGGCAAGACAAGCTTGTTTACGAGTGAAAATGCTAATGTGTTTTGGGTTAATTGACCCGATACATGTTAGTCCATTCTTTTTTAGTAAATGGAAATAAGTAACTTGTTTAGATTATGTTTATCGTCGTAGAACAATAATGTTACTAAATTTGTTCTAATAAAAGGATTGATAAAATCTCCGAGATCAAACATCTTATGATCCGTTTTCTTTTTAGAATTTAGAAATATTTATGATATATGACTTTACTCTGTATAGAATTCAGATTCAGATAGCGGATGCATTTTACTTGGGTTTGTTGTCCAGTATCAACCATCGAGCAGCATAACCAAATTGGGCCTTGATTTGGGTGTAAGTTATGTCAATATAAGCCCAACTAAATGTTCAACTTAGGCTTAGCCGCTTAGTGGATTTCTATTAAAGAGCGTTACATATCTTAATATTTATTAAAAGGCAACTGACCTAAACTCAATTGACTAATCACAACTCTCAATTTCTCAAAATTAATTAAATCAGCACATGTCTAAATTAATTTACACTTTTTGGTTTTCCATCACCAATTTACACTTTAACCCAATTTAAAAATAATTAATTTACACTTTTTGGTTTTTCCATTACCAATTTACACTTAAAAATAATTAATTTACACTTTTTGGTTTTCCATCACCAATTTACACTTTCACCCAATTTAAAAATAATTAATTTACACTTTTTGGTTTTATTGGTAATATAAAAATATAACAAAATAGTGGACCAAGATATATGCAGAAACACACAAACACTCCAAAAAAATCCTACACAAACACTCCAACCAAATAATCATTAAAACTAATCTCCTTTCGTATATGCAGTAACGATTGTCTACATAAACACAAGAAGGTACAAACTCTCAATATCTTATCTAATTGTAATCGAACTAATTGTAATGTTGTTGTTATTACTAATTGTAATTGGACTATAATTATGATAATTATTGTTGTTATTAGTAATTGGAATCAAACTATTTTTTAGGATATACAGATTCTTCTTATATAAACGGAACCCTACAAATAAAACACGAAATCATTGAAACCCGCGAACCAACTATTACTTTTATTGTTCTTAAGAACCATAGCTAACGAAAACAAAATTAATTTTTGCAAGATATCAATGAGAACTCGGTCAATTAGGTAATCAAGGTTAAGATATTGTTTCTCTGGAAGAGTTTGTATAAAAGAAACTCTGCTACACCATCCAGCCTTGATATGATTTAACATTTAGTATTTACATTTGAATATCTCAAATATTTTTTAAGTATATTTTTACATGTTAACGTATAAGTATTTTTATGTTCTATGTACTAAATCTTATATTGATAATGTCGTAAAACCTGTGTATTTGACACGGGTCTAAAATCTATATATACTAAAAGGCAACTGACCTAACCTCAATTAACCAATCACATCTCTCAATTTCTGATAATTAATTAAATTAACACATGTCTAAATTAATTTACACTTTTTGGTTTTCCATCACCAATTTACACTTTAACCCAATTTAAATATAATCAATTTACACTTTTTGGTTTTCCATCACTAATTTACACTTTCACCCAATTTAAATATAATTAATTTAAACTTTTTGATTTTCCATCACAATTTACACTTTAACCCAATTTAAATATTTAATACTTCATTGCATAATATCTATATAATAACAAAATATAAGACATCAATGAGAACTAGGTCAATTGTGTAATCAAGGTTAATATATTGCTTCTCTAGAAGAGTTTGTATAAAAGAAACTCTGATACACTATCCAACTTTGATATGATTATTATTTACATTCGAATATCTCAATTCTATTTTAAGTATATTTTTACATTTTAACGTATAAGTATTTTTTTGTTCCATATACTAATTTTTATATTGATAATGTTGTAAAACCCGTGTATTTGACACGGGTCTAAAATCTAGATATACTAAAAGGCAACTGACCTAATGTAACACCCGACATTTAAAAACATGGGTTTTCAAAAATTTCCACCTAACGGTGTTAAAAGATGCGGAAGAAAACTTTAAAAGTTCAAAACCGATAAAAATAGTTCGGTTCCTGCATTTATTGGTGTTACATGCCATACCATCAAAATGTCTAAATGAAAACTCAACGGTTGCCCAACACAAAACAACCGTCTACATAGTACTTCATAAAATCTGCATAATATCAAAATGTAAATAAAGTCTAATGAGGTGTAGGATCTATGGGTATCTAAAGTCTTCATCAGGCATTCTACCCAATTCCTCACTTTCATTCTACGTCTTCCTCGGCTTTGCTAAACCTGAGGGAGCAACACACATTCAAAAGACAAGTGTTAGCTAACGAATTAGCTAAGTAAGATAACACTAAAGTTATAAAGCGTTGTCTAATTAAAACATTTCTACTTTGTTGACAAAACATTAAGGCACAACCACATTCAAAAGACAAGTGTTAGCTAACGAATTAGCTAAGTAAGATAACACTAAAGTTATAAAGCGTTGTCTAATTAAAACATTTCTACTTTGTTGACAAAACATTAAGGCACAACCCACATAACACACACACATACAACCTGCATATCAACTTAGGATGAATCACCCTAATTGTGCCTATCCTTCTTTTATTACACACATAATCACACGTATCTTCGTTATCTGCATATAAGTGTGCCCTGCATCACACCCAACTAGATGATCAACCAAAAGGCTACTCATCATACGTCGTTAAGTGTAACACCCCAATAATTTTAAGGTAATAAATTAACCCTTTTTGTAGTTTTGACATTAAAATAAGTTCCTAGTATTTTATTTTCGGAAATGGGGTTAATTTAGTTGGAACTTTGGCGGATAACGGGTAAAAATTACCCACAAAAGTGAAAGGGGGCGTGGCATCATATTAGGATGCCAGCCACATTTGTTTTGGATTACTCATAATTCCAATATTTTTCCACTATCTTCTCCTTACTTCTCATTTCTTCCAATTCCATAGAAATCAAAGTTAAATCTTCTTAATCCAAGGCTTCAAATAATAATAACAATCATCAAGGATCAAATTAATCTCTTATCATTCAAGAAATTGAGAGTTAGGGTTGTGGGTATAGTGGTGGTGGCCGAATTTTAGGTAGAAAAGAGGAAGAATTGGTGACCTAACTTCTTAACCCTAATTCTATTTCCTTCAAGGTATGATTCTTTCAACTTGGTTTTGATTTCTATAGGAATTAGGGTTCTTATTTTGGGTCAATTGGGGGGGGGGGGGGTTTGCTAGTAATGAGTGCATGTATGAATTTCCCCCAATTTCTTGTATAGTATGAGTTAGTTATTGGGTTGCTTATTGAAATTCGTTATAATGAGAATAATGGAAGTGAAACTCCAATTTATGACAATGGTGATTTTATTAGTTGATTAAAGTAATGTCGAGGATAATGATGAACTCCTGAATTAATATGAGATTTTTGGTAAGTAAGCAACTCAATACTATAATGGGGTGATTAAGGTTAGGAATGCTAGCGAATGGTTGATTTGGCTATGATGAAATAGCTAGGAATGTGAATATTGCCTTATATGTGCATTATGATATGTTAATAGGTTGAAAGCTTGAATTGTTGCTATTGAGGCTATCTTGATTTGTTTATTGTGTCGCAAAGGAGGTGAGTATACTTGCATATCTTTGTATATCCGTTGGGTCAATTACCATTTGATGTTGAGTGTGTCCATGGTGGTAATTGATTTGGCGTTAGTCCCATCTTTATGGTTGAGTTTGATTACAGGCCTAATTGGTGGCCATAGGCTCATGAGGAGCATTATTATTGTGATATTTGATTTGTGATTGTAATCATTTGCTTATATGGATCCATGTAATGCCTGGCTCGAAGGTGAGTATTATGGATATGGCACGACGGTGTCATAGTCCATATGCAACAGTCCTTTGCGCATTGCCCTCCTTCGTCTATATGATTTTATGCAAGCATATTCACTAAGCATTCGCTTACCTTTCAGTTGTTTACCATTTTGTAATAGGTAGTTCCGGAAGAAGGAACTAGGTTTGATTGATTGGAAGATTAGAGTTGAAGTTGCTTGTGAACTTGGAAGGTACTTGGTCATTCATAGAAGAATGGCATTCTTTTGGTTAGAGACTTAGACATCCCTCTTGACTTTGGCTCATGGTACATTTTGGTTGTTGATGGTCATGTTTTGGTACATTTCGCAAATGGTGATGTATATGTCTCTTGAATTGGTTAAATTTGTCGTTTTATGTAAAAGATGTCAAAATGGGTCATATGGTTTTATAGATGAATATTGATCATGTGATCATGGTAAAAATGTTTGAAATCATGACAAATATTAGTTTGAAAATCTGGAATGATGTTGGATAAATTTGACTTTGAAAGGAAAAAGTTGGAGTCTTGATCAAAAATAGATCAAATGCAGGCTTTGCTGAAATCTAAGGCAGGTTGGTCTCAGCCCCTAGCCACTGCGGCGCAGTGGAGGCAGTTCGGCCCACTGCGGCGCAGTGGTTTCCTTCTGGTCTCGGGTGCTTCTTGCCCCACTGCGGCGCAGTGGGGGTTGCATCCACCCACTGCGGCGCAGTGGGTATAATCTGTAAAAAAAAAAAAAAATTCGTATCTTTTATAATTCGAGTCAAGTCGTTTCAAGTGGTATCAGAGCCAAGGTTTAAGGGATTTAGGTATTCCCTCGTATAGAGAGTGCCTAGACTTAAACCTTAGTTAAGACTCGACCTTAGGAATTAGAAATTTTATATGGGACCCAAATAAGTGTTTGATGATGTTAGCTTATAAAATTACTAGTATTAAAGCACAATAAGAAGCCGGCCTTATTGTGGTTGAAATACTAACAACTTTATAAACCAACCGCATCAAACTTTGGAACGGTCTAGTATAAAGTTATAGGTTTGGCTTATAGTCCGTAGAGAGGTAGGTGGTGTATTTAAATCGGTTTATCTACTCTCATTATAGTATGGCTGAACAACACAACCACGAAGAAGACGAACACGATAGAAGACACGAGGAGGAAGTTACCTTTCCTGAAAATAGCATGGATATTTCAGATCAAATAGGGAGAGCCCTAGAGAAATATACTCCCGTATTACTGAAAAGGCTGAATGCCACATTGGAAGGGGCTATGAATGATCATATAGCCCAAATGATCCGGGAAGAAGTGGCTGTGAATGTTCAACGGGAGTTTGAGAAGAGGGATGACAAGGATAAGAACAAGAAGGACGAGGAAGAGAAGGAGGTAGAAGTGACGGGAGAGAAATACTACAAAAAGAAGTTCACATATAAGGATTTCGATGTGTGTCACCCTCCCGAATATCACGGAGATCGTAATCCCATTGTTTGTACTAGATGGGTGTCAGAGATTGAGGGATCTTTTCGTACGAGCCAATGCCCCGAAAATCTCAAGGTGGTGTTTGCCGTAAGTATGCTTCGAGACAAGGCGAAGAGATGGTGGGATAATTTGTTGACGGTCAAGAAGGAAGCGTTGGATAATGTGGATTGGCCTGAGTTCAAGTCGATGTTTTATAAGGAGTTTAGATCGGAGGCAGAGGTGACTAGATTGAGAAGTGAGTTCCTTAATAATTCTCAAGGAACTCTTAGCTTGACGGAATTTCGTGCTCAATTTCTCGATAAGGCACAATTCTGTCCGGAATTCTTAGAGAATGAGCAGTTGTTGAAAGAACAGTTCTATATGAAGCTGAAGAAAAGTTTAAGGGAGAGGATCAGTGTAACATCCCGAACTTTTATTTAACGTTTGACTAATGCCGTTAAGTCAATTTGGGGTGTCGTTAAGTCTTTACTTAATATTTGAATGTAGTTATGTGTGGTTAACGTAGATAAAGTAGTTAGGTTTAAAAGCCTAAATTTTTAATGACGAATAAAAGTGTGATTAATGTCGCTTAAAGGCTATGTAGTGCCTTTTAATGAAGGACTAATGTTGTATATGGTC
Organism: Erigeron breviscapus; assembly: GCA_034093135.1. NCBI lineage: Eukaryota > Viridiplantae > Streptophyta > Magnoliopsida > Asterales > Asteraceae > Erigeron > Erigeron breviscapus. Next base: position 173,230,034 of record CM067167.1, read on the forward strand.
AATAATGCAGTTTGTGGCCAATAATGAAGGGTTTAGAAGTCCAGGGACTGATTTTGACATAGGTTGAAATCTAAAAACGGGATTAAGGCTTTGATGGGTGTAATTAGGGTTGATTAAGCAGCCATTAGCAAATAATAAAGCAATTAATCCTTTCTTGAATCCTAAAGCAATTAATCAAGTATTTGATCAAACGATTTGGTGTTGTAAATTGATCGATCATCTAGTCAAGCAGGTAATCATTGATTTATTGTTTGTATTTCAGATTTAGAGGTGGTTTAATTATGGGACAAATCTGATTAAGATGGGATTATGCAAGTAGTTAGGGTTTATGTGGTGTTTTGGGGTAATTAACATTGAAAGTGATGTTAAACGAGTCCGTAGTCGATCGTGATGATCAAAATATGTTTAATTATGTCGAAAACATGTTTGGGAAGAAGACTTGATCGATTGAAACCTGGAAAATTAATGAAGAAAGTCGTTTTATGAAAACTGGATGAAATTATAGTCATTTTCGTAAAACTGAGCCTAAGTTCGTAAGAACGAAGATAGACTTCGTTTGGAGCTATCTTCGTTAGGAGTAGATAACTTCGTAAAAAGGATTTTGAGATTAAGTTCGTAAAGAGGATTAATTTCATAAACTATCTTCGTTGGTTATATAAATTCGTTCAGAGATCATCTTCGCAAGTTATAATCATTTTCGTAAAGTATTAAACGAAGTTTATGTTCGTACAAAGATTAACTTCGTATGAATGATTTTTGGGTTATCTTCGGCAGATCAACTAAATTCGTAAAGAAGCTATTTTCGTAAAATAGATCGAACGAAGTTTAAGTTCGTACGAAGGTTATCTTCGTAAGGTGTAATTCTGGAATTTTACGTAGTCAGTCTTAAGTTCGTACGAGGGTCCATTTAAGGTCCTAAATGACTTATACTTTATATGTTAATGTACGATAGGTGTCGGGGATTACTGATAAGCACTATTAGCTATTTGGTTTGCACGCGTACACTACTACCAGGTAAGATACACTACTTTGACACGCTGAGGGATCAACTAAAAGCCGGTTTCAAATCGTAAACACTTCCATTCGGTATCTTTATAATGCATGTGGGCATATGGGTTACCTGGGAGGTATTATGGGTTATGCAGTTGACCATGAGACCTGAGATGCAGTCCCTATTGTAGTGTAATGTAGTATTGCTTAATGTAGTATGTAGCTATGCAGTTGATGTAATTTAATGAAGTATCTTGATATGCATGATATATATAGAAATGAAGTTGATGTGTGATATGCATGCCTGACCTGTACGCCTAGTTCACTAGACTTGCTAGGTTGCTATGTCACTTGCACGTTTAAGGATCCAAACGTAATGAAGTTAAAGTGTGTGAATGTCTAGGAATGTGTGTTACCTAGACTATATGTGTGTGAATGTTTGGGAATGCAGGGACCCAATCTATATGTGTGAAATTGAGCTCATAAAACAGATGCAGTGAAGAGTGTTAAGCTTAACCCGTACTGGCCTTAGCCGGGCAAGTGCGTAGATGCAGTTGTTGCTTGGGTGGCTCCTCGCAACATGGTCTTTATAACGCAGGGCGAGTAATACGAGGGGTTTGACCAACCTACATATACGGATTACTCAAGGATTGGCTTGTCATTCCTTAACGACGTAAGATGAGTAGTCTTTTGACTAATCATCCAGTCGGGTGTGATGCAGGGCACACTTATATGCAGTTAACGAAGATACGTGTGACAATGTGTGAACTAATGCAGGATAGGCACATTTAGGATGATTATCCTAATTGAAACGAAGTTGAAATGCAGTATATGTGTGAACGTGTGATGTGTATTGTGCCTAATAAAACTTGTCTAACAATGAAGATTGTTTTAATTGGACAAATGCTTTTAAATTAAGTGTTATCTTACTTAGCTATTCTTATAGCTAACACTTGCTTCTTAATGTGGTTGTTCCCTCAGGTTTAGCTTGATGGAATCTAGATGCAGGACGTGTGAGCTTGGGTAGATGCAATGCAGGAGCCTTAGCTACCCTTAGACGATGCTTTCTTTAGACATTCATTACATTTCGTATATAATGTCGAATTTATGTAGTGATGTGTGAACGGTTGTTTTATGTTGGGCAACCGTTGGGTTTTCATTTGAACTATTGTTTGATATGGCATGTAACACCAAATAAATGCAGCAACCGAAATGTTTCTATCGGTTTTGACTTTTACAGTCTTTACTTCCGCAATTTAACACCGTTAGGTGAAAAGTTTTTGAAAACCCATATTTTTAAACAACGGGTGTTACAATCAGTTTACGCCAAATGGAATCTTTCTCCATGTTGTGTGATGTGGCTCGGGATTATGAGATCGAGCAAACAAGAGTTGATGAAAGTGACTTGAAAAGGAAGTATGATGGAGATAATTCTCCAAACAAAAGGTTTAAACAGGAAGGTGCCTCCGGTAGCAATGCCGTAAGAAGAACTGCCCCTTTTTGCAAAATTTGCAAGAGGAATCATCACGGTTCGTGTAGAGAAAAAGCATGTTTCACTTGTGGGAAACCCGGCCATGTGAGCCGAGATTGTAAATCAAAGCCCGCTAAGCCCGTCATTTGCTTTAAGTGTTTTGAAGAAGGGCATATGAAGAGTTCGTGCCCTAAACTAACCGAGGATGAGAGGCGAGAAGAAAGAAGGAAAGAAGCGGAAAGAAGAAATGCCCTAGCTCATGGGAACCAACGGGGAAGATCTTTCCAACTTACCGTGGAGCAAGCTAAGAATGCCGATGATGTCGTTACAGGTACATTTCTTATGTATAACGCACCCATGCGAATTCTCTTTGATTCAGGGGCAAATAGATCTTTTGTTGCAACTAGGATGATTCATGTTATTCCCATGTCTAAGTCACATCTAGATAATACATTACAAGTTGAAGTCGGAAATGGTAGGACGGAGGTAGTGAGAGATGTGTACAAGAATTGTGAAATCAAGATCATAACGGAACTATTCCAAGCCAACTTAATTCCTTTTCCATTGGGAGAATTCGATATAATCTTGGGTATGGATTGGTTAAGTTCTTGTAATGCCAAAATCGCGTGTGACGAAAAAGCGATTTATTTGAAGACTTCAAAGGGGGAAGATTTGATAGTATATGGTGATAGAAGTGAACGCCCTATATCCATTTGTACTTTTGCTCGTGCTCAACGTTATTTGTCTCATGGATGTCATGCTTATCTTGCTCACATCGTTGATGTGGAGAAGAAACCTTTATCTATTGAAGACATCCCTATAGTTTGTGATTTTGCCGATGTTTTTCCCGAAGACTTGTCGGGTGTTCCTCCCGAACGGCAAGTTGAGTTTTCTATTGATCTTGTTCCCGGGGCTACCCCCATTGCTAAATCTCCTTATCGTTTGGCTCCAACGGAGATGCAAGAAATGATGAAGCAACTCCAAGAGTTACTTGAAAAAGGGTTCATTCGCCCTAGTAATTCTCCTTGGGGTGCTCCGGTTCTCTTCGTTAAAAAGAAAGATGGAAGCATGCGCATGTGTATCGATTACCGAGAATTAAACAAAGTGACTATCAAGAATAAATACCCGTTGCCGAGAATCGATGATCTATTCGATCAACTCCAAGGAGCTTCGTATTTTTCCAAGATAGATCTTCGATCGGGCTATCATCAACTCAAAGTGCGGGATGAAGACATTCCCAAGACCGCATTTCGTACCCGATATGGTCATTTCGAATTTGTGGTTATGCCCTTTGGTCTTACTAATGCTCCCGCGGCATTCATGGATCTCATGAACCGTGTTTGCCGTCCTATGCTTGATAAATCCGTAATTGTTTTTATTGACGATATCCTCATCTATTCTAAAAGCTCATCCGATCATGAAGTTCATTTGCGGGAAGTGTTGGAAACTTTGCGCAAGGAAAGACTCTATGCCAAATTCTCCAAATGTGAATTTTGGCTAAGAGAGGTGCAATTCCTTGGTCATATCGTTAGTAACTGTAAAGTCCCTCACACGATGGTTTAACCCACGAGTGTAAAATAACAAGACAAGTATGAACTAGAATAGGACTAGTATTACTTCAATATAAATATGCAAGAATATAAACAAAGTAATAAATGACTTAAGCAATATTTAAACAAGTAAATAAATGGTGGAACACGAATGTAGTTTTCAAGTGTATTTTCTTTATTGATGAATAAACAAAATACAAGATCGTTGCGGAACCTAGATATTACACGTATGTAAGTATCTAAACAATCTTTGAATTACAAGTGATCTATACTTGCTAAATAAACTCCTTTGATCAATATACTTAGAGTTGTGAAGTATAACTGTTTAGATCGAGAGTATTTAAGCAAGTTCACCAATTTGCTAAAAAGTGATTTTCTCAAAGAAATGACTTTGTATTTATAGGCAACAAAATTCACCAGTGAATTTTGTGCCGTACAAATATGGTTGGCATACATTTAATGATCCGACAAGAACATTAAATGTATTGGATAAGGAATAAGGATAAAGTCACATCAAATGCAAGTGTATCCTTTTATCCAACCACCTTAACACACGTATATTCTTTGGTAAAGAACAAGTGGATTGTTCTTTGGAAAGTGTGTAAAGGCAAAAGTCAATCCTCGATATCAGTGTTCAGACTTGTAGGGTCTAGAACACTAACAATCCTCCAGTGTGCAGATCTGGTAAGACTTCCAGTGGACTCCGCCATTTGTCAGTCTTCTTTATTCTTCCTTCAGTCTTTGACTTCAGTCAGCACGTCTTCAGTAGAGTAGATCTGGACTGGGGTGAAGTCCAGTGAGATAATCTGGAGAATACTCCAGATTTCCTTTACAAGTATTTGCTCACTGGTCTTCCATTATTTCTGGACAAATCTTTTAGAGGGACTCCAGATTCCAAGTCTGGAGTAGGTCAGATACTGGACAGATCTTCAGTAAGGCTCCAGTAGTCGAGTCTGGAGTGAGTCCAGTAAATCTGGACCTAACAAATTCCCCTATTTGTTTAGAAATAATGCAAGTGTTTTCAGGCTTATAGATATACAAATTTGTATGCCTGGAAAACACTTTAGTCGATTTAAGTCTAAAAAATCTAAGTTACTGAACAACACCTTATAGATCATGAGTGTTTTCAGTTTCATTTTTTTAAGTTCTAACTTAGACTAAATCTGATCATTTACTTATATGAATTTGAAAATTGCAACTAAAATTTACTTTCATCAACTGGAAAATAATTACAACTTTCATCAAACTATTAAATACAATAAGTACATGATAAAAGATTCAGGCCCTTCTTCTTGATGAATGCCCTGGTGCATCTTCAGTAGCCTTCCTCTTTGGTGATGGAGATGATGGAACAGACACTGGTGGTCTCAAACCCAACACAGCTTCCATTTGTTGTATTCTACTCCAGACCTTTTGAACTCTCTTCATAAAAGCCTTAACATCTGGAGATAGATCAGTTTTACCTTTAAAAGTCAATCCTATCTCCTTCAGTTCAGTCCATCCAAAAGCTTGGACTGTTGTATCTTTCCTTTCATCTGTAAAGTTACCCTCCCTGGTCAACTTTATATTGAATCTGGTCATTCCTTGATGATTTTCAGCCAACTTGATTTCAGCATCAACAATTTTTCTAGCATTTGCCCTGAAATTCATCATTTGTTCATACGATGCCTTCTGCTTTGCCATCTGGACCATATATTCAGTTTCCTTGGATACACCACTCTGTTGTCCTTCAGTGGACTGGAGTTGTTGGCGATTAATTCTCAGAGAGGTATCCAGGGGAATGAAAGTGCTCACATCAGCATCCTTTATTGCCTTGATTTGTTTGGCAGTAAGCTTCGGCAGACCAGTCAATCTTTTTCTATACTCTAACTCTAGAGCACCAGCGTTTTTCCTTATCTTTCTCTGGAGGCTCACCAGTTCCTCCCTTCTCTGCCTTATTAACTCTGGAATGGTAACACCATAAATTAATGAATCATATACCTGTTCTTCCTCAGCGTAGAACGAGCGTATATGAACATCATTCAATGCATCAAGACATTCATGAACTCTGGGATCATCCTTCATCTTTTTGAACACTTCAATATTAATGCCTAACCTTCCAGCATTGTAAGAGTCCAGAGTTCCCATGGTTGCCATCTCCCTTTGATGGGCCAGCAGTTCATCTTTTTGGTTTGTCTTGAAAATTTCAATCATGATGCATTGTTGTTGCAGTTTCTTCGAGGTGTCATCATCAACACTAGGAAAATCTGATGCCCCTTCAACATTTTGTTCTTCTTCTTCAGATACCTGTTCTTTTCCTTTTCTTTTAACAGATTTCAAAGTTGTTGGTATATCTGGAAAAGATTCAAACCTGGGCTCACTGGCATCAGTACCAGCAGCCTCTTCAGCGCTAAGTGCTCTTTGTGCCAATCGTGCACTGGCATCAGTACCAGTCACTTGTTTTCTTTGGAGAACACTTTCAGTGGCAACAGCTCTTACAACTTCTTTCTTCTTTCTTATCAACTCTTCTTGGTCACCAGATGATGGAATAGTTGATTTTTCCCCCTTGGAATGATCACCAGTCCTGGACTTGAGATCATTCCATAATGCTTCCATCATATGCCTATCCAGTGAACCAAAAGTTCTTCCAGTCACTGGATTTGCATCAGTCACAATCTTCTTGAGTGCCAGCACTTCCTTTTTAACATCTTCAACTTCTTCTGGCAAGTGCTTAGGCAACTCAGTGTCTATCATCTGAACAACTTCAGGCAACAAGCTATCTTGAATGTTTCTTAGAACAGAAGCAGAGATATCATCAGTGATTGTTTTCAGCAAATCACCCCTAAATTTTCTAACAATTTCATCACTAAGGGTGCTGACAATATCATTCTGATCTAATGTTGGCCTGCTCTCCAGTGAACCAACCCTTGTAACCAGCTTCTCAACCTCTTCTTTTAGACCTGCCAGTGGTTGAACAATCTTACTATCCACTGCAGTCTGAACAGAACTAACAATCCTTGTTTCTAAGCCCTGGACTGCCACTTTGATGTTTTCAGAATTTCGATTGGTGGCCAGTACCAGCTCATCCAGTTTCTCAAACACTAACTTCTCATTCCCAGCAAACAAGTTCATTTCTGATGATAAATTATTTGACAATAGGGTTTTGAAATCAGAAATAACCTGGGAAGAGCTCTGAAGTGATCTCTCCAGGTCCGCCACCTTACTAAGAAGGCCTTGGACCTCGGTTGAAGATGAAGTGGAGAGACCACTGGGCGGTTCCAGATGAGAGGTCATTCTCTCCATTACTGGTACTTGTGCCCAGACCTCTTCAGTTTCAACAGTTTCAGCATTTATAACTGTAGAGTCTGGCACACCTTGTTCAGAAGGGTTGACTGGAGATTCAACTGGTGGTGGTTGTGATTGTGAAGTTTGAATGAAAGGAGTGAAGTATGGAGTGGATTGTGGAATAGAAGGTGGTGGAGGTGGTGGTGGTGGTGGCATGCTTGATTCTGGTGGGGGTGGAGGCATTTCCGTTTCTGGAGGGGTAATATTTGTTTCTGGTGGAGGTGGTGGCATTTCTGGAAGACTTTCAACTTGCACATCATCTTCACCCAGAAAATTCATATCTACATCAAGATTTTGACCTTCAGAAATGGGAGAATCAGCCCCATCCCAAAACATATCACCAATATCACCAGCCGATGTACCAGCCTGAACATTCAAGTCAATCTGAGCCTCTTGCTCATCAGACTGGACAACTTGCTCAATTTGCTCAACAACCTGTTCATCAAACTGAGCCATATTTTCCATCTGTTCATCAATCTGCCCAGCCACTTGAACATTTTCAGCCTGTTCAACATTTTCAATATTCTCAACATTCTCCTCTTCAATAATGGGAGACCCATCCAGATCCATGACATCACCAACCTGTCTTGCTGGGTTCACCTGGACTCCACCTCTCATTAGGCGCCTACTAGATCTAGGTCGTCTGATGAGATCAACAATTTCTGGTTGCTCACCTTCTTCTGGAGCAACTTGCCTTAATGGTTGTACCATTTCAACAACCTGAACATCTTGGTCACCAGGATGTTCTTCAACAACTTGAACCCTACCTGGTGCCTCTGCCTGTTCCCTTTGAAATGTCAACATTGCTGGAGGAATATCTACCTCTCCAGTTCTTGATTGAAGGTTGTTTAAGTCCCTCATAAACTCACTCACAGAAAAGTGAGTAGTATCATAGTCATACTGGTCTCCTAGGGCACTTCTAAACATAAGGGAAAGAAAACGAATAAATGGAACATGGGGTTTTCTCCCTTTAGCTTTCAATCGATCCACCAAATCATTGAATAAGATCTGAGCAAAATCTACTCTTATTCCGAACCACAAACAATAGGCAATCTGGAGCTGGGTTTGATTTATCTGATCAAGACCCCCAGAACTACCTCCCAGACATTCAACCAGATGTGTGAAGAAAAATCTCCACGAGTCTGTCAATCTGCTCATATAAATAGTCCCCTTTCTTAATAACTGGCCATGGTCATCAAGTATTTCGGTGTGCCCCATCAACCTGCACACTTCCCTGTAATTTATGCCAGAGGGAAGTTCGACGGGCAACTCATTCTGGTCAAGATAATTCAACTGTAAAACTGACCTGAGTAGACTCACTGTGAAACTTAAAGGTCTGGTACCTCCCCTAAGAGTATAAGAAATTGATGAGGTTTCTTCATTGTAAAATGCGGAGTACCAGAATTCACATAAATAATCATGGTACATTCTCCCTGGATTTAGGGTTAATGCACCATACAGAGGGCATGAGAGAAAGAAAGTATTCAATCTCCCAATGATAGATTGAGCAGGATGAGAACTGGAAAGTTTGGCCATCCAATTATTCATATTGATTCGAATAGCTTTGGCCTCAAGAGAAATGTGTCTGGGCTTAGTAACATTATCAACTGGAGCATATTCGGCAGATAAAAGATTTCGAGGTGCCATTTATGATTGATAGATGAAGATGAAATTGAATAAATTTAGGGTTTATGAAGAAGAAATTAATGAATTTGCAGTTAATATGAGAGTTTTAATGATTGGAAAAGAATGAAGGAATGAAGAATTGAATGAAGGAATTTTAAGATTTGGGAGTTATGTTCGAAGTAAATGCTATTGAAATTGAAAGTGGGTATATATAGGAGAAACAATGTGGAACTCAAACGTCTTATTTGAAATTATCAAATAACATTTTTGATCGGGTTTTGAGATCCGCATTAATTACATCACATCACACATAAATGCATGACGGTTTACAGCCCACAAAACAGTAACAACTTGTACTTTTTGTTTTCCCAAGGTAAAAAGACCATCATTGCGTTGAAAAATTTACATGCCACGTAGGATTTATAAGATAAATATCTTTGAAAAAGTTTGCATACGTGGCACACACAATGACCAAGTATTTAAAAAATATTGTTACTCAATTCAGTCCATCTGGAGGTTGACTAGACACTCCAGTATCACTGGTGGATTAGTCCAGTGAACATGTACTGATGGTACACTGGAGGGATACTCCAGTAAAGTACCAGTGAAAACCATTTTGAAAGACTGGTAACTTCAAACATGTACGTCAACTAATACAGACAAATGAGAGGGACACATTTACAAGGAGACAAAAGTCAACTCAAACACGCACTTCAATCTGTCCAGTTACCAGTGAGAGGGACATATTTACAAAGCACCAGTAATATTTTCTGGACAATTCGTCCAGTAAGAAAATTTTGTCCAGTGAGAAAATAAATTAATAAATTCCCTTTGAACTTTAAACATTTTTAAGAAAAATATATCTTTCAAAGTCTCCCCCCTGGAATGTTGATCCAGAAATAAATTTATGAATCTTTAAATCAAAGATCCTTAGTAGTACACAATGGCGTTCAATACTAAGGTTCCAGATTTAAGGGTTTAACATTCCCAACTCACCAACAAGATATTCAAAAGTTTTGACATCCAGTGGTTTCGTAAAAATGTCAGCGAGTTGTTTGTCAGTGGGGATAAAATGGAGTTCAATGTTTCCTTTCACAATATTATCACGAATGAAGTGATACCTGAGATCAATGTGTTTGGTTTTGGAGTGCATGACTGGATTGTTTGAGATAGCAATGGCACTGGTATTATCACAAAAGATTGGAGTCTTTGATACTTAATACCATAATCAAGCAACTGGTTCTTCATCCAGAGTATCTGAGCACAACAACTGGCTGCAGACACGTATTCAGCTTCAGCAGTGGACAATGAAACTGAAGTTTGCTTTTACTGGTCCAACTGACCAGTTTGCCACCAAGGAAATGACATCCACCAGTAGTGGATTTCCTGTCTATCTTACAACCTGCATGATCTGAATCTGAATAACCCATTAGATCCATGCTTGAGCCTTTGGGATACCAAAGACCTAGACTGGGGACACCTTTAAGGTACTTCAGTATGCGCTTTACAGCGAGCATATGAGATTCCTTTGGATTAGACTGATATCTGGCACATAAACATGTTGAAAACATAATATCTGGTCTACTGGCCGTTAAATACATCAGTGAACCAACCATGCCTCTATAGACAGTGGTGTTCACTGGTTTACCATCTGGATCAGAGTCCAGTGTCAGTGGTGCAGAAATTGGAGTGGGTTTAGATGGTGAAGAGTTCATATCATATTTCTTTAAAAGATCTCTAACATATTTTTCCTGATTAATAAAGATGCCATCTTTGTTTTGTTTAATCCGGAGTCCAAGAAAATATGTTAATTCACCCATCAAACTCATTTCATATTCAGTTGACATTATTTTCGAAAATTTCTTGCACATGTTTTCATCAGTAGACCCAAAAATAATATCATCAACATAAATTTGTACCAGTAACAGATTACCTTTCTCATGAAGAATGAACAATGTATTGTCAATTGCACCTCGTTTAAAACCATTTTTCAACAAATGTTTAGTCAGAGTATCATACCAGGCACGTGGGGCTTGTCTGAGGCCATACAGCGCTTTGTCCAGACGATATACCCAATGTGGATGCTTTTCATCAACGAAACCTGGAGGTTGTCTGACGTAAACTTCTTCTTCAAGCTTTCCATTCAAGAAGGCACTCTTTACATCCATCTGGTAGACCTTGAACTGATGATGAGCAGCGAATGCTAAGAAAATTCTGATCGCTTCAAGTCTAGCCACTGGAGCAAATGATTCATCAAAGTCGACATCTGACTGGCAGTAGCCTTGTGCTACCAGTCTGGCCTTGTTTCTGATTACGTGGCCATCTTCATCTACTTTGTTCCTGAAGACCCATCTTGTTCCAATTGGTTCTTTCTTTCCAACTGGGAAAGGAACCAGATACCAGACCTTATTCCTTTCAAACTGGTGAAGCTCTTCTTGCATAGCAGTCACCCAGCTTGGATCTTCCATAGCCTCGTCAATCTTCTTTGGTTCCATCAAAGATAGAAAACTTACATATAAGCATTGATTACTGGAGGCTCTTCTGGTCTGAACTCCACGACTGGAGTCACCTATGATCTGATCAATAGGGTGAGCTTTTGTCCATCTGGAGTACTGACCAGGATTGTTACTGACAACAATATCAGTGCAAGAATTCAGTTGAGTCTCCTCTGGAGTTGCTTCTGGAGGAGGATCTTGCCAGATTACTTCAGTATCTTCATCTGAGTCATTTAAATCATGATTTGCATCATGAAATTCTTCATTTGAAGGTATTTCCTGGAGTACTGGTTCAGTTTGAAATTCTTCATAAGAAGACATTTCTGGTCTATTCTCAACTGACACTGATACTGGGGGAGTAGTACGTACATCTGAACCAATATTAATTTCAGAGGGTAGTTTGAAAATAATAGAAGGATAGAATGGAGTACTACTGGATTGTTTCTTCTTCTGAATAGGTTCTAGATCAGGATGACTGGAAACTTTATCTTCTGAATCTTCTTTATTGTAGTTGATAAGATCAGATTCACAGAAGACAATTGGAGTTACTGGGGGAGTGTCAAGGGCTGGTTTGTTGATAGCAGCATTTGATTCATCGAAGGTAACATGTATGGATTCTTGTACTTTCTCCAGTCTCTTGTTATAAACTCTGAAGGCTTTGCGAATGGCTGAATATCCTAAGAAATATCCTTCATCAGCTTTGGCATCAAATTTGCCTAACTGACTGGAGTCGTTCAGGATGTAACTGGACATCCAAAAATGTGAAAATAACCAATATTTGGTTTTCTATTTCTCAATATTTCATAGGAAGTCTTCTTGTGTCGCTTCACGAACACTGAGCGATTCTGGGTGTGGCAAGCAGTTGCAATTGCTTCAGCCCAAAAACTGGTAGGAAGACCAGATTCAGCTAGCATACTCCTGGCAGCTTCTATCAGCGTTCGATTTTTCCTTTCTACCACTCCATTCTGCTCTGGAGTGCGTGCTGATGAGAAGTTCTGGGAGACACCAGTGTCAGTACAGAATTTCTCCAGAGTTGCATTCTGGAATTCTGTTCCATTGTCGCTTCTTAACTGACACACTTTTCGCTTATGCTTCAGTTCAATCTGCTTGATTAGAGAGATGATTTCAGCAGCAGCTTCATTTTTAGACCTGAGAAAGACCACCCAACAATATCTGGAGAATTCATCTACGATTACCAGGGTGTATCTTTTACCAGCACGAGTCTGAACATTCACTGGACCAAAGAGGTCCATATGAAGCATGTGAAGTGGTTCAGTAATGCTGAAATTCTGTCTGGTCTTGAAACTGGCACGTTTCTGCTTTCCCATCTCACATCCTGGACATGGCCTTTCCTTTTTGAAAGAAACTGAAGGTATCCCATCTGCAAGTTGTTTTCTGGACAACTTATTAATGTTTTTGAAATTTAAATGGGATAACCTTTTATGCCATAACCAGTTTGTGTCTTCATCAGCTTGAGTGTAGAAACAATGCTCTGAAGAAGAGCTTTCCATATCCATCACATACACGTTCCCTTTTCTGGGAGCAATCAACACTACCTTCCAGTCCTTGTTGAATACGATGCCCTGAGCAATATTGAATAAGACTTGATAGCCATCATCACATAGTTGGCTTACACTGATCAAGTTATATTTCAAACCATTCACAAATGCAACACGTGTGAACTTGACTTGTCCATTGTTCAGAACACCATATCCCTCAGTCTTTCCACAACCATCATTTCCAAAAGTAATGGAGGGTCCATCAGAAATGATGAATTCCTCCAGCAGGGACTTACATCCGGTCATCGTCCTGCCAGCTGCACTGTCAAGATACCAGGTATGCTTCTTTCGATCGCCCTGCACATCCACCAGATATATCAGTTAGATTTGGGAACCCATCGACTGATGGGTTCACTGGATCCTCCCTTATGGATCCCTGGAGGTATCTGGTTGAGTTCACTTTCTTCAACAGTAGTTTTTGTTGAAAACACTACTGGAGTTGATAGTTTAGAAACCTTTTTCTTTTTCTATAATGATCTCAAGATCTTGTTTTTCTTGGATCAATTGTTCAGTTACCAGAACCTGGGCTTGAAATGCCAGTTCAATATCTTGAAGTTCTTTTAATTTTGATTTTAAAGCAGCCATTTCAGAGGAATCTGTTTCTAGACCATTTAGACTGTCAAATCTAACAGTTTCCACAAAAATTAAATCAGAATTTAGAGCTTCAGCGATGTCCAATTTAAGTTCAGGATTAGTTTCAAGATCATACTCACTAACCTTTTTAATAACAATGTCGACCCAACGACCAGATGTGACATCATCCTTCACCAGATGCTCTTGATCTGCCAGAGCCATAAAACAACAATCTCTTTCCTCCTCTTCATCGACTGATGAATCATCAGAGGGAACCCATGCTTCTTCAGTAGTTGCAATCATGCATTTGTTATTGTCCTCCATCTGTTTGGACAAGAGAGCAATCTGGGCCTTAAGCTTTTTGTATTTCAACTTATAGCTATCATCAGGCTTGTTATAAGAAGCAGTTGGACCAGACTGAGAGACAAACTTACTGGACCTGCACTCTTTCATGAAATGACCTTTTCTGCCACACTTAAAGCATGTCAGATTGGTCTTGTCAGTGGAAGAACTGGGTGCATGTTGTCAAGTGGGCCTATTTGCTCTGGCCAAAAAAAAAAAAAAAAAAAAAAAAAAAAAAAAAAAAAAAAAAAAAAAAAAAAAAAAAAAAAAAAAAAAAAAAAAAAAAAAAAAAAAAAAAAAAAAAAAAAAAAAAAAAAAAAAAAAAAAAAAAAAAAAAAAAAAAAAAAAAAAAAAAAAAAAAAAAAAAAAAAAAAAAAAAAAAAAAAAAAAAAAAAAAAAAAAAAAAAAAAAAAAAAAAAAAAAAAAAAAAAAAAAAAAAAAAAAAAAAAAAAAAAAAAAAAAAAAAAAAAAAAAAAAAAAAAAAAAAAAAAAAAAAAAAAAAAAAAAAAAAAAAAAAAAAAAAAAAAAAAAAAAAAAAAAAAAAAAAAAAAAAAAAAAAAAAAAAAAAAAAAAAAAAAAAAAAAAAAAAAAAAAAAAAAAAAAAAAAAAAAAAAAAAAAAAAAAAAAAAAAAAAAAAAAAAAAAAAAAAAAAAAAAAAAAAAAAAAAAAAAAAAAAAAAAAAAAAAAAAAAAAAAAAAAAAAAAAAAAAAAAAAAAAAAAAAAAAAAAAAAAAAAAAAAAAAAAAAAAAAAAAAAAAAAAAAAAAAAAAAAAAAAAAAAAAAAAAAAAAAAAAAAAAAAAAAAAAAAAAAAAAAAAAAAAAAAAAAAAAAAAAAAAAAAAAAAAAAAAAAAAAAAAAAAAAAAAAAAAAAAAAAAAAAAAAAAAAAAAAAAAAAAAAAAAAAAAAAAAAAAAAAAAAAAAAAAAAAAAAAAAAAAAAAAAAAAAAAAAAAAAAAAAAAAAAAAAAAAAAAAAAAAAAAAAAAAAAAAAAAAAAAAAAAAAAAAAAAAAAAAAAAAAAAAAAAAAAAAAAAAAAAAAAAAAAAAAAAAAAAAAAAAAAAAAAAAAAAAAAAAAAAAAAAAAAAAAAAAAAAAAAAAAAAAAAAAAAAAAAAAAAAAAAAAAAAAAAAAAAAAAAAAAAAAAAAAAAAAAAAAAAAAAAAAAAAAAAAAAAAAAAAAAAAAAAAAAAAAAAAAAAAAAAAAAAAAAAAAAAAAAAAAAAAAAAAAAAAAAAAAAAAAAAAAAAAAAAAAAAAAAAAAAAAAAAAAAAAAAAAAAAAAAAAAAAAAAAAAAAAAAAAAAAAAAAAAAAAAAAAAAAAAAAAAAAAAAAAAAAAAAAAAAAAAAAAAAAAAAAAAAAAAAAAAAAAAAAAAAAAAAAAAAAAAAAAAAAAAAAAAAAAAAAAAAAAAAAAAAAAAAAAAAAAAAAAAAAAAAAAAAAAAAAAAAAAAAAAAAAAAAAAAAAAAAAAAAAAAAAAAAAAAAAAAAAAAAAAAAAAAAAAAAAAAAAAAAAAAAAAAAAAAAAAAAAAAAAAAAAAAAAAAAAAAAAAAAAAAAAAAAAAAAAAAAAAAAAACGTTTTGGCCATCATTGCAACCAGGTCATCACTGTCAGTTTCATCACAGTCTGGAGAGATATCATTACAGACTCCAGAATCCATTAGTTCAGACATCATCTTCTTCATGGAAAATACATTCTCAGAAGATATTAATGCCGCACAAGGTGGTGCAGTATTAGTGACCACTGTGGAACTACTGGAAACATGATTAAAAGAATCTTTTTTTCTGCCTCAATCCTCTGGGCTTGATTTTCTTCAGTGAATCTGAAGGCTCCATACAATGTTGACAAAGTATGGGAATGCAAGGTTTTGCCTTGCCTCAAGACCAGAATCATGTGAGACCATTTTGTTGGAAGAATATCACAAAATTTCTCCAAAAGTATATCCTGTCTTTTTCTACCCCTAGTCCTCTTAACTGGTTTATGATGCTCATAAATCTGGTGTAAGTACCAGTAAAGGACTCATTGGGGAGAGCAAAAAATGACTCATACTTTTTGTTTAAGGAGACTTTTCTGGTAACAACAGTATCATCACCTCCCTCATACTGGTTTATTAGTTCATCCCACATGCTTTTGGCACTGGGATATAGAACTAGTGTGGGAATAAGAGTTTCTGGAACAGCTCCGAGGATCATATTTTTAAGAAGTGTATCAAGATTTACTAATCTTTTCTCCTCTTCGGACCAGTGTTCCTCTCTCTTTTCCCTCCCACTTCTTGATCCTGTAGGGTCAAGAAGTGCATTGATAGGAAGTCTTGGCACATAGGGTCCTTCGTTTAAGATTTTCATCATATTCCTTTCAATACCAGTAACATGCAATATTATCCTAGCTTTCCACGTAGCAAAGTCATCACTGCTCCCATTGAATTTAGGAACAGGATTATTCGAGTAATGCACATGCACATGTGGAGAAGCAGGAGGAGGAGGAGGTGGTGTATTATTATTTCCAGTGGGTGGTTCATTAAAATTGGTTTCATGAGTTTCTTGTGGATTTTCTGGGATTGCCATCGTGAAACAGATCTAGGTAAGTATATTAACCTTCTGCTCTGATACCAAATGTAAAGTCCCTCACACGATGGTTTAACCCACGAGTGTAAAATAACAAGACAAGTATGAACTAGAATAGGACTAGTATTACTTCAATATAAATATGCAAGAATATAAACAAAGTAATAAATGACTTAAGCAATATTTAAACAAGTAAATAAATGGTGGAACACGAATGTAGTTTTCAAGTGTATTTTCTTTATTGATGAATAAACAAAATACAAGATCGTTGCGGAACCTAGATATTACACGTATGTAAGTATCTAAACAATCTTTGAATTACAAGTGATCTATACTTGCTAAATAAACTCCTTTGATCGAAATACTTAGAGTTGTGAAGTATAACTGTTTAGATCGAGAGTATTTAAGCAAGTTCACCAATTTGCTAAAAAATGATTTTCTCAAAGAAATGACTTTGTATTTATAGGCAACAAAATTCACCAGTGAATTTTGTGCCGTACAAATATGGTTGGCATACATTTAATGATCCGACAAGAACATTAAATGTATTGGATAAGGAATAAGGATAAAGTCACATCAAATGCAAGTGTATCCTTTTATCCAACCACCTTAACACATGTATACTTTGGTAAAGAACAAGTGGATTGTTCTTTGGAAAGTGTGTAAAGGCAAAAGTCAATCTTCGATATCAGTGTTCAGACTTGTAGGGTCTAGAACACTAACAATCCTCCAGTGTGCAGATCTGGTAAGACTTCCAGTGGACTCCGCCATTTGTCAGTCTTCTTTATTCTTCCTTCAGTCTTTGACTTCAGTCAGCACGTCTTCAGTAGAGTAGATCTGGACTAGGGTGAAGTCCAGTGAGATAATCTGGAGAATACTCCAGATTTCCTTTACAAGTATTTGCTCACTGGTCTTCCATTATTTCTGGACAAATCTTTTAGAGGGACTCCAGATTCCAAGTCTGGAGTAGGTCAGATACTGGACAGATCTTCAGTAAGGCTCCAGTAGTCGAGTCTGGAGTGAGTCCAGTAAATCTGGACCTAACAGTAACGAAGGAATCATGGTGGATCCGGCCAAGATAAGTGCGGTGATGAAATGGGATCAACCCAAGAACCCATCGGAGATTAGAAGTTTTCTTGGCCTAGCGGGTTATTATCGACGTTTTATTCAAGATTTTTCCAAAATAGCCTCGCCATTGACAAAATTGACTCGGAAGAACATCAAGTTTGAATGGGGAAGTGAACAAGAATTTGCTTTTCAACAATTACGAGAGAAGTTGAGTCAAGCTCCGGTACTTGTTCTACCCGATGGTTTGGAAGATATGACGGTATGTTGTGATGCATCATCAAATGGGCTTGGATGTGTGTTGATGCAAAGAGGAAAAGTCATTGCCTATGCTTCAAGGCAATTGAAGGAGCATGAAAAGCGTTACCCCACTCATGATTTGGAATTGGCGGCGGTTGTTTTCGCTTTGAAGATTTGGCGCCATTATCTCTATGGAGTCAAATTCACCATCTATACCGATCATAAAAGCCTTAAGTACTTCTTTGAACAAAGAGACCTCAATAATCGTCAACGAAGGTGGCTTGACCTTTTGAAAGACTACGATTGTGAAATTTTGTATCATCCCGGGAAAGCTAATGTCGTAGCGGATGCTTTAAGCCGAAAGAGTTCGCATCATTCTATCATTGTCTCTCCATTATGGGTTTTAATCACCAATGACTTTATGGAGCAAATAAAAGCGGCTCAAGAAAAGGCCTTGCAACGGGATCCTAAAAAGGAAAGAATTCAAGGTCAAACTCAATATTTCACTAAGGATTCTCGTGGCCTTACCTTACGTTTTGGAAGAATTTGGATTCCTTTCTCTTGTGAGTTGAAGCAAGTTCTATTTAACGAAGCTCACAAATCCAAATATTCCATCCACCCCGGTGCTACCAAGATGTATCACGATCTAAAGGCAGAATATTGGTGGCCCGGAATGAAGAGAGATGTTGTGAAATATGTAGCAGGGTGTTTGACTTGTGCTCAAGTGAAGGCGGAGCATCAAAAACCTTATGGTAAGATGCAACCGTTAGAAATCCCTAAGTGGAAATGGGAGGACCTCACCATGGATTTTGTCACCAAATTACCCAAAACACCGAGAAATCAATTTGATACGGTTTGGGTGATAGTTGATAGGTTGACTAAAAGTGCCTTGTTCCTTCCCATTCGAGAAGCATCATCATCCGAGGTTTTGGCAAAGATCTATGTGAAGGAAGTAGTGGCAAGACATGGAGTTCCAATCTCCATTGTCTCGGATAGGGATACTCGTTTTACTTCTCATTTTTGGCGGAAGTTTCAAGAAGAAATGGGCACAACCTTAAAGCTTAGCACCGCTTATCATCCTCAAACCGACGGTCAAAGTGAAAGGACTATTCAAACCCTTGAAGATATGTTGAGGGCGTGCATCATTGACTTTGGTGGGACTTGGGATCTTTATCTACCGTTGGTGGAGTTCTCTTACAACAATAGTTACCACTCAAGTATACAAATGCCACCATATGAGATGTTGTATGGTAGGAAATGTAGGTCTCCCATTTGTTGGGGAGAAGTGGGACAAAGAGAAATTGGTGGCACGGAAGTGGTCTTGAAGACAATTGAAAAGATTGACGTAATTAAGGAAAGACTTAAGGCGGCTCAAGATCGACAAAAGTCCTATGCGGACAAACGAAGAAGACCGATTGAGTTCAATGTTGGAGATCGTGTTTTGTTGAAAGTATCTCCATGGAAAGGCGTCCTACGATTTCGAAAACGAGGGAAGTTGAGTCCCCGTTTTATCGGTCCTTTCCAGATTCTTGCTAGGGTCGGAAAAGTTGCTTATCGTTTAGAATTGCCCGATGAACTCTCGGGAATTCATTCTACTTTTCACGTCTCTCACCTTAGAAAGTGTCTTGCCGACGATGCCGCTTATGTACCTTTGGAAGAGATCGAGGTTGACAACAAATTGAATTACGTGGAAGAACCTATCGCCATAGTGGAAGAAGAACTTAGAAGAGTTCAAAACAAAACGGTGAGGACGTACAAGATTTTATGGAAACATGGAAGGATGTCCGATTGTACTTGGGAATCCGAGCATGATGTTCTTGTGTACTATCCGTCTTTGCATATGGCTTGGATCACGAGGACGTGATCCGTTCCAAGTGGGGGAGAGTTGTAACACCCCAATAATTTTAAGGTAATAAATTAACCCTTTTTGTAGTTTTGACATTAAAATAAGTTCCTAGTATTTTATTTTCGGAAATGGGGTTAATTTAGTTGGAACTTTGGCGGATAACGGGTAAAAATTACCCACAAAAGTGAAAGGGGGCGTGGCATCATATTAGGATGCCAGCCACATTTGTTTTGGATTACTCATAATTCCAATATTTTTCCACTATCTTCTCCTTACTTCTCATTTCTTCCAATTCCATAGAAATCAAAGTTAAATCTTCTTAATCCAAGGCTTCAAATAATAATAACAATCATCAAGGATCAAATTAATCTCTTATCATTCAAGAAATTGAGAGTTAGGGTTGTGGGTATAGTGGTGGTGGCCGAATTTTAGGTAGAAAAGAGGAAGAATTGGTGACCTAACTTCTTAACCCTAATTCTATTTCCTTCAAGGTATGATTCTTTCAACTTGGTTTTGATTTCTATAGGAATTAGGGTTCTTATTTTGGGTCAATTGGGGGGGGGGGGGGTTTGCTAGTAATGAGTGCATGTATGAATTTCCCCCAATTTCTTGTATAGTATGAGTTAGTTATTGGGTTGCTTATTGAAATTCGTTATAATAAGAATAATGGAAGTGAAACTCCAATTTATGACAATGGTGATTTTATTAGTTGATTAAAGTAATGTCGAGGATAATGATGAACTCCTGAATTAATATGAGATTTTTGGTAAGTAAGCAACTCAATACTATAATGGGGTGATTAAGGTTAGGAATGCTAGCGAATGGTTGATTTGGCTATGATGAAATAGCTAGGAATGTGAATATTGCCTTATATGTGCATTATGATATGTTAATAGGTTGAAAGCTTGAATTGTTGCTATTGAGGCTATCTTGATTTGTTTATTGTGTCGCAAAGGAGGTGAGTATACTTGCATATCTTTGTATATCCGTTGGGTCAATTACCATTTGATGTTGAGTGTGTCCATGGTGGTAATTGATTTGGCGTTAGTCCCATCTTTATGGTTGAGTTTGATTACAGGCCTAATTGGTGGCCATAGGCTCATGAGGAGCATTATTATTGTGATATTTGATTTGTGATTGTAATCATTTGCTTATATGGATCCATGTAATGCCTGGCTCGAAGGTGAGTATTATGGATATGGCACGACGGTGTCATAGTCCATATGCAACAGTCCTTTGCGCATTGCCCTCCTTCGTCTATATGATTTTATGCAAGCATATTCACTAAGCATTCGCTTACCTTTCAGTTGTTTACCATTTTGTAATAGGTAGTTCCGGAAGAAGGAACTAGGTTTGATTGATTGGAAGATTAGAGTTGAAGTTGCTTGTGAACTTGGAAGGTACTTGGTCATTCATAGAAGAATGGCATTCTTTTGGTTAGAGACTTAGACATCCCTCTTGACTTTGGCTCATGGTACATTTTGGTTGTTGATGGTCATGTTTTGGTACATTTCGGGGGGGGGTTGCTAGTAATGAGTGCATGTATGAATTTCCCCCAATTTCTTGTATAGTATGAGTTAGTTATTGGGTTGCTTATTGAAATTCGTTATAATAAGAATAATGGAAGTGAAACTCCAATTTATGACAATGGTGATTTTATTAGTTGATTAAAGTAATGTCGAGGATAATGATGAACTCCTGAATTAATATGAGATTTTTGGTAAGTAAGCAACTCAATACTATAATGGGGTGATTAAGGTTAGGAATGCTAGCGAATGGTTGATTTGGCTATGATGAAATAGCTAGGAATGTGAATATTGCCTTATATGTGCATTATGATATGTTAATAGGTTGAAAGCTTGAATTGTTGCTATTGAGGCTATCTTGATTTGTTTATTGTGTCGCAAAGGAGGTGAGTATACTTGCATATCTTTGTATATCCGTTGGGTCAATTACCATTTGATGTTGAGTGTGTCCATGGTGGTAATTGATTTGGCGTTAGTCCCATCTTTATGGTTGAGTTTGATTACAGGCCTAATTGGTGGCCATAGGCTCATGAGGAGCATTATTATTGTGATATTTGATTTGTGATTGTAATCATTTGCTTATATGGATCCATGTAATGCCTGGCTCGAAGGTGAGTATTATGGATATGGCACGACGGTGTCATAGTCCATATGCAACAGTCCTTTGCGCATTGCCCTCCTTCGTCTATATGATTTTATGCAAGCATATTCACTAAGCATTCGCTTACCTTTCAGTTGTTTACCATTTTGTAATAGGTAGTTCCGGAAGAAGGAACTAGGTTTGATTGATTGGAAGATTAGAGTTGAAGTTGCTTGTGAACTTGGAAGGTACTTGGTCATTCATAGAAGAATGGCATTCTTTTGGTTAGAGACTTAGACATCCCTCTTGACTTTGGCTCATGGTACATTTTGGTTGTTGATGGTCATGTTTTGGTACATTTCGCAAATGGTGATGTATATGTCTCTTGAATTGGTTAAATTTGTCGTTTTATGTAAAAGATGTCAAAATGGGTCATATGGTTTTATAGATGAATATTGATCATGTGATCATGGTAAAAATGTTTGAAATCATGACAAATATTAGTTTGAAAATCTGGAATGATGTTGGATAAATTTGACTTTGAAAGGAAAAAGTTGGAGTCTTGATCAAAAATAGATCAAATGCAGGCTTTGCTGAAATCTAAGGCAGGTTGGTCTCAGCCCCTGGCCACTGCGGCGCAGTGGAGGCAGTTCGGCCCACTGCGGCGCAGTGGTTTCCTTCTGGTCTCGGGTGCTTCACCCACTGCGGCGCAGTAGGTATAATCTGTAAAAAAAAAAAATCGTATCTTTTATAATTCGAGTCAAGTCGTTTCATTAAGGAATGGCAAGCCAATCCCAGAGTAATCCGTATATGGAGGTGGGTCAGACCCCTCGTATTACTCGCCCTGCGTTAAATGACCATGTTGCAAGGAGCCACCCAAGCAACCTACGTTCACGCACTCGCCGGGCTAGGGCAAGTACGGGTTAAGCTTAACACTTCCCTGCATTATAATTTACGAGCTCGGTTTCACACATTATTAGTTTAGGCATCACACAACCTAAACATTTTCACACATTATTAGTTTAGGCATCACACAACCTAAACATTTCACACATTATTAGTTTAGGCATCACACAACCTAAACATTTTCACACATTACCTTCATTACGTTTGGGCCCTTAAACGTGCACGTGACATGGCAACTTAGCAAGTCTAGTGTTCTAGATGAGCAAGCCATTAATACATGCACACAACAACATAAACTACGTCATACTGCATTTCAAGATTCTACATGCTACTTCATATAAAACACTACATTATACTTCATTTCATAACATGTACTACATTACATGTCATGAGGGACTGCATTTCAGGTCTCATAGGGCAACTACATAACCCATATTACCTCCCGTGTAACCCCATATACCCATAAACAAGATATGTTACCAATTGGGAAGTTTTAATTATGAAACCATTCTTTTCGTTGAACCCTCAGCGTGTCAAAAGTAGTGTATCTTACCTCGGCGTAGTCCACAACAATCAACAATTAGTCACTGTGTAAAGCAACTACGTTCACGCACTCGCCGGGCTAGGGCAAGTACGGGTTAAGCTTAACACTTCCCTGCATTATAATTTACGAGCTCGGTTTCACACATTATTAGTTTAGGCATCACACAACCTAAACATTTTCACACATTATTAGTTTAGGCATCACACAACCTAAACATTTTCACACATTATTAGTTTAGGCATCACACAACCTAAACATTTCACACATTATTAGTTTAGGCATCACACAACCTAAACATTTTCACACATTACCTTCATTACGTTTGGGCCCTTAAACGTGCACGTGACATGGCAACTTAGCAAGTCTAGTGTTCTAGATGAGCAAGCCATTAATACATGCACACAACAACATAAACTACGTCATACTGCATTTCAAGATTCTACATGCTACTTCATATAAAAACACTACATTATCCTTCATACCATAACACACACTACATTATACTTCATTTCATAACATGTACTACATTACATGTCATGAGGGACTGCATTTCAGGTCTCATAGGGCAACTACATAACCCATATTACCTCCCGTGTAACCCCATATACCCATAAACAAGATATGTTACCAATTGGGAAGTTTTAATTATGAAACCATTCTTTTCGTTGAACCCTCAGCGTGTCAAAAGTAGTGTATCTTACCTCGGCGTAGTCCACAACAATCAACAATTAGTCACTGTGTAAAGCAACTACGTTCGTCTACCTATAATTAGTAAACGATTATTAGACAAGCTACATACTCACGTCATTAAGGCCAATAACTAGACCCACACACTTTAAAGACTCACTTAAGATTCAGGTCTAATCTACGTGTCAAAACGATGTTACGGTTCAAAAGTATAAACGTTTTGAAAACAGCCTGAGTTGCGCCGCAATGTCCCTCATTGCGCCGCAGCTTACTTGTCTGCATTTGGGTTGCGCCGCAACACAGCGTTGCGCCGCAACCTGGACCCTTTTGTTGCGCCGCAACTTATCATTCTGTTTTCGGGTTGCGCCGCAACTAGGCGTTGCGCCGCAACTCCCCTTCGACCTGCACTTTTACAAAAATCGTTTTCACCCCCAATTCCACCCCAAACGACTCTAGATCTAAAATATAGATTCAATACACCATAATCCTTCATATTTAGACCATTACAAAGCATTTCAATCATTAATTACACCATATATGGCTTTAATCCATCAAAACCACTATTAATCTTCATTAAACGATTCCCCCATAATCCAATAATTATTCCTAATGACTCATATAATCAAAAGGACCTGAAATCAATGATTTAATACCTGATCTACCTGTAGATGACAATAGGGATGCAAAAACACTTGGCTAAACACAACCGATTCACACGTTGGAAGGATTTTCGGCTTGCAATTGATGGAGGAATGCTATGGGGCGGCTTAGGGCTTGTTTAGAGAATGTAATGGCTGCAAATTATGATCTAATGACACCCTCTCATTCCCTAATCCCGTTTTTGACTTTCACCACATGTCAAATTTGGTCCCTAGGCTTCATAAGGTCATATTATTAGCCCAAAACACCTCTATGGACTATATACAACTTGATACACACTTTGAACACCTCTAAAAGACATAAAACTACATCTTTAACACATTACTACATCCGTCAGTCAGACATCCAAGTCTCCCACATAAACTACGTTAACCACACATAAGCATTAAATCTTCCATAGATTTAACAGACACGTTAGGTTGACTTAACGACTCTAGTCAACCGTTAAATAAAAAGTTTAGGATGTTACACCTAACCTCAATTAACCAATCACATCTCTCAATTTCTGATAATTAATTAAATTAACACATGTCTAAATTAATTTTACACTTTTTGGTTTTCCATCACCAATTTACACTTTAACCCAATTTAAATATAATCAATTTACACTTTTTGGTTTTCCATCACCAATTTACACTTTAACCCATTTTAAATATTTAATACTTCATTGCATAATATCTATATAATAACAAAATATAAGACATCAATGAGAACTAGGTCAATTGTGTAATCAAGGTTAATATATTGCTTCTCTAGAAGAGTTTGTATAAAAGAAACTCTGATACACTATCCAACTTTGATATGATTCATTATTTACATTCGAATATCTCAATTCTATTTTAAGTATATTTTTACATTTTAACGTATAAGTATTTTTTTGTTCCATATACTAATTTTTATATTGATAATGTTGTAAAACCCGTGTATTTGACACGGGTCTAAAATCTAGTTAACTATTAATTATGTTGCCTTAAATTTTTTAAATGTTAAACATAAGATTTATATTTATCAAGTCACCAAATCCTAACATCATCGGTCGAATTTGATAGATATGAAACAAAATGCAAATTTGAATGACTTACAAATAAATCTTAAAATGCGTGGCCTAAAAGATAAAATGTTACATATTTTGGTGGCTTCCTATTACATTATGTATTTTTTATTTGATAAAACACATAAATATACACAAAGTTTACACATATTTACAAAATGTTTATAATGAAACGTGAATCAACAATTTAGTAGTTGATGTGTGTATCACACGTATTAGGGGTGAGTATGGGTCGGTTTGGGTCGGTTTTTGCCTAAAACCGAAACCCGAACCGATCCATTCGGTTTTTAGAAAACCAAAACCATTGGATTCGGTTTTTGTTCGGTTTGGTTTGTCGGTTTTCCGGTTCGGTTTGGATCGGATTTGGGTTTTTTTTCGGTTTTTTTTATAATTTTTTTTTTACGTTTTTTGTTTATTATGTTATAAATTTAACTTTCAATTGTTAAGAAAAAAAATATGATATAGAAACTAAAATATAGAGATGCTTTTTATTAACTAATATATTTTTTAGGTGTTAAAATTAGTATAACTTTTATAAAACGAAAAGCCTGGTGCTCAATCATTGAGCTATAAAGGGAAGTACATTCTCACTTAATTTGTATCAGATATTCAAACATATCAATAAAACAAATTATCTTTATATATATTATACCATACCTTCAACCTAATATATATACTATATATATATATATATATATATATATATATATATATATATATATATATATTTCTATATATATATATATATATATATATATATATATATATATATATATATATATATATATATATATATATATATATATATATATATATATATATATATATATATATATATATATATATATATATATATATATATATATATATATATATATATATATATATATATATATATATATATATATATATATATATATATATATATATATATATATATATATATATATATATATATATATATATATATATATATATATATATATATATATATATATATATATATATATATATATATATATATATATATATATATATATATATATATATATATATATATATATATATATATATATATATATATATATATATATATATATATATATATATATATATATATATATATATATATATATATATATATATATATATATATATATATATATATATATATATATATATATATATATATATATATATATATATATATATATATATATATATATATATATATATATATATATATATATATATATATATATATATATATATATATATATATATATATATATATATATATATATATATATATATATATATATATATATATATATATATATATATATATATATATATATATATATATATATATATATATATATATATATATATATATATATATATATATATATATATATATATATATATATATATATATATATATATATATATATATATATATATATATATATATATATATATATATATATATATATATATATATATATATATATATATATATATATATATATATATATATATATATATATATATATATATATATATATATATATATATATATATATATATATATATATATATATATATATATATATATATATATATATATATATATATATATATATATATATATATATATATATATATATATATATATATATATATATATATATATATATATATATATATATATATATATATATATATATATATATATATATATATATATATATATATATATATATATATATATATATATATATATATATATATATATATATATATATATATATATATATATATATATATATATATATATATATATATATATATATATATATATATATATATATATATATATATATATATATATATATATATATATATATATATATATATATATATATATATATATATATATATATATATATATATATATATATATATATATATATATATATATATATATATATATATATATATATATATATATATATATATATATATATATATATATATATATATATATATATATATATATATATATATATATATATATATATATATATATATATATATATATATATATATATATATATATATATATATATATGTGTATATATATATATATATATATATATATGTTATTTTTCTAATTCATTATATATATCTTATATATAATAATACCGTATAAATTATAAAAATTATATGGGTGTTCTTAAAATTTCATGCCCTTTCATTAGAGAGGTCATTCGATATACTTTCGACGAATTTTTAAATCCGAGGGCGGAGCCCGTCAGGTAGATCACCCCATCACCGCCACCGCCATTACATCACCACCCCTCCATCACCGCCGCAACGTACGGGTCCTTTCTCTCGTATTATATTATGCACTTAAAAAAAATTTAAGGTTTAATCTTGCTACAAGACACGTGTATATTTTACCACACCTTCAATATTATGATTGCCACGTATATTGAATCTAACTATACACGTTTTCTGACAACCATGTTATCTTGAAAAAATATTCAGATTTACACAATTACTTTCAAAAAAAATGTTTCACTCTTTACATGTAGTTCTCTCTTACTCACATGAAACACAATCATACATAGTGTTTAAGAAAAAGAAAGAAAAAACAAACCTTATAGAAATTTGGGATGAACAAAGATGAAGTCGAGTACTGTTCAAGATGATGTTTAAAAGAAGGTCACAGTCAACTCATGATTCAAAGACAATATTGAAGGCTATAAGGCCCCTCCAATGGTTTTTACAAAATGCTCAAGCATACCGGTCACCTCAGCAAACTGAACTAGCATATTGAACCAACATACCGAACTCATTTTATCTCCAACCCAACATACTGAAACTCAGTATGCTTCATTATTTAAATAAGTAAGAAAAAACAAAATAAACGGAATGTTGGACCCACAATAATGATATGCCTTCAAAATGCCCACCAGCAAACTGAATGGGCATACTGTTCAACATATTGAGGCTCCAATGGTGGCACACTGAGATGGTAAATTGGCATATTGTCATGGTGACTCCATTGGAGTTGGCCTAAGTATGTGATACGCAAAAGACAAAGTGAGCTCTTGGAAAAACAGAAGAAACAATTGCCCTAAGGCAAGCTAGACGAAGACCGAAGACGGGAAAAGAGGGCATGTCTCCTTTGAAATGCTTGGTATTCTAGTTTATAATGTATTTAGCATTACAAAATGAAATAAAATTTTAAAACCGGTGACTACAATACGGGTTTTGATGGAAAGAGATGAAGCCCGGTATCTTCAAGGCCGACCTTATCTACCTGGACATAATTGCGAAGACACGTAAGGTAAGACCGGTGTTACAAAGGCCGGTCTTTCTTGATTTGGTCAAGCCCGGTGTTAAGAACACCGTTCTTCCTATTGTTACAAAAAATTTTAGCCAAATTCCTATAAACACCACAGCCCTTGGATTTTATCCTATCCATACAAAATTTTTGATTCTTTCACATAATTCTTGTTAAAAGGACTAGTTTTATGTGGAATTTATTACACAAGGACTAAATGTGTTCCATTAAGAAGTTGTTTTGTAGGTATTAAAGCTTTGGATGAAAGGTGTCTAAAGATTAAGACTAGAGGGGCTTTCTTGGACAAAAGCAAAAGTGAAGGACTGGAGGAGGATTTTTTACTTCATATATATAACGTGTTATAACCCGTTTAGGGTTTCATAACACTTTCAGTTTTTCCTTTCGATTATAATTTTCTCTCAAATCTGTTCATATATTCAAGATATAGATTAGGTATAATCTTTTGTAATAGGACTATTATCATTTAGATAATAGATTCACAACAGATTAGCTGGTATGAATTGTGGTTATAAATCTGATTGAGATCAGATTCATTATTTTGGGTGAAATTATTGAATTCAGATTCAATAAAAGTAGATATCGATTGTGTTTTTGATTTTATCATGGTATCAGAGAGGGTTATTCGAATTATCGTGTTTGTTTTTTGAGAAAAAAGATTCGTTTTTTCGATCAAATTGATTTAGGGTTTCTGGTTATTGAAAAACGATTTTATATATATATATATATACATCGTTTTATATCTATATGTTATATATAAAACTCTATTTCATCAATTAATTGATTATATTTTAGATCTATTATCTGAAAACCCTAATTTTTAAATTTATCGAAACCCTAATTTTTTATTAATACTTTTTTAGGGTTTGAGTGTTGAGAGTGCTTCTTTTCCTCAAAGAAGTATTAGATCTGGTTATTTCTCTTGAAGATTCTGGTACGGTTTTCACTTCTAAAATTAGGGTTTATTGTTCAGATCCTGCTAGTTTATTGACTAAGTGAATCAATAAATTGGTAGGGTTCCATCTGCTGCTTCATTCGATAGCACTGTTTGTTATCTCTTTCCCTATTTCTTCTATTAATTTGTTGTTTAAAATATTTTTTTATCTTATTTCTCATTAAAAACAATTGTGTTATACTTGACCTGTCTTCTTGAAAGGTTAGGAATCCTGTCACTGGCACTTTTGTGAGAATAAGAATTTTTTAATTTTTTTTATTCCTTTTCTAGTATTTCATATTGTTTCTGTTTTGTGTTTTCTGTGTGATTAATTGAGATTAATTACTGCTTTGTTTGGTTGATTAAGTTGTTAGTTGAGATTAACTGCTTGTTCTATATTTGTCTATTTGATTGCTGTATTTGAAGATATTTGCTAAAATGGATGATGATAATGCTAGAAACTATGATTATGATTATGAATATGAAAATTCTGCTTTAAGTGATAATGTGACTAGAATAAGTAAACTTGATGTGAGTCATCCTTTACATTTACATCATAATGACTCTGCTTCTTTGACTGTTGTTTCTATTAAACTCAAAGGTACTGAAAATTATTCTGTTTGGTCATGTGCTATGTTGCTTGCTCTTGAGGGTAAAAATAAAACTGGTTTCATTGATGGTACTTGTAGAAGGTCAAATACTGATGAAGTTTTAGGCAGACAATGGGATAGGGTTAATGTTGTTGTTTTAGGATGGATTCTTAACTCAATTTCTGAAGAATTGTTTCTTGGTCAAATATTTTTAAAAAGGGCTTCACATGTTTGGGAAAATTAAAAGAAACCTATGATAAAGTTGATGGTTCTGTTACTTTTAATCTGCATCATAAAACAAATTCTTTGTCTCAAAATGGTGCTACTCTTGCTGAATATTATCATAAATTGAATGCTCTGTGGAAACAATTTGATGCTCTTGTTAAACTGCCTAGATGTACTTGTCATGCTGCAGATGATTTTAAGAAACATAATCAATTAATAAAGTTAATGCAGTTTTTCATGGGATTGGATGATTCATATATGCAAATTAGAAGTAATATATTAACTAAGGAACCTTTACCTGATGTAAGAAGTGCTTATCCTATTATTTCTAATGAAGAGTCACACAGGTTAATTGCTTATGGTAATTCTAATGTGTCTCATAAATCTGGTACTTCTGCATTTGCTTCTAATGTGCCTGCTAAGTCAAATTTTCAAAAATTTCAGTCTCAAGGTTCAAAATCTGTATCAAACTTTAATGATAAAGAAATACTAATTCTGGTAGTTCTGTTGTTTGTGATCATTGTGGATTTAATGGACATACTGTTGATAAATGTTTTAAAATCATTGGTTATCCTGCTAATTTTAGTAAAAAGAAGTTTGGACAAAAAATTTAAGGCAAAAATGTTTCTAGAAATAATTCTGTTGAGAAGCATACTTCTGGTTTACCTTCTTCTTCTTCTTCTAGTACTTCTTCTTCTTCTTCTTCTTCTCCTTCTTCTTCTTCTTCTAGTACTGGTTTTACAGATGAACAGTTTGCCACTTTAGTTTCTTTGATCAAAGGAAATGCTGAAAATAACAAGAATGTGCAAGTTAATATGGCAGGTACTATTATGAATAGAAGTAAGATATTCAACTCAAATTTTAAAAGATTTTTTGTTCTAATAGTAAATTGCATGCTAAACTTGTTATAAAAAGACTTAATTGTGATTCTGGTGCAAATCAACACATGACACATTCTGAAAAACTACTGGTTAATGTTGTTGATATTTCTCATTTAAGAATTAAAGTTGCTCATCCTAATGGGACTGAAACTTATATTACCAAGATAGAAGATATGATTTTAACTGAGAGTTTGACTTTGTTTGATGTCTTGGTTGTTGTAACATCCGTGAATTTTGACCCGTTGACTTTTTGTGTAATTTGGCTAACAAACTTGTTGAATGAAATAATTGAGCCATTTGTGATTATATGACTATGTGGTATGTTAGTCGGGTCGTTAAAATTGTGTAATCGTTTGTAAAATGGCTTATGGGAGAAACGGGTCGACCCATGGGTTGTCCATGACCCATGAGCCATCTAGTTACCCAACCTCCCCCCTTAGCCTTTCATTCTTACCTTTCTATCTATCTATACTTCCTTTTTCCTCTCAAGCAAAAGCAAACCCACCTCTAGATTTTCTTCATACTTGCAACCACTCGGTGTTTGGGACTTGGATTCACTTGGAAATCACTAACATCTTCATCATTCATATCATCATATCAAAGAATTAGAGTTCAAAGTCAAGAATCTCCATATATAGTCAAATTCGGATTTAAAGGCATTTGGGAGATTTGGTAAGTTAAAACTACCTCATATCAGTCATTTTATGTTGATAAACATGTTTCTAGTAAAACCCAAACGTTTTGTGCCTTGAATCGAGTCAAAAATCGGATTAGAATCCCTTGAGTTTCAAGCCGCATGAACAGTAGCACGTGTTAGGGTTTAAACGCGTGTTAGGGTTTAAACGCGTGTTAGGGTTTAAACGCGTGTTAGGGTTTAAACGCGTGTTAGGGTTTAAACGCGTGTGAGGGTTTCTAAACGCGTGTTAGGGTTTAAACGCGTGTTAGGGTTTCTAAACGCGTGTTAGGGTTTAAACGCGTGTTAGGGTTTCTAAACGCGTGTTAGGGTTTAAACGCGTGTTAGGGTTTCTAAACGCGTGTTAGGGTTTAAACGCGTGTTAGGGTTTCTAAACGCGTGTTAGGGTTTAAACGCGTGTGAGGGTTTCTAAACGCGTGTTAGGGTTTAAACGCGTGTTAGGGTTTAAAACGCGTGTTAGGGTTCATAAACTCGTGTTACTATTCCTGCTTTACGCGTTAGTTTTCAAACGTCAATAACTTTTGAACCGTAAGCCCGTTCTAGACGTATGACCTATCGTTGGAATCGTAAGAGAGTCTAGTTTCTTGTAGTAACACTCTTTTTATATGAATCTTTGGTCATTTCTAAAAAGGTCGAGTCG
This sequence comes from Erigeron breviscapus, assembly GCA_034093135.1. NCBI lineage: Eukaryota > Viridiplantae > Streptophyta > Magnoliopsida > Asterales > Asteraceae > Erigeron > Erigeron breviscapus. Next base: position 173,262,960 of record CM067167.1, read on the forward strand.
AATGAGTTCTTCTCTTACACGTTAATGTTGGAAAGGCGTTTAGGGTTTGTGACTTGACCTAATTGTGCTAAACCAACTTGTTTATGATTGTAGAGTTGACATTATGATATATTGATGTATAATTATAGGTTGTGGACGTGTGGACCGTAATACTCGCCTGTAATCTTATTAGCTTCTTTGCCGGACAAGGTGAGTTTCGTATCTCCCTACTCGCTTGAGATTCGGGCTGAAAAGTGTAAACCTGGTGTGTTTACTTGCATTTATTGGTATATTGATTGTTGACTTGATTGTTAGATTGACGGGACGTTTATTGTCGTCTGATTGACTTGGGTTATGTTTGACGAATATTGACTGTTGGCACAGGTTCATTGTCTATTGACTGTTGGCACAGGTTCATTGTCTATTGACTGTTGGCACAGGTTCATTGTCTATTGATTGTTGGCACAGGCTCATTGTCTATTGACTGTTGGCACAGGTTCATTGTCTATTGACTGTTGGCACAGGTTCATTGTCTATTGACTGTTGGCACAGGTTCATTGTCTATTGACTGTTGGCACAGGTTCATTGTCTATTGACTGTTGGCACAGGTTCATTGTCTATTGACTGTTGGCACAGGTTCATTGTCTATTGACTGTTGGCACAGGTTCATTGTCTATTGACTGTTGGCACAGGTTCATTGTCTATTGACTGTTGGCACAGGTTCATTGTCTATTGACTGTTGGCACAGGTTCATTGTCTATTGACTGTTGGCACAGGTTCATTGTCTATTGACTGTTGGCACAGGTTCATTGTCTATTGACTGTTGGCACAGGTTCATTGTCTATTGACTGTTGGCACAGGTTCATTGTCTATTGACTGTTGGCACAGGTTCATTGTCTATTGACTGTTGGCACAGGTTCATTGTCTATTGACTGTTGGCACAGGTTCATTGTCTATTGACTGTTGGCACAGGTTCATTGTCTATTGACTGTTGGCACAGGTTCATTGTCTATTGACTGTTGGCACAGGTTCATTGTCTATTGATTGTTGGTTCATGATTTATGCATTTACATTTGATTGTAAGCATTGCATACATTGTTGACGACCCTCGGCAGGGGATTGCCGACATCCTGGTGCATAGATGTATGCACCCATTTTGGATGTAGACCTGACTCCGAGTATATAGACATATATATCTCGATGATTTTGAGATACAGCCTTGTTCATTGTGATGACAGAAGGGTATCGTTGCATCGGTGACCTGAGTTCACGCATAGGATAGGCATGTTTGCTTATTCATGCATTTGGCACTTACATTGATTCGCATATCTTTTGTGCTTTCTCATTTCACATTTACTTATCTTGTGTAATCTTGTTGTTGGACGTTATTGTGTTGCTTAGAGGCTCGCTGTAAGTCATGTCTGGCCTCTATTCTTATATGTTGATTATTGATCGTTGGCGTATGATTGTCGTATATTTGTTGTTGGGTTATGTTTGACGAATATTGACTGTTGGCACAGGTTCATTGTCTATTGACTGTTGGCACAGGTTCATTGTCTATTGACTGTTGGCACAGGTTCATTGTCTATTGACTGTTGGCACAGGTTCATTGTCTATTGACTGTTGGCACAGGTTCATTGTCTATTGACTGTTGGCACAGGTTCATTGTCTATTGACTGTTGGCACAGGTTCATTGTCTATTGACTGTTGGCACAGGTTCATTGTCTATTGACTGTTGGCACAGGTTCATTGTCTATTGACTGTTGGCACAGGTTCATTGTCTATTGACTGTTGGCACAGGTTCATTGTCTATTGACTGTTGGCACAGGTTCATTGTCTATTGACTGTTGGCACAGGTTCATTGTCTATTGACTGTTGGCACAGGTTCATTGTCTATTGACTGTTGGCACAGGTTCATTGTCTATTGACTGTTGGCACAGGTTCATTGTCTATTGACTGTTGGCACAGGTTCATTGTCTATTGACTGTTGGCACAGGTTCATTGTCTATTGACTGTTGGCACAGGTTCATTGTCTATTGACTGTTGGCACAGGTTCATTGTCTATTGACTGTTGGCACAGGTTCATTGTCTATTGACTGTTGGCACAGGTTCATTGTCTATTGACTGTTGGCACAGGTTCATTGTCTATTGACTGTTGGCACAGGTTCATTGTCTATTGACTGTTGGCACAGGTTCATTGTCTATTGACTGTTGGCACAGGTTCATTGTCTATTGACTGTTGGCACAGGTTCATTGTCTATTGACTGTTGGCACAGGTTCATTGTCTATTGACTGTTGGCACAGGTTCATTGTCTATTGACTGTTGGCACAGGTTCATTGTCTATTGACTGTTGGCACAGGTTCATTGTCTATTGACTGTTGGCACAGGTTCATTGTCTATTGACTGTTGGCACAGGTTCATTGTCTATTGACTGTTGGCACAGGTTCATTGTCTATTGACTGTTGGCACAGGTTCATTGTCTATTGACTGTTGGCACAGGTTCATTGTCTATTGACTGTTGGCACAGGTTCATTGTCTATTGACTGTTGGCACAGGTTCATTGTCTATTGACTGTTGGCACAGGTTCATTGTCTATTGACTGTTGGCACAGGTTCATTGTCTATTGACTGTTGGCACAGGTTCATTGTCTATTGACTGTTGGCACAGGTTCATTGTCTATTGACTGTTGGCACAGGTTCATTGTCTATTGACTGTTGGCACAGGTTCATTGTCTATTGACTGTTGGCACAGGTTCATTGTCTATTGACTGTTGGCACAGGTTCATTGTCTATTGACTGTTGGCACAGGTTCATTGTCTATTGACTGTTGGCACAGGTTCATTGTCTATTGACTGTTGGCACAGGTTCATTGTCTATTGACTGTTGGCACAGGTTCATTGTCTATTGACTGTTGGCACAGGTTCATTGTCTATTGACTGTTGGCACAGGTTCATTGTCTATTGACTGTTGGCACAGGTTCATTGTCTATTGACTGTTGGCACAGGTTCATTGTCTATTGATTGTTGGCCCATGCGTGGTCGTAGAGAATTAGGCGGTTTGACCTAGACTACGGCTTAAGTTAAAACTCTTCATATAGCATGCATGGTTAGGAAATTTGTGTGCAATGTGAATTTTGTGAATCCCGTGTGAGTTCGTAGTTAAGACCACTTGTATGATAGCTTGAATTCAATGTGATGAATATGGTTATTATGATTTGTGGTTGTTATTGTTGGGGCTAATTTGATGATTTAGGGCAAAATGAAGGGATGCCATTAACTTAGTATAATATCGTGGCAACCCTAAAAGAACCCGATCAACTCTTTTATGGTTACCCGATACTATAGCAAGTTCATGACATCATGGATTGCGCACGTGTGGCTTAAAGTATAATAAGGAACCGATATGCGTAATGGAAGTTGATTAGGTGGAAGGTTAGCCGTTGGTACACCTTGTATACATACCCGGTCAATAACCAGGGAGCATATCGAATTCGGATTATACTTTGAATCATTCGTGTTAGTTGTTTAATGGCATGATGAAATGAACATGATTACTTGAATTAATGATGATGTATTGTAATAAATTCAACTTGATGTTATGATATGTAAAAATCTTTTATGATGCTAACACTGTTGCCTTAGCACAATGTTATGAAATGAGTATGTGGTATCGGTAGGAGAGCGTTGACTACTTGTGTGACTAACATGCGAGCATTTGAGACTAACTCTCGGGTCAACGTGTCACTTGTTTTATAGAAATGGTGAGACCAAGGAGAGTCGGAACAAACTATAGGGCTGAAGAGGAAGGACCTCAACCGGAAGCTCAACCGGAAGTACAAAGAGGTAGGGGCCGTGGTAGAGGCACGTGGTAGGGGTCAAGGAAGGGGTCGTGGTGAGATCCCTGAACCAAATATGGCTGAGGTGATCGCTCAAACGATCGCCAATATCATGCCAACCATCATTGCTCAAGTCACGGCAAGTCTTGGGCAAAATAATGTGGCTCAAAATGACGAAGTTCCAGAAAATGAAAATAACGAAAATAATCAACCTCAAGCCGAAGAATATGAAGAAGAGGGACCAGTGGGGGTTGGTATAGGGATGCCCATGAATAATCAATATGGGGGATACCGTCAAGGGTGTATATTCAAAGATTTTAAGAGTTGTGGGGCACCGGAGTTCGATGGGAAAGGGGGTCCCACGGAATGTATAAGATGGTTTGAGGCGATAGAAGCGGTGATTGAGAGGAGTCATTGCACCTATGATGACCGGATTTCCTATGCATCCGGCATGTTTAGGCATGACGCCTTGAGTTGGTGGAACCAGGAAATAACGTTGGGGCGGACTCAAAATTTGGAATGGGTTGACTTCAAAGACAAGGTAAAAGCAAAGTTTTGTCCTCCATATGAACTACAAAATCTAACCATTGAATTCGCAAATCTAAACATGGAGGGAGCCGACTACAAGGGCTATGTGAGACGATTTCAAGAGTTGTCCACCCTCATTCCTCACTTGGTGGGTACCGAGTCACAGGCCATCCAGAAGTTTGTATTGGGCTTGAATCCTCAAGTTCGGTCTTATGTAAACTCCAACATGCCTACTTCCTTGGCTAATGCGGTCAACCAGGCCGGGAGTGTGACTGAGGATTTATTGAGATGTGGTGTTTTGAGTAAGTTCTCATCAAACAAGAGGAAAGAAGTGGGAGAGTCTAGTGGGGTAAAGAAAGCGGGAAGGTTTGACCCCAAGAATGCGTATAGGGGTAGGGTGATGGCGGCGGTAGAACCGGCTAGGAGGCCTTATACCGGGCCTCATCCTTTCTGTGGGAGGTGCAACAGGCACCATCCCGCCACTACTCCATGTGGGGCATGCTATAATTGCAACCAAGTTGGGCATGCATCCAAGAATTGTAGAGCTCCAAGAGCCGGCCCAATGAATGCGGCTCCTATTCGGGCCGTTCCTCTTCAAGGTAATCAAAGAAGAGGCGAATGCTTTGAATGTGGTAGCCGTGACCACTACCGTAATAATTGCCCTCGATGGGTGGGGCAACAAGTGCAAGTAGCCGTCCACCCCAACCAACTACAAATGGTCGGGCCTAACCAAAACCGGGGACAACAAGGCCATCAAGTGCAACCACGCGGCCGAGCTTTTGCGGCCAGTGTAAATGAAGCCCGCAATGACCCTAACGTAGTAGCAGGTACTTTTCTCTTAAATGGTCTTTATGCAACCGTCCTATTTGATTCCGGGGCCGATTATAGCCTCGTGTCTTCTAACTTTGTTCCTTTGATTGATGTGCATCCGTGTGCTCTAAACTATGTGCTTGATATTGAAATGGTAAATGGGTCACTAACTAGAATTAGTCAAATACTTCGCGATTGTGTCCTGACCTTGGAAGATGTCGATTTCTTCATAGACCTTATGCCTTTGGACATTGGTAGTTTTGATATTATAGTGGGTATGGATTGGTTAACGGCGGTGAATGCGACGATCGATTGTGGTGAGAGAGTTGTTAAGATACCTTTGGCTAACGGTAAAATTCTTAGGGTTCAAGGCGAAATCTCCGATTCCTCAAATTCTAAAGTCTTTAGTGCTACCATCTCAAAGGTAGAGTTGAATACCGTTCCTATCGTTTGTGATTTTCCCGATGTTTTTCCGGATGACTTACCGGGATTACCTCCAACCCGTGAACTTGATTTCCGAATTAATCTTATTCCCGAAGCCGCGCCCGTAGCAAAAGCTCCTTATAGACTAGCTCTAACCGAAATGCAAGAATTACAAACTCAACTCAAGGAACTTCAAGAGAAGGGTTTCATCCGCCCTAGTCAATCTCCTTGGGGTGCTCCTGTTCTCTTCGTCAAAAAGAAAGACGGATCCTTCAGAATGTGTATTGATTACCGGGAATTAAACAAGCTCACCGTGAAGAACCGATATCCTCTCCCAAGAATTGATGACTTGTTTGATCAACTTCAAGGAGCTAAGCACTTCTCAAAAATCGATCTTCGCTCGGGTTATCATCAACTCCGGGTACATGAGGATGACATCCCCAAAACGGCTTTTCGCACAAGGTATGGCCATTTTGAATTCACCGTGATGCCATTTGGGTTGACTAACGCACCGGCGGTGTTCATGGACTTAATGAATCGGGTGTGTCAACCATACTTAGACAAGTCCGTCATTGTGTTCATTGATGACATACTTGTATACTCGAAGACAAAGGAAGAGCATGTTGAGCACTTGCGTGAAGTGCTTGAACTACTAAGAAAAGAGAAGTTGTATGCCAAATTCTCCAAGTGCGAGTTTTGGTTGGAAGAGGTCCACTTCCTTGGTCACGTAGTGAGCAAGGATGGTATACATGTGGATCCAAGCAAGATTGAAGCGGTCAAGAATTGGAGAAGACCCGAAACGCCATCCGAGATTCGTCAATTCCTTGGATTGGCGGGTTACTATAGAAGATTCATTGAAAACTTCTCCCGTATTGCACAACCACTCACCCTCTTGACTCAAAAAGATAGAAACTTTGAATGGGGCGAAAAACAAGAAAACGCCTTCCAAACTCTTAAAGATATGTTATGTGACGCTCCTATTTTGACGCTACCGGATGGAATCGAGGATTTTGTTGTTTATTGTGATGCTTCGGGGCAAGGGTTGGGTTGTGTTCTTATGCAAAGGGGTAAAGTCATTGCTTATGCCTCTCGTCAATTGAAGGTGCATGAGAAGAACTACCCGACACATGATTTGGAATTGGGAGCGGTTGTGTTTGCTTTGAAGTGTTGGAGACATTATCTCTATGGTACCAAATGTGTGATTTATACCGATCACAAAAGTCTTCAACACATCTTCAACCAAAGTGAATTGAATATGAGGCAAAGGCGTTGGCTTGAACTATTTAGTGATTATGATTGTGACATCCGATATCACCCGGGCAAGGCAAATGTTGTAGCCGATGCCTTGAGCCGAAAGGAGAGAGTGAAACCAAGACGGGCTAGAGCTATGAGCCTCACGGTAGGGCCAAGTATTCGTGATCGGATCATTGAAGCCCAAATTCAAGCCACCCTACCGGAAAACTTTGGAAACGAAAACCTGGATGGCATGGAACAACTATTTGACCGAAAGAATGATAACGGGCTATACATGGTTGAAAGACTTTGGGTTCCTATTTTCGGCGACTTAAGAACGCTTATTATGAATGAAGCTCACCTATCGCCTTATTCGGTCCACCCCGGGTCGGATAAGATGTACTTTGACTTGAAAGATTTGTATTGGTGGCCGGGCATGAAGCGTGATGTGGCTAGGTATGTGAGTGAGTGTCTTACTTGCTTACAAGTCAAAGCCGATCACAAGAAGCCACCCGGATTGTTGGTACAACCAGTGATGCCCGAATGGAAGTGGGAACATATCTCAATGGACTTCATTACTAAATTACCGAAGACGAGAAGCGGTCGTGACACGATTTGGGTGATAGTAGATCGGTTAACGAAGTCGGCTCACTTTCTAGCCATTCGGGAAACCGATAAATTTGACACTTTGGCTCGCTTGTACATCAAGGAAGTAATATCTAAACACGGAGTGCCGATTTCTATCATTTCGGATAGAGATGCCCGTTTCAAATCAAAATTTTGGGAAGCCTTTCAAAAAGCCATGGGTACTCGACTTGACATGAGCACGGCATTTCACCCTCAAACGGATGGGCAAACCGAGAGGACCATCCAAACACTTGAAGACATGTTGAGGGCATGTGCGATCGATTTTGGTGGAAGTTGGGAAGCCTTTCAAAAAGCCATGGGTACTCGACTTGACATGAGCACGGCATTTCACCCTCAAACGGATGGGCAAACCGAGAGGACCATCCAAACACTTGAAGACATGTTGAGGGCATGTGCGATCGATTTTGGTGGAAGTTGGGAAGACCATTTGCCGTTAGTTGAATTTTCATACAACAATAGCTACCATGCTACCATTCAAATGGCACCCTTTAAAGCATTGTATGGTAGGGTATGCCGTTCTCCTCTAGCTTGGGCGGAAATTGGAGAGAGTCAACTTATCGGGCCAGAAATTGTGATTGAAACAACCAAGGTAATATCTCAAATCAAGGAGAAGTTGCAATTGGCCCGTGAGCGTCAAAAGAAGTATGCCGATGTGAGACGAAGACCGTTGGAGTTTGAAGTTGGTGAATTTGTACTTTTGAAAGTGTCACCTTGGAAAGGAGTTGTACGATTTGTGAAGCGGGGAAAACTTGCACCAAGGTATGTTGGTCCTTTCAAGATTCTTGAACGGGTTGGGAAAGTTGCTTATCGGCTAGAATTGCCTCAAGAGCTTAGCGGTGTGCATGATGTGTTTCATATTTGTAACTTGCGCAAGTGTTTGGCGGATCCTACACATCATGTGCCTATGGACGAAATTAGGGTTGATTCGAATTTGAACTTTGTTGAAGAGCCGGTAGAGATCTTGGATCGTCAAGAAAAGAAACTCAAGAGCAAACGCTACACGATTGTTAAAGTTAGATGGAATGCTAGACGTGGAGCCGAGTTCACTTGGGAGCGAGAGGATCATATGAAGTCTAAGTATCCGCATTTATTTAGTAATTAGTGTTTTGTTGAATTTCGGGACGAAATTCTTTCAACGGGGGGATAATGTAACATCCGTGAATTTTGACCCGTTGACTTTTTGTGTAATTTGGCTAACAAACTTGTTGAATGAAATAATTGAGCCATTTGTGATTATATGACTATGTGGTATGTTAGTCGGGTCGTTAAAATTGTGTAATCGTTTGTAAAATGGCTTATGGGAGAAACGGGTCGACCCATGGGTTGTCCATGACCCATGAGCCATCTAGTTACCCAACCTCCCCCCTTAGCCTTTCATTCTTACCTTTCTATCTATCTATACTTCCTTTTTCCTCTCAAGCAAAAGCAAACCCACCTCTAGATTTTCTTCATACTTGCAACCACTCGGTGTTTGGGACTTGGATTCACTTGGAAATCACTAACATCTTCATCATTCATATCATCATATCAAAGAATTAGAGTTCAAAGTCAAGAATCTCCATATATAGTCAAATTCGGATTTAAAGGCATTTGGGAGATTTGGTAAGTTAAAACTACCTCATATCAGTCATTTTATGTTGATAAACATGTTTCTAGTAAAACCCAAACGTTTTGTGCCTTGAATCGAGTCAAAAATCGGATTAGAATCCCTTGAGTTTCAAGCCGCATGAACAGTAGCACGTGTTAGGGTTTAAACGCGTGTTAGGGTTTAAACGCGTGTTAGGGTTTAAACGCGTGTTAGGGTTTAAACGCGTGTTAGGGTTTAAACGCGTGTGAGGGTTTCTAAACGCGTGTTAGGGTTTCTAAACGCGTGTTAGGGTTCATAAACTCGTGTTACTATTCCTGCTTTACGCGTTAGTTTTCAAACGTCAATAACTTTTGAACCGTAAGCCCGTTCTAGACGTATGACCTATCGTTGGAATCGTAAGAGAGTCTAGTTTCTTGTAGTAACACTCTTTTTATATGAATCTTTGGTCATTTCTAAAAAGGTCGAGTCGAATGAGTTCTTCTCTTACACGTTAATGTTGGAAAGGCGTTTAGGGTTTGTGACTTGACCTAATTGTGCTAAACCAACTTGTTTATGATTGTAGAGTTGACATTATGATATATTGATGTATAATTATAGGTTGTGGACGTGTGGACCATAATACTCGCCTGTAATCTTATTAGCTTCTTTGCCGGACAAGGTGAGTTTCGTATCTCCCTACTCGCTTGAGATTCGGGCTGAAAAGTGTAAACCTGGCGTGTTTACTTGCATTTATTGGTATATTGATTGTTGACTTGATTGTTAGATTGACGGGACGTTTATTGTCGTCTGATTGACTTGGGTTATGTTTTAGTTAGGTATTACTTTCATATTAGGATAGACGTACATACATGGAAGTCGGTTATGCCTTCATTGGGTTTTAGATGTGGTGGGAAGGCTGCGGGTGACCCTATATATAAGCATCTGGGACTTGGAGAAAGTAGAATCCTCTGAAGTATATGTACGTATAGTTGGTTTAAGATATTGATTTGTGGCTTATGTTGTTGATTATTGATCGTTGGCGTATGATTGTCGTATATTTGTTGTTGGGTTATGTTTGACGAATATTGACTGTTGGCACAGGTTCATTGTCTATTGACTGTTGGCACAGGTTCATTGTCTATTGACTGTTGGCACAGGTTCATTGTCTATTGATTGTTGGTTCATGATTTATGCATTTACATTTGATTGTAAGCATTGCATACATTGTTGACGACCCTCGGCAGGGGATTGCCGACATCCTGGTGCATAGATGTATGCACCCATTTTGGATGTAGACCTGACTCCGAGTATATAGACATATATATCTCGATGATTTTGAGATACAGCCTTGTTCATTGTGATGACAGAAGGGTATCGTTGCATCGGTGACCTGAGTTCACGCATAGGATAGGCATGTTTGCTTATTCATGCATTTGGCACTTACATTGATTCGCATATCTTTTGTGCTTTCTCATTTCACATTTACTTGTCTTGTGTAATCTTGTTGTTGGACGTTATTGTGTTGCTTAGAGGCTCGCTGTAAGTCATGTCTGGCCTCTATTCTTATATGTTGATTATTGATGTTGGTTCCTTACGAACCATTACTACGAACTCACCAACCTTGTGTTGACTATGCTTAGTACACTTTTCAGGTAACCAGGTTCTCCCAGGGCGTGGAGTTTAGAGGCTTTACTTGCTGTAAACCCGGACTGTGGACTGTATGGATCAAGGATTCATTGGCCTTCTGTTTGCATTTTACTTATGATCGTTTGCCATCTGTGGACGTGGTTTTGTTAACTTTGATGACTATTTGCTCCTGTTGTATTATGTTACCTATTTTGTATTGTATTGGATTCACCGAATCTTTAATTGCATTTAGTTTGTTCTATCGTAATTCCACTTTGCGCTATATGATTTCCGTGATATTCCGAGCCTCGGCTTGGGGTGTTACGTTGTTCCTGAATATTGTGTTAGTCTTATGTCTGTGCATAAGGTTGCTAGGGATAGTAAAATGATTGTTGCTTTTGATGAGATGAATTGTTATTTCCTATCCCAGGACTTGAGGGCAGGGAAGGTCTTGGGGATTGGTAGACAGTATGATGGTCTTTACTACTTTGATGATAACAAAGGTAATGTGATTAAAACTTGTATGTCTGAAACAAAATGCTATTATTCTAGATATATTTGGCATTGTAGATTAGGTCACCCTGCTGATCAAGTTCTTGATGTGTTATCTAAGTCTCTTTCTTTACAAGGGTCTGAAAAATTTTCTGTTTGTGATATATGTCAAAGATTAAAACAAATCAGACAACCTTTTCCTTTAAGTGATCATAAAAGTATTGATGTAGGAGATCTTATACATCTTGATGTTTGGGGACCTTATAAGGTTACTAGTAAAGAAGGATTTAAGTACTTTCTCACTATTGTTGATGTTTTTAGTAGAACTGTATGGGTTTATTTGTTAAAATCTAAATCTGATGTGTTTGAATCTGTTCAAATTTTTTATGATATGATACACACACAGTTTAACAAAAGGATTAAAGTTTTTAGGAGTGATAATGGTGGAGAATTTGTTAATAGTCAGTTCAAAGTCTTTTGTGAAAAACAAGGTATCTTGCATCAAACTTCTATGAGTCACACACCACAACAAAATGGAATTGTAGAAAGAAAGCATAGGCATTTACTTAATGTTGCTAGATCCCTTCTTTTTCAAGGGGGGATTCCTTTGAATATGTGGACTCAATGTATTCTAACTGCTACTTATTTGATTAACAGATTGCCTTCTTCTGTCTTAAATGGAAAGTCTCATTTTGAATGTGTTTTTAATAAGTCTCCTTCTTTGTTGCATTTAAGGGCTTTTGGTTGTCTAGCTTATGCTAAAATTTTAAACAATAATGATAAATTTGCAAGTAAATCTGAAAAATGTGCTTTTATTGGTTATGCCAATTATAAAAAAGGTTATAAACTTTATAGTTTTGATAGTAAACAATTTATTTTTTCTAGAGATGTTAAATTTTTTGAAGATATCTTTCCTTTTAACAAAAAGGTTCTGATGACAAAATTGATCTTTTAAATAAAGATTTAAATCATGAATTTTTTTTTTGATAAGTATGATCTTGATAACCAACCCTATATACCCTATGATGATGAAGGAGACAGTGATAGACCTAATGGGCATGGCAACTCTTCTTCTCATTCTGGCAGTAACACTGAATCATTTGATAACGAGGATCAACCTCAAAATCATGATTCAGATGAATCTACCAATGAGACTGGAAGTCATGCAGCTATTGAGGAAAATTTAAATAATTCTGAGAGTAACAGTCCTATTGGTGATCAAGATAATACTAATAATCAACCTGAAGTTGTTTTAAGAAGATCTGAAAGAACTTCTGTTTTACCTTTTAAAATGAAAGATTATGTTGTTGGTTCTTCTGTGATAAAACCAGATTATAATAACTTAACAAAGCAAAGCAAAGCTAAGTATGGTTTAGAAAACTTTGTTAGTTATTCAAAATTGTCTTTTGAGAATTTTTGTTTTGTTACTCAATTAAATAAAAGTTTTGAGCCTTCTTCTTTCTTTGAGGCTTCTAAACATAGTCATTGGAATGAGGCTATGAATGCTGAAATGGAAGCATTATATAGAAACAATACTTGGGAATTAGTTGAATTACCAATAGGAAGAAAACCTATTGGTTGTAAATGAGTTTATAAAATTAAGTATAAGTCAAATGGTGAGATAGAAAGATATAAAGCTAGATTAGTAGATAAATGCTATAGTCAAAAAGAAGGTGTTGATTTTGAGGAAACTTTAAATAATTCTGAGAGTAACAGTCCTATTGGTGATCAAGATAATACTAATAATCAACCTGAAGTTGTTTTAAGAAGATCTGAAAGAACTTCTGTTTTACCTTTTAAAATGAAAGATTATGTTGTTGGTTCTTCTGTGATAAAACCAGATTATAATAACTTAACAAAGCAAAGCAAAGCTAAGTATGGTTTAGAAAACTTTGTTAGTTATTCAAAATTGTCTTTTGAGAATTTTTGTTTTGTTACTCAATTAAATAAAAGTTTTGAGCCTTCTTCTTTCTTTGAGGCTTCTAAACATAGTCATTGGAATGAGGCTATGAATGCTGAAATGGAAGCATTATATAGAAACAATACTTGGGAATTAGTTGAATTACCAATAGGAAGAAAACCTATTGGTTGTAAATGAGTTTATAAAATTAAGTATAAGTCAAATGGTGAGATAGAAAGATATAAAGCTAGATTAGTAGATAAATGCTATAGTCAAAAAGAAGGTGTTGATTTTGAGGAAACCTTTTCTCCTGTTGTTAAGATTGTCACTGTAAGGTGTTTAATTACTTTGGCTGTTCAAAACAGTTGGTCTTTGTTTCAACTTGATATTAATAATGCATTTCTTTATGATGATCTTGATGAAACTGTTTATATGAGTTTACCTCCTGGATATTTTCCTACTTCTGAAAAAAGAGTTTGTAAACTCAACAAGTCCTTATATGGTTTAAAACAAGCACCTAGGAAATGGAATGCTAAACTTACTAGTGCTTTGTTAGAAAATGGTTTTGTTCAAAGCCTAAGTGATTATTCTTTATATGTGAAATCTGTGAACAGTGTGTTTATTGTGATTTTGGTTTATGTTGATGATATTATTATCACTGGTAATAATGTTGAAGAGATAGAAAAGTTTAAATTGTTTCTCAAAACCAAGTTCTTGATAAAAGATCTTGGAAAATTGAAATATTTTCTTGGTATAGAAGTGCTTGATACTTGTGATGGTGTTATGCTTACTCAAAGAAAGTATTGTTTAGACTTGATCTCTGATTATGGGCTTTTGGCTAGCAAACCAATTTCTACTCCTATGCAGCCTAATTCTGCTCTTACTATTGTTGCTACTCATGATGATCCAAAGTTGGATAATATCACTGAGTATCAAAAGCTTATTGGAAATCTGATTTATTTGACCACCACCAGACCAGATATATCATATACTGTTCATTGTCTTAGTCAGTTTATGCATAGTCCTTTGAGATCTCACTTGCAGACTGCTTTAAAACTGTTGAGATACTTGAAAGGATCTCCAGGTAAAGGTATTCTAATTTCCAGAAATACACCTATCTCTCTTGAAGCATTTGTAGATGCAGATTGGGCTAGGTGTGTAGTTTCTAGGAAATGTGTTTCAGGTTATTGCCTCTTTCTTTCTGGTTCTTTAATATCTTGGAAAATGAAATATTTTCTTGGTATAGAAGTGCTTGATACTTGTGATGGTGTTATGCTTACTCAAAGAAAGTATTGTTTAGACTTGATCTCTGATTATGGGCTTTTGGCTAGCAAACCAATTTCTACTCCTATGCAGCCTAATTCTGCTCTTACTATTGTTGCTACTCATGATGATCCAAAGTTGGATAATATCACTGAGTATCAAAAGCTTATTGGAAATCTGATTTATTTGACCACCACCAGACCAGATATATCATATACTGTTCATTGTCTTAGTCAGTTTATGCATAGTCCTTTGAGATCTCACTTGCAGACTGCTTTAAAACTGTTGAGATACTTGAAAGGATCTCCAGGTAAAGGTATTCTAATTTCCAGAAATACACCTATCTCTCTTGAAGCATTTGTAGATGCAGATTGGGCTAGGTGTGTAGTTTCTAGGAAATGTGTTTCAGGTTATTGCCTCTTTCTTTCTGGTTCTTTAATATCTTGGAAAATTGAAATATTTTCTTGGTATAGAAGTGCTTGATACTTGTGATGGTGTTATGCTTACTCAAAGAAAGTATTGTTTAGACTTGATCTCTGATTATGGGCTTTTGGCTAGCAAACCAATTTCTACTCCTATGCAGCCTAATTCTGCTCTTACTATTGTTGCTACTCATGATGCTATTAAGATAGCAGCTAATTCAGTCTTTCATGAGAGGACAAAACACCTTGAAATTGATTTACACTTTGTTAGAGAAAAAATTTTAAAGGGTGTTATTTGTACTCAAAAAGTTGATTATGCAAATCAAATTGCAGATATCTTTACAAAGGCATTGGATACAAAACAACATAGTTTTTTGTGTAAAAAACTTGGATTATTTGATGTCTTCCATGATAAAACTAAAGGGGGTGTTAAAAGGACTAGTTTTATATGGAATTTATTACACAAGGACTAAATGTGTTCCATTAAGAAGTTGTTTTGTAGGTATTAAAGCTTTGGATGAAAGGTGTCTAAAGATTAAGACTAGAGGGGCTTTCTTGGACAAAAGCAAAAGTGAAGGACTGGAGGAGGATTTTTTACTTCATATATATAGTGTGTTAATCGGGTTTCATAACACACTTTCAGTTATTCAAGATATAGATTAGGTATAATCTTTTGTAATAGGACTATTATCATTTAGATAATAGATTAGGTATAATCTTTTGTAATAGGACTATTATCATTTAGATAATAGATTCACAACAGATTAGCTGGTGTGAATTGTGGTTATAAATCTAATTGAGATCAGATTCATTATTTTAGGTGAAATTATTGAATTGAGATTCAATAAAAGTAGATATCGAATGTGTTTTTGATTTTATCAATTCTAACAATGAAAGAGACGTATGTCAAGATTAAAACCGATAGAGAAGGTTTTGTAAACATTTAAAATTCTTAATAATAAAATATCAATAATCATATGATTTGATAAAATCAAAGTCTTTACTAATACCGTATACCATTGAAGGATGTTCTCATTGTAAAAGGGGAATCATGATTTTATAACACCCCACCACAATTACTCCACAACACATGATTCCCTATAACTGATGATAAAGTCATAAAACTAATACAAAATATATTCATTTGTAGTTCTACCATTCCATTATCCTATGACTGATGATAAAGTCATAAAAATAATCCAAAATAATAGAAATAAAAAGGGGCATTTCTTTGCTCATAGGGGACTTAATAATACATATATACTCCTATTTGTTATTACTTTGAGGTTACAAACGAATTGATGGATGTAAAGAAAGACAGTGGAATATACTTTGAAATGTCGAAATAGTTACAAACTTCTAAATATCTTTTTTAAATCCCTAAATTAAATTAATTTGTTTTGTTAGGTATATAAAATGATTTGTGTTAAAACCACTTATTATTATAATTAAATTGTCAAGATCGTTATGGAATACTAATTTAGAATTTAATAAAAAAATATTAAAATATTACATAAATCAGCTAAATTGGTAGATGCATAGTTTTTCTTATAGGAATTTGGTTCGACTTTTGATAAGTCCGTATGTTTATCTGAAAGTCGATTAAGGACTGGATGGATGTTGGAAAGGAAAAAGAATGACCATGGTCAATAATCATAAATCATGTATGCGAATTGTAACAAACTACAAGAGCTATTAAAATATGAATATGGATATCATCAAACTTGTATGAAATAAAATGATTTATGCACAAGTGGTAATTAAGTACGTTATTGTTACAACTAATTAATTCAAAAAATGGAAAATAGTCAAATAGATGCCGTAATGTCACTAGCAGCTAGATGGGAGGCCATAACCACATAAATGTCTAGAATCGAAATTTCGTGATGAAAATCATTTCCTATGAAACTTCCTTTCAGTTTCGTCTCCAGCTCCAAATATTCCGTGGAGAAATCGCTTGGTAAGTTTCACTAAAACATTTTAATTCATTTTATTATCAATTCAATTCAAAGTCACATAACAATAATACTCGTAGTTTAAAAGCAGTTGCAACCTCACGCGTCAAAATCCCTCAAAACTAGTATATATATTTACGAGTATTACTCATATACATACTTCAATTCTCAATATCATCATTTATTCATTCTTCTATACATTTGTTTTTCTTTATATAACTATATATATCTATATCTACAAACATATAAAAAAATCCACACTATATATATCTGCTAGCTAGCTTCATGAGTATGAACACATTATCAAGTGATTACAAGCGTGTATTTGATCAATTTGACGAAGACCGAAATGGCATGGTCTCTCCGTCAGAGTTGCAACGACGTATAGGATTAATATGCGAGGAAGAAATTTTAGTCCAAGACTTAGAAATTGTGGTTGAAACAACGTTGCATGAGAATAATATTGGTGAGTTGGGGTTTGAAGACTTTGTTAAGTTGATGGAAAGTGAGAAAGAAGATGAGAAACTTGAGGACTTAAAAAAGGCATTTAGAATGTACGAAATGGATGGAACCGATTGCATTACTCCAAAGAGCTTAAACCGGATGTTGAATCGACTCGGTGAGTCGATAAGTGTGGATGAGTGTGTTGGTATGATTAATCGGTTTGATCTTAATGGCGATGGTGTGCTTAACTTCGATGAATTTAGAGCTATGATGGTTTGAAATTTCTAAGTTTCACATTCTTAAGTTAATTGATCCAAAGATGAAATAGTATAGTAGCTAGATTAATTGCATGTGTATATAAATGATAGTAGTATATGTTTATATGACATATACAATTATACATTATCTTTGGATTTAGCTAGACATATTGTTTTTCTTGTGTATATATATTGATTTTGTTTTTTTGCAATTTTATGTGTCATTAATTTATATGTCAATTAAGTGTCTTTGCTCCGAATTATGAGTTTATGACCTACCCTCGGAGCTAAAGACATTTTTAGAACTTCGTCCAATTACTTCAAATCAGAAGCAATTTATACGTAAACTCGTGAGTAAGAAAGGCCGTGCATTGTTGCAGGTTTTTCTTTATACTACATGGACAGATTAAAAATTAATATAGACACGATAACTTTTTTCTAAGTTATATATTATAAATAGGAAAAAAAGATAATATAGACGCAATAATAGATTGTTCACTATTTCGATGTTATAATAAAATATTTGATATTATATATTGTTATGACATGTAAATATGTATATGCGGTACCAGAAAAAAGTTTAGAGCAACAAAACAAAAAAAATAAGAAGAAAATTTGAAGAAAGGTCAAAATTTATAAATCCATATGAAAATTTAAATAAATACATGTAAAAATCAAAACGTTACATACAATGTTTTAAATACCGGTATATACCGGCCGGTATTACCGGTAATACAGGTATCAGAGGGTACTCCGGTACAACTAGTCCGGTATTCATTACCGCTGGTATTTTCCGGTTTTCCCGGTATTATTGGTATTGTAAAACCAGTTTTTCATTTTTTTATTTTTTATTTTTTTGAATTTTCTTAAAAATAATTTTTGTGATACTTTGATGTTATTTTTTACTAGTTTGTAAACTTTACGACTTATATTTTCTTATAAAATACCTTTTGGTATTATTTTTTAGTGTATTATAATTGTATTTTGACTATTTTTGTTAAATTATAACAATTTTTGTATCATTTTTATAATAAAATAAAATAAAATATTAACCATACCGGTAATACCGGTTCCGGGTACCACACCAGTACGACTAAAATATCGGTATTTAAAACATTGACATTAATCCTCCCTGCCTCCCCTTTGGTACCACCTCTATGCGTAACTGTTATAAGATATAATGGAATACTGACCTTTTTATACTCTAAAAGTGCAGGTAATTGTGAGAACATATACAGAAATAGAAATACTCTGTATATAACTACTAAATATGTACATTGTATCTGTATGTATAAAAGTAAAATAATAAACTGTATTGAGTATTGACACTAATCTACCTTTTTGTCTATGTCACGCGAATACGCGATCATGCCAAAACTTTGTTGGTCAAATGAGAGGAAAAATAATTAAACAAAGTGATATGATTAACATGTTTGAGAAAGTTTAACTACCTTAATTGAAAATTTTATGAATGATATAGTATGATGTATCACTCCTATAACACATTCGAGAAAGTTTGACTATTTGATACTCATTATTTTTGTTGAAGTACGGCTATATTCAATTAATCAAAGTTTGACTTTCAAAGTTTGACTATTTGTGCTGTATTACTGTTGATATAGCTTTCGAGGTTTAGAATGGATTGTTCGGCTTGTGGTAACGACATCCAATTTATACAAAATAGATTATATGCTACTGAGTTAGGAATTTACGATTTGGCAATAAAAAGATGTGTTTTCATGTAAAAGTCACATGTAAAAAAGAACATATATGAACCGGATAGAATTGAAAGAATGCGTAGATATTACTATATCCACATATTTAAGTGGGATATTGACAATTCAACTTGATTTGCTCCAGTCTTCCAAATTCTTTTAGTTTTGACTTAAACATGTTCATCAACAATAATACAATACATCTTGAAGCCTTGAAGGTGGCCGATTTATTTTACAAATTGAGCACACCTTTTAGTCTTTTACCCATTTATATTCCAACCATATTGAAGTATTTTTTTTAATGAAAATAAATAAATTAATTGTTAATCATGGTCTTTAAGGTTATCTACCAATAAACTAAAACAAGATTTAGATGTTCTTAAAACGATACGTGGCGTAATCTTTGATCGACACGTGTCCTTTTAATTAATTTTTTTTTTTGAATTAACTTTTTTAATTGTATATAGATTCAATTTTCTTATTAGACTTATAATTAAACTCTAACTCTTGGCTTATTAATACAAAAGACATTATAACCTTATTTGATTGATCGTTTTCTCATTAATAAATTGTCTATTTTTCTTTCTCAATTCTTTAACTCCTATTACTTATATTACTTATAATAAGTTATTAACATGAAGACTTCAAAATTTGAGTTTACGATCCGAAATCACAAGGCTATTTGCCTTCATCCACTATGCTTACAAGTTCCGATTTTGATGTGATTCTAAAAATTTAAGGTAAATCCAAAACTCTAACTAAACATATATTATATTTATCATTACTGTTTATTATAATTTAGCTTCGATCATCGATTTACTTTAACCACAATTTATTTCATACTCACGAATCATGTATGAGGCATATTCGAATTTCTTTATGATACAATTTATATAGCTACCGTATATCGTACGGGTATTAGGACTAGTATATAATATATAAAAGTAAAATATTATAAATAAAAATATTTGTACAATAATTTTCAATCACACATGATGTACAACAATATATTTCTTAAGGCGGAGCTAATAAAAAGATACTAGAATGTTACCCGCGCGATGCGGCGGTGGCGATGTAATGGCGGCGGCGGTGGTGGCGGTAGCGGCAACGGTGTTGGCGGCGGCGATTGGTGGTGGTGATGGTGGCGATTAGTGGTGATGGCGGCGGCGGTGAGTAGTGTAGATTATTGATTTAATGTCGTTTTAATGAATTGTTGAATGTTGAAACTTAAAATTAAACAAAATTAGATTTGCTTTATAATATAGTATAGATATAGAAATATAATTAGATTAGGGTTTGACAGTTGATTTGTGTGGATTGAAATTGTTAGGGGTATTTTAGGTACATTTAATGGATGGTTGAGAAAAAGGTTGAATTTGTGGGGGTAATTTGGGTATTTCAAAATCTTAATTAAGTAAGGAGGGGGTTGGGTTTGTTTTATAAGAGATTATAGATAGGTTGTACTTATCATTAGCCCTCTCCAACTAACATAATTTTTTATTTATAATTTTATTAATTCTAGATGTTAAATAAACACTATTTTCTTTAATCAAGCTTTCCTAATCAAGCAATAAGTCCCTTTAATTTCAGATTTTAACCCCGTCGCTAAAATTATTACTATCCGTCTCACTAGAAGTGTCCTATTTTAAATATTCAAAGTCTTTATTTATAAACTTTGACCTTATATATTTTTTTTGTGTTATATAAAACTTGGGCTTCAAAGCACCAAAATTACAAATGGGTAATTCAAGATATCAAATGCTGAATCTTTGAAACCCAATTACCCTATAAAACTTGATGAAAGTTTATACCATTGAAAACACTTCAAAAACACAATCAATTCATATAAGTTTCATCAAGTATTATCTTACACAAACAAAATTATTTACGGTCAAAGTTGGATATGTTAGACTTTGAAAATTCAAAACATGACACTTTAATGGGACGGGGAGAGTAATAATTACGACAATAAGAATTACGAACAGCAAGCTCTGTGTGGAAAGCTCTATAGAAAACTAAAAGCATAAAGCCAAAACATAACTTTGCCGTTTAAAGATAAAATATGATTAAAAATATATAAAACGTAACATCATCAAATTAACTAGTGGCATAAATGTCATTTAATTCTAGAAATTTCGTGATGAGATTATTTCTTATGAAACTTCCTGCCAGTTTATCACTATTCTGTTACGTTTCTGTATAATACGAGTAATTTAAAACTAGTGGCAACCCACGCGTGATTATATAACCTATATATACACATAACTAAACTTCGTTTCTCAATATACATCATTCATTTGTTTTCACAACTTAAGTAATATTCTGTAATTCTAATACAAAAAAAAAAAAAGTATCACCAATTAATAAGCATATCTCTCATTCAAAGTCATGAATAAATCATCAAGCGACTACAAACGCATATTCGAAAGCTTCGATGAAGACGGAGATGGCACGGTCTCACCACGAGAATTACAACATCGTGTCGAGTTAATATTCCATGAAGAAATTTTGGTTGAAGACTTAGAAATTGTGGTGGAAACGTTGTTGCATGGAAATAATGGACAATTGGGGTTGGAAGATTTTGCAAGGTTGATGGAAAGTGATCAGAAAGAAGAGGAGAAACTTGAGGACTTAAGAAAGGCCTTTCGAATGTACGAAATGGATGGAACTGATTGTATTACTCCAAAGAGCTTAAACCGGATGTTGAATCGACTTGGTGAGTCGATAAGTGTGGATGAGTGTGTTGGTATGATTAACCGGTTTGATCTTAATGGCGATGGTGTGCTTAACTTTGATGAATTTAGAGCTATGATGGTTTGAAATTACTAATTAAGTGTTTATAATACCTCATTCTTAAGTTGGTCGATCCAAAGATGAATAGATTGTGTAAATGAGTAGTTTGTGACATCATCTATAGAATTGCATATATTAATTTTTGTATCTTTAATTGTATGCGTCAATTATGAATAATTATAAACAATAAGAATTACGAACATCTAGCTCACTGAAAAGAAAACTGAAAGAATAAGGGAGAAGGGTATAATGTCAAAACTTGTCAAAGCAAATTCGACCAATCAAAATACATCACGTATATACGATAAAATTTGCCAAAAACCAAAGGGTGCTGCCAAACTATTGGAACCGGAAACTAAAAACATTACTGGATTTTGTAAAATTTGTTTGAAAACATAAACTAGAAAATATAATTGTAAGCAAATTTGAAATCAGAAATTGAGGGTCGAGAATTCGGAAGTCGAAGACGCCATGACTGTCAACCCGAAGGTTTACCCCGCCAAGATACGCCCCAAATCATCCAAGTCTTATTGTTACGAATATCGTTATCATCATCGCCCGTTCAACGTAAAACCGCAACCTAATTGTCCAACTATATCATCACTTGCAGTAACACCATGTTTTCCGGCCACTATTGCTTTAATGGAACAAAAAAAGACAACACTACATTGGAATAAAGATTCCAATAACGCTACCACAATAATAACACTACTAAGTTAATCACATAGTAATTAACGACAATATTTTGCAACAAATATACATAAATAGTAAAATAAAAACATATAAAAGCAGTAGCAATAACATAGCCCCGCCGCCAGCTTCCACACTATATGGGATACCGGTGGTGGATCAAAGCAGAGTTTGACCCTCGTCAAGTCATCTTTGGAAGGGGGAGGACTACCTTGTCGCGCGTAGGTTTACGGTGGGCCTACCGTTAGGGATAAATACCCCTTGGAGATTCAAGACAGCGATCTTGGACCCAGACAAAAAAATGAGCGCAAATGACCCCGATTTCTTTGCTCTCGCGCTCAAACTTCTTCTTGGTGAGCAATTGGAGGCGCTTCTGTCTTTTTTTTTTACAAGGCATTGGTTTACCTGAGCTCTGGCTACGAGGGTAGACTTCCTGACTAGAAACCCAAAATAGGGGTCGCCAGAAAATTGTTAACAAAGTGGTCGGGGGATGAAAAGAAACCTCCAAACAAGGAGATGCAAACTCCCAAAGCCGACAGCCTTGAGAACCCCCAAACAGGGAAAAAAGTTCGCCAGAAAAGTACAAAGGAGTTTCAGATCTCGCCGGAATAGTAAGGTGTACGTTGAGGAGCATCGGCAAATCGGTCCCGACATCATTTCCGGCAATAGAAGTCAAGAAAAACACAATATTAGTCTCAAAAACGAAAAACCCCAATTTATAAATTAGGTTTCCGGTGAAATCGTTTTTGGCACTACAACCGAGAAAATAAAGGTCATAAAGCACGCTTCCAACGTTCACAAACATCAGTACCATAAAACCGATTATTTGTCGTTTTGTGCTAGAGAAGATGGCTTAAGGGAACCAAAGTGCCGAAATGTGCCGATGGAAGGAACCGGGAGAAAGAACTGATTATACAAGTTGGCACACCTTTTTACCCATTTATATTCCATCCATATTGAAGAATCTGTTTAATAATAAATAAATAATTTAATTTTGTTAACCATGGTCTCTGACTCTAAGGTTATAGTTATCTACCAATAAACTAAAACAGGATTGAAGCCTTTATTGATCAACATGTGGCACTTTATTAAAACGACACGTGTCATCTTAGTGATATTAATTAAAAATATAAATTCAAGAGTTCCTTAAACTAATAAATTCCTTATTTTAATATACCATCTATAATTTAATCCTAATTAGATAATGATAATATCAATCGCACATTCCATATCTATATATATGTTAAATCTTTAATCTTTAATTTGATTTAATTTATAAACTAATTAAAGAAAAAAGGGTTTGAGCAATTGAAAGCCTTTTTGTCGTCGACCTTTGGTTTCAAAGGTTTTTGTGTCGTTTGTTTTCTTATTAATAAATTGTCTCTTTTTCTTTCTCAATTCTTCAACTTTTATTACTTATAATAAGTTATTAACATGAAGACTTTAAAAATTTGAGTTTACGATCCGAAATCACAAGGCTATTTGCCGTCATCCACTATGCTTACAAGTTCTGATTTTGATTTGATTCTAAAAATTTAAGGTAAATCCAAAACTCTAACTAAACATATATTATATTTATCATTACTGTTTATTATAATTTAGCTTCGATCATCGATTTACTTTAACCACAATTTATTTCATACTCACGAATCATGTATGAGGCATATTCGAATTTCTTTATGATACAATTTATATAGCTACCGTACATCGTACGGATATTAAGACTAGTTAATATCTAAAAGTTAAAATATAATAAATAAAAATAATAATTTTTACAATAATTTTCTGTCACATGTGATGTACAACAACGTATTTCATAAGGGCGGGGCTAATAAAGAGACAGTATTGGTCGCAGCCATCCCTAGCCCTTTCCAACTATATATACGACTTTTTATTTACAGTATTTTTTTTTATTCTAGATGTTAAATAAACATATTTTTCTTTAGTTGCTTTCCTAATCAACCAAATTGATCCCTTTAATTTCAAATATTAACTCAGTCACTAATATTATGAATAATTATAACAATAAGAATTACGAACAGCAAGCTCTATGAAATGAAAAGAAAACTAACCACTGGGTTAAACTCCAGTGGCCAGGGGTGTTTCACTAAACCTGCTATGCGGGGCCCCGGGGGAGTTACTCCAAGGTCTCGAGTTCGAACCTTGGTAGGTTCTCCTCGACGGTATTTTCCAATTAAGGAGGTGGTATGGTGAGAAAGGCTATTTAAGATCCGCTTAGTGCGGGACCCTTTCTTTGTGCGATTAGCACGAGATAAAATTCACTTGTAAAAAAAAAAAAAATGAAAAGAAAACTAAAAGCATAAAGGGTAGACATAACTTTGCCGTTTAAAGATAAAATATGATTAAAAATATATAAAACGTAACATCATCAAATTAACTAGTGGCATAAATGTCATTTAATTCAATCTAGAAATTTCGTGATGAAGTTATTTCTTATGAAACTTCCTGCCAGTATCACTATTCTGTTACGTTTCTGTATAATACGAGTAATTTAAAACTAGTGGCAACCCACGCGTGATTATATAACCTATATATACACAATAACTCAAGCTTCGTTTCTCAATATAGCATCATTCATTTGTTTTCACAACTAAAGTAATATTCTGTAACTCTACTACAACAACAAAAAAAAAGTATTGCATTAATTTATCAAATTTCTCTCATTCAAAGTCATGAATAAATCATCAAACGACTACAAACGCATATTCGAAAGCTTCGATGAAGACAGGGATGGCACGGTCTCACCACGAGAATTACAACATCGTGTCGAGTTAATATTCCATGAAGAAATTTTGGTTGAAGACTTAGAAGTTGTGGTGGAATCGTTGTTGAATGGGAATAATGGACAATTGGGGTTGGATGATTTTGTTAGGTTGATGGAAAGTGATCAGAAAGAAGAGGAGAAACTTGAGGACTTGAGAAAGGCGTTTAGAATGTACGAAATGGATGGAACCGATTGCATTACTCCAAAGAGCTTAAACCGGATGTTGAATCGACTTGGTGAGTCGATAAGTGTGGATGAGTGTGTTGGTATGATTAACCGGTTTGATCTTAATGGCGATGGTGTGCTTAACTTTGATGAATTTAGAGCTATGATGGTTTGAAATTACTAATTAAGTGTTTATAATTAATACCTCATTCTTAAGCTGGTCGATCCAAAGATGAATAGATTGTGTAAATGAGTAGTTTGTGACATTACCTTTAGAATTGCATATATTAATTTTTGTATTTTCAATTGTATGCTGTAGAGATATATGTATATATTAGGGACCATTCTTGTAATTAATTCATAGTTAGTTGTTAACCTAGGTCTATAAATATGCTCATTGTATTACTTTTACCTTTGAAATCAATGAAATAATTCTTCTACTTTCTCATATGCATCAATTTGTGTCAATTAAGTACCTAATTTGCTTTAATCAGGCTTTCCTAATTAAGCAATAGATCCCTTTAATTTCAATTTTTAACTGTGTCACTAATATATATAACTATAAATGTGCACCCGCGCTTTGCTGCGGGCATCCGTTTTCCTTTTTCTTAATCGTAAAATTATATCAAATTTATTTGTAATTAAGAGCAATACGATAACAAAAAACACTTGATCATAAAGTTATAAGAATCATAAACAAAAGTTTGTAATATGAAAATTCCTAAAAATTCTATCATATCACATATATATGTATACAACAAATATACCAAAAAGTTTGACATATTCATATCTATACTATTTGTGTCTATATTAAAAATGTGCTTCCATTTTTATTTACTATTTTAAAAATGTCCACTTGAAATACATATAATACCTATTTGAAATTATAATAATATCCTTAATGAACTTAAATTACAACACTTAACTTTAACTTTTAAATAGATACACTACCCTTTTTACATCAAAAACTTTTACATTAATAACTACACTAATAACATCGTTGCCGCCATCGCTGCTATGTCATCGACGCCACCCTCCACTACCTCCACCACCTCCGTTACTACATCGCGCATCGCGCAGGTATATTACTTGTCAAACTAATACAAGTTAATCATATCCATTATAATATGTTTAATCAAAAGAATAAAAAGTAACTAAGAGATCAAACTAATATATGTATAAAAATCTAATGAAATATAAAGCATACAAAATTATATATATATATATATATATATATATATATATATATATATATATATATATATATATATATATATATATATATATATATATATATATATATATATATATATATATATATATATATATATATATATATATATATATATATATATATATATATATATATATATATATATATATATATATATATATATATATATATATATATATATATATATATATATATATATATATATATATATATATATATATATATATATATATATATATATATATATATATATATATATATATATATATATATATATATATATATATATATATATATATATATATATATATATATATATATATATATATATATATATATATATATATATATATATATATATATATATATATATATATATATATATATATATATATATATATATATATATATATATATATATATATATATATATATATATATATATATATATATATATATATATATATATATATATATATATATATATATATATATATATATATATATATATATATATATATATATATATATATATATATATATATATATATATATATATATATATATATATATATATATATATATATATATATATATATATATATATATATATATATATATATATATATATATATATATATATATATATATATATATATATATATATATATATATATATATATATATATATATATATATATATATATATATATATATATATATATATATATATATATATATATATATATATATATATATATATATATATATATATATATATATATATATATATATATATATATATATATATATATATATATATATATATATATATATATATATATATATATATATATATATATATATATATATATATATATATATATATATATATATATATATATCTATATATATATATATATATATATATATATATATATATATATTATTACCTAACCTCTAGAACTGAACACGAGATTTTCAAAAGGTTGATTTCCCGACAATCCCAACCGAACCCTAGGCCCATCTCACTAGAGGTAAATCAGCTAACCCAGTGGCACTCTCCATGGTGTAACATTCCAGTTTCCGACACCTGTAGCAAAAGTATAAATGAATCATATGCTGCTTGAATACATAAGCGACACTAGTGACATGTAGGTTCTCTCAGGAATTTGATCAAACAGTTCATGAGCAAACACGGATTAAGCAATTAAATACGATTTTCAAGCAATAATAATGTCATTCCATACAATTCTACTTTCATCGAATACGTTAAGCTACACAAATACCTTGTGTTTCACATTCTAAGCACGTTGATTATCAACAAGTTTGATTCAAACCTAACAATAATAACGTGATTCCATAAAATCTAACGTCATTAAGCAATAGAACACCTACTAATTCAGATTAAGCAATAATATTGTGATTCTATAAACTGTAACTGTAAACAAATACAAACACCTTTTGTTTAAGATTAACTGTTTGTTATAATTCAGATTAACATACCTGTTGTTTGTTCGATTTCTTCATCGCTTATCATATCTTCTTCCTCTATTGATTAAGAAAACGAAATCAAAAGTTAGTGTTTTAATTGACGGCGGCGAGGTTAATTGATGTTGAATTCCGCATCGATGAAATAAGCTATAAAAGTAATCCAATGATATTAATAAATTAAATAATAAAAATTAAATAAAGAAAAGAAAAACAATTAAATAAAGAAAAGAAAAGCAGAAATATTTGTACAGCACACATGCTCCCATTTCTGTTTTTGTAGACACGTATTGTAGTATTGTTTTGGTGGTATCTAGTATCTATGGGCGGTTTTCACTTTTGAGAACAAAAAGATTTTTGTTTACTCATTTTCTATTTTTATTCCTTTCAAGTGTTATCATTTTTTCTCTCTCTGTACTCACCATCATCATTTCTTTATTTCTTTTTCTCATCTTCCATGAAACCGTTTTGTTTCTTCTTTCTTTTATTAGTAACATAAGGACTTTCTTTTACAAATTGAACAACCAAACTACCAAAACCCACAAAATACAAAGATATAATAATATACATGCATACAACACATCATAGTTTTTACAAAAGAGTAGGTGATTTGAAAGGTGATGACGTCAAGAAAAAGGAGGAATTGTGTCTTCGGATATGACGCAACCGCCGTTCCATGTTGGCGTTGATTTTTTTGTCGCCGGTGTTATAGATCCGGTCGAGCTAATTGGTGCCCGCGGTGGTGGTAAAAGTTTTAAGGAGACCGAGTTAACTGTGATGAACGGAGCCCGATGGCGGTCACTGGCGGAGGTCGTTCCTGGTTATTGTTTCCGACGACTGTCGTCCCCGGTGGTTATTTCAGATCTTATTTGTGTGTATATGTATATGTACGTATATGTTGTCCATGGATTTGTTATTTTTTGGTGGTTTTGCATTTAGGCATGGATTGATACTAATTACAATATTGCCATTTTGAATAAGATAAATAGAAACGACAGCTGCCGGAGTTTGGGGCAGTAACTACTATTTTGTATCGTTGTTGTACCTTGGTGGTGGTGGTATTGTATAATTAAGTGGGAAATATAAGGAAAAGTAAAGTTTTGTGGTGAAAAGTTGAAACTTGTAAAGTTATGTGTTAAAAAGTAATAAAAGGAAAAGTTACTGTAGTTAAGGCTTCCATAATTGTATATAAAGAAAAAAAACAATTAAATAAAGAAAAGAAAAACAATTAAATAAGTAATTTTTAATTAATAGCATAAATAAACTATAAAAGTAATCCAATGATATTAATAAATTAAATAATAAAAATTAAATAAAGAAAAGAAAAACAATTAAATAAAGAAAAGAAAAGCAGAAATATTTGTACAGCACACATGCTCCCATTTCTGTTTTTGTAGACACGTATTGTAGTATTGTTTTGGTGGTATCTAGTATCTATGGGCGGTTTTCAGTTTTGAGAACAAAAAGATTTTTGTTTACTCATTTTCTATTTTTATTCCTTTCAAGTGTTATCATTTTTTCTCTCTCTGTACTCACCATCATCATTTCTTTATTTCTTTTTCTCATCTTCCATGAAACCGTTTTGTTTCTTCTTTCTTTTATTAGTAACATAAGGACTTTCTTTTACAAAAGAACAATCCACATGATTACAACTCTAAACAAACAATGTAAACGGTGGGTACTTATTTTGAGAAAGTGGAAAACCACTTGCAACATTAACAAAATATATATCTATATATATATATATATATATATATATATATATATATATATATATATATATATATATATATATATATATATATATATATATATATATATATATATATATATATATATATATATATATATATATATATATATATATATATATATATATATATATATATATATATATATATATATATATATATATATATATATATATATATATATATATATATATATATATATATATATATATATATATATATATATATATATATATATATATATATATATATATATATATATATATATATATATATATATATATATATATATATATATATATATATATATATATATATATATATATATATATATATATATATATATATATATATATATATATATATATATATATATATATATATATATATATATATATATATATATATATATATATATATATATATATATATATATATATATATATATATATATATATATATATATATATATATATATATATATATATATATATATATATATATATATATATATATATATATATATATATATATATATATATATATATATATATATATATATATATATATATATATATATATATATATATATATATATATATATATATATATATATATATATATATATATATATATATATATATATATATATATATATATATATATATATATATATATATATATATATATATATATATATATATATATATATATATATATATATATATATATATATATATATATATATATATATATATATATATATATATATATATATATATATATATATATATATATATATATATATATATATATATATATATATATATATATATATATATATATATATATATATATATATATATATATATATATATATATATATATATATATATATATATATATATATATATATATATATATATATATATATATATATATATATATATATATATATATATATATATATATATATATATATATATATATATATATATATATATATATATATATATATATATATATATATATATATATATATATATATATATATATATATATATATATATATATATATATATATATATATATATATATATATATATATATATATATATATATATATATATATATATATATATATATATATATATATATATATATATATATATATATATATATATATATATATATATATATATATATATATATATATATATATATATATATATATATATATATATATATATATATATATATATATATATATATATATATATATATATATATATATATATATATATATATATATATATATATATATATATATATATATATATATATATATATATATATATATATATATATATATATATATATATATATATATATATATATATATATATATATATATATATATATATATATATATATATATATATATATATATATATATATATATATATATATATATATATATATATATATATATATATATATATATATATATATATATATATATATATATATATATATATATATATATATATATATATATATATATATATATATATATATATATATATATATATATATATATATATATATATATATATATATATATATATATATATATATATATATATATATATATATATATATATATATATATATATATATATATATATATATATATATATATATATATATATATATATATATATATATATATATATATATATATATATATATATATATATATATATATATATATATATATATATATATATATATATATATATATATATATATATATATATATATATATATATATATATATATATATATATATATATATATATATATATATATATATATATATATATATATATATATATATATATATATATATATATATATATATATATATATATATATATATATATATATATATATATATATATATATATATATATATATTTCAGATCTTATTTGTGTGTATATGTATATGTACGTATATGTTGTCCATGGATTTGTTATTTTTTGGTGGTTTTGCATTTAGGCATGGATTGATACTAATTACAATATTGCCATTTTGAATAAGATAAATAGAAACGACAGCTGCCGGAGTTTGGAAGCAGCGGTTGGACGTTGGTGGTGCCGTGGCGGTGACCGGAGTTTGGGGCAGTAACTACTATTTTGTATCGTTGTTGTACCTTGGTGGTGGTGGTATTGTATAATTAAGTGGGAAATATAAGGAAAAGTAAAGTTTTGTGGTGAAAAGTTGAAACTTGTAAAGTTATGTGTTAAAAAGTAATAAAAGGAAAAGTTACTGTAGTTAAGGCTTCCATAATTGTTATATATAACTAGAAAAATACACCCGCGCGTTGCCGCGGGGATTTTTTCCCGAAAAAAAAACGTAAAAGCCTATAAAAGTGTTCGTTAAGCGTAAATATAGTTTTCTTCCCACATGATTTCGCAATATTATGTTAATTTAATAGACTATTTACTGTAAAGCTTAAAAGTTTTGTAAAGTAATTCTAATATTAAATTGAATTTAATTCGATATTTAACCAACTTGTGGTAAAGCATAAAAGTTTTTAAATTATGCAACCCAAAATAATATGGAATAACATTATAGACATTTGTCATCAATCTCTAACTATGTTAAAGGAGATTAGGTGATGACCTAAGAAAAGTGTGTTGTCAAGCATCTAGATGGGCCACGTTAGTGCAAATCAAGGGGTTAGTGACATCATCAATTGGTTAGGGGGATAGTTAAGGCTTGGTTGGGTTTTGATTCGGTTCTAACTAGAAAATTAACAGACAAAGGTTGCAGCCAAAGCAGGGGGAGCAGGCGGCGGGAAGGGTGCAGGGATGGCTTTGAGAAGTGTCGCTGCAGCCAAATCATGTTTCCGATGCATTCCAGGTCTGTAAATCTTCATTTGCACTTCTCAATAATTCAAATTTGGGTATTTAATTATCAATAATTCAAATTAAAGTTGTTTTCCATATAACAATTACAATCTGAAATCAAAAAGTAACAATTACAATTTCAAATCAAATTCAGTAGCTTCAGTACTTACCTGCAAAAGATGGAAATCAAATCATCAAGTCAAACAAGAAAGTAATTTGGTGTTTCTTTCAAAGATAATCTTTAGAAACAAGCAAAGGGTGCACCATGTTTGATTTTGTCTATAAATCTGATAATACAACCATAATCTCACCACATCTTCTCTTCCATATCTCATACTAATCTTAATATCTCACTAATCATGGCAAATGAAAATTTTAGTTTTGTTGAAGATCTTAGTGTGGCGAACGACTTTTGGAACATCAAGGCACGAATCATACGTAAATGGGAACAAACCTTCAAGGTTGACATGGTACTTCTGGATGAGAGGGTAAGGGTTCTGTTCTAATGTTTCTTGACAATTTTCAGCGTGTAAAGGAATCCTGTTAATGAATCCTGTTAATGAATCGTGTCAATGAATCGTGTTTGTTTTGTCAGGGCAAAAAAATCCAGGCTCAATGTAAGAACCAATTGTTGCCAGATTTTGGGCAATATCTTAAGGAAGATTCCACCATTGTTATCCGTAGGTTTGGTGTGGCCGAGCAAAGAGACAAGTATCGTGTGGTTCCTCTAAATCACAAGATAAATTTATTTAAGTGTTCGTCCATCCAAACTGTAACTTCGTTCCAAGGCCATCCCTATGGCTTTGATTTTGTCTCTTTTGATGAGATCAATGACAACAGGGCACGCGACAGGTTTACTATTGGTTAGTAGTCTCTGTTTTAAGGTTTATACATCATGATTTTCTCATTTATCAAGTCAAACCACAGGTTAATAATCGGTTTTTATCTTATGTTTTGACAGATGTAATGGGAAGGATTGCTTCGTGTGGTGACCTTGACATCTTCAAGAACAAAGAAAAGGAAAGCAAAAGGATGAACTTTGAGTTGCAAGACTTAAAGTATGTTTCTTTATATATTTAAGGCTAATGAATTTCATATACATTTAATGTTAAGTAATTTAATGTTTTGGTTAGGATATACTATGTTGCATTAAATTTAATCATTAAGAAGTAAATGACTAAACAATTATTAGTTTCATTTATAAGACCTGCAACTAATCATGTAGAAGTAAATGTATATTCAATGATTAGTTGCATTTATATTAACAACATACCATACCAATGTCTGTGTTTTATCGTTAATTCATTCATATTAATTTAATTCAACTTACTTTTAGTGGCCAAACTATCAAATGTACTCTATGGGGAAAGTATGCTGAGCAATTGAACAAATTCATTTGCAACAACAAGTCAACCGAGATGGTGATTTGTATACTTCAACATGCTAAATTGAAGAGATTTAACAGTGAGTTTGGAAATTTCTGTCCATATACATACATACAATATATAACAACATCCCATATACTCACCTCAATGTTTTTTTACAATGTCCTTATGTTTAGGAGAGCTCACTGTTCAGAATGACATGTATGGAACCAGACTTTTCCTAAATGAAGAAATCCAAGAAGCCAATGACTTGAGGAGGGGGTACAATGCTTTCTCTATAGCTTCTTTTTTTGAGGAAGTAAATGAAATGTATGTGGATGAGATTATTGTAATAGTTTGCTAATGTATTTACATTATTGATTGATTTTAATTTTCTAGCCTCATATTGAGAGATGGTGTTGGTGCTGCTTCACAAACCATCCTTGAGTCCCAGACTGTTTATCCTTTCCATAAGGAGTTTGTCATCAACACTGTGAAGAAGCATGTGGATGAGATTGGGGAATGTCATGAGGTTAAATTTTTTGTTTACTTTTTTTTTATAAAACTCATTGCTGATTTCAAAATGTATTCTTCATACTTTAATTTAATTGATTTAGGAAGCCCATTATGTTGTTCTTGCTACTATAAGAATGATTGAAGAGGATGTTGGGTGGTTTTATGTTGCATGTCGTCAACATAACAGGAAGGCTTTGACCAAGGAAGAGTTTCTAGAACAAACTAAAGAAATTCCAACCCACTTTCTTGACGCTCCCATGGACAGTCTTTGGTGTCTTGCTTGCAACGACATCGCCACATCGTTTGTCCCAAAGTATATATCTTCTTCACTCAAACTTTATATTAATAATATTACATCACACTAATAATTTAATTCCTAATTTGTGGTTTGACAACTATATTAAGGTACAAGGTTCAGTTTAAAGTCCAAGATAACACAGGTTCTGTTTCTTTGGTGATGTTTGACAAAGATGTTGCTAAACTCATTGGTTTGTCTGCAAATGACATTCGAGAGCGACAAGTAAGGGCAGGTGAGGTTGACACTTTCCCTCATGAGCTGAATGTGTTGCTAAACAAGCTCTATGCTTTCAAGATCTTTGTTGCAAAGTACAATTTTGAAAAGGATTACTTGGTGTACACTGTTGCAAAAGTCTGCCAAGACCCTGAAATCCTTAATGAACTGAAGAAAAAAGATGAAGATGATGAGGTAAAAACAACTGTTCATTCACCTTATTAACAAACAATCATTCTACTTTATTGGTATAACAGTTTTTATTTTGTTAAACATTTGATAGGGAAGCCGTGGTAAAGGTGAAATGATCAATGCTAAGCCTGGAGACTGCTCTAAGTCTAAGTTTGGAGAGTGCTCTCAGTCTAAGCTTGGAACCTGCTCTCAGTCTAAGGTTGGAGAATGCTCGCAGGCTGCAGTCGATTCCTCTGAAGCTGATGTTGATTCGTCTCATGTTGGTGTGCTTTCTAAGGTGAATTCCACTGAAATTAACTCCACTGAATTTTGGTTAAACAATATATTTGTTGGTTCAGTTGAGCATCACACTTTGAATTGTTCTAAATGTAATGTATAATGCACTTACAGAGTCTTTGTGATGTATTTGAAGGATGGTGTGTCCTCTTCCGCCAAATCTTTGGATACCAAAAAGGAGTCCCCCATAAGTCCTGGTGAGAAAAGGCATGTGCCACATTTCGATGATGGAAAACTACTTGATCAAGCCTCCACTACTAAAAGGAGCAAGAAGAAGGTTGAAGTTTAAATAACTTTTAAGTACAAGAAGCATACTTCTACAACTTTTGCTGAATCTTTTGGTGAATCTTTTGGTGAAACTTTTGATGTCTTTTGCTGTTGGAACCTGCTCTGTAGAAGAAGGGCCAACTTAGATTGTGTTTAGTTGTTAATTAGCATGTATGGTTTAACTTTGTTCTTTTGTAATTCCAAACTTCATTTAGAAGTAACACTTCTAAATGCTATGAACATGTAGAAGTTCAACTTCTAATGCTACTATGTCATTAATCTTTTGTTAACATGGATTTCAGTCGCAATTTGAATCACAAGTTAATACTTTCTGAATTAAGTTCCACATTATAATCATATAGTAACAATTATCCAGTAACTAAAATATTTGCAAGGCACAGGTTGCAGATTATATTAAATTTTAAGTAACTCATGTAATTTACAGTATTTCAACTTGCAGATGCCAATCTCAAGATTCCACCATTGTCATATACTATTAACTTTGCAGAAACTAATACATTTTCAAACCAAAAGTTGCCTATTATATTCAATTTGCAGTAATTCTGCATTAACACATGTTGTAAATCACAAATTATTTGAAAATTATGAAACATGTTGGGTAACTTTTATAATTTCAATTCCCACCTTACAAATTATTCAAATCCACTTAATTTAAAAATTTGAAAGTTAGTTCCAAATTATTAAAAAATACTTGAAAAAATTTGAATTTTACTCCCAAAAATTCAAACTTTAACTAAAGTTTAACTACAAAAACTTAAACACTGAGTGTTAACCACATACTTTTTCCCTCCACTTTAATCTAAATTCCTAACACATAACACACCTCCCACACACTAACTTTTAGAAAACTCAATTTCATGGATAAACAAAAACAGCATTTGATCGAAGAACATAGTGATGGTGAACCTGTGTTATCACCATCAAGTTGTGCATCTAACCGTAAGAAGAGAAAAACTATTTTACAAGATCGTAAGCTTAGTGCAAGATCTCCCCTTTCAAACATTACAAATTCTACCATAAACCCTTTTAATGTTAGCCCTGGATCAAGTGTTATTACACCATTATCAACTAGATATAAAACTTTTAAAAACACTCCTTCACCAGTGTATACTCCTTCATCATCAGTTATTGTCCCACCTAAATCCACAAAATATGGCACTAGAAGTACAACTACTCCACAGTTGCATTCTCCAACATCTTCCATACCATCGTTCTCTCTTTTTAATGGTAATTCCTTTTGACTTTTGCTAATGTTTAGTTATTATGACTATTAATAGTAACTACTTATCGACTTTTTTACTGTGTAAAAGGTTCCACAACGTCCAAATCTGCATCCACAATGATAGAAAATGTTGCAGAACCTAAGTCCACAAGATATCGCAGTACAAGTACAAGTATTCCAGACTTTACTTCTCCATTTTCTTCCATACCATCGTCCTCTGCTTTTAATGGTAATTGTCTATCAGTTTTGTTAATGTAAACTAATTATGACTATTAATGGTAACTATTAATCGACTTCTTTATGATGTAAAAGGTTCCCCAATGACCAACTTTGCATCCAATAACACACTATCAAATTCCATTCTTCATACTCCTCCAATTAGAGAACCTATCAATAGTTTGAGAAAAGGAAAGCAAAAGGTAAGTACTGGTACTCATCAAAATGCTACTTCATCTCAAATGCATGGTTTATTGTTCAATCAGCCTACCAGAAAGTCCAATTCTACCCGCAAATCCTCCTATTTGAACACCAATGACATACCTCCATTGAATTTGGAGATGCTTGATGACCCTTCGACGGAAGAAGTTAGAAAGATGAAAGGAATATCTACAGGTATTCCTTTTGTATAATTCTTTGCCTACAAAGTTGATTACATACGTTTAGTTAAGCAATTAATGACATATACTTATTTAATGTTTTACAGAATATATTGATCATGGCGATCCCATACACGTATGTGCCAATTGTCATGCCATGTTGTGGGAAGCTGAAATGCTTAGAGGTAATCAAGATCGTAAGAAGCGATCATTTTCGCTTTGTTGTAAGAATGGACAAGTTCAGCTTCCCGATGCAATAGAACCTCCACCTTTGTTACGGAATCTTTATACAGGTTCCCATTCAAGGAGCTCCAATTTTATGAATAACATCCATGCTTATAACACGATGTTCTCTTTCACATCGATGGGTGGTAAGGTTGACAAAAGTGTTCAAATTGGTAGAGGTCCATACTGCTTTAGACTACAAGGACAAAATTGCCATAGAATGGGTAGTCTATTGCCTGCTGCTGGAGACCAACCAAGATTTTCACAACTTTACATACACGATTCAGATAATGAGGTTCAACATCGACTAAATGCATTCAGGTGAGTGTTACCCAATCTGACCCATCCCAAGCTGACTCGCCCCAACCTGACCCACCCCAGCTGACCCACCCCAAGCCGACCCAGCCCAAGCTGACCCAGCCCAAGCTGACCCATCCCAAGCTGACCCATCCCAAGCTGACCCACCCCAAGCTGACTCACCCCAAGCTGACCCACCCCAAGCTGACCCATCCCAAGCTGACCCATCCCAAGCTGACCCATCCCAAGCTGACCCATCCCAAGCTGACCCATCCCAAGCTGACCCAACCCAAGCTGACCCATCCCAAGCTGACCCATCCCAAGCTGACCCATCCCAAGCTGACCCATCCCAAGCTGACCCATCCCAAGCTGACCCATCCCAAGCTGACCCATCCCAAGCTGACCCATCCCAAGCTGACCCATCCCAAGCTGACCCATCCCAAGCTGACCCATCCCAAGCTGACCCATCCCAAGCTGACCCATCCCAAGCTGACCCATCCCAAGCTGACCCATCCCAAGCTGACCCATCCCAAGCTGACCCATCCCAAGCTGACCCATCCCAAGCTGACCCATCCCAAGCTGACCCAGCCCAAGCTGACCCAGCCCAAGCTGACCCATCCCAAGCTGACCCATCCCAAGCTGACCCACCCCAAGCTGACCCATCCCAAGCTGACCCATCCCAAGCTGACCCATCCCAAGCTGACCCATCCCAAGCTGACCCACCCCAAGCTGACCCATCCCAAGCTGACCCATCCCAAGCTGACCCAACCCAAGCTGACCCATCCCAAGCTGACCCATCCCAAGCTGACCCAACCCAAGCTGACCCATCCCAAGCTGACCCATCCCAAGCTGACCCATCCCAAGCTGACCCATCCCAAGCTGACCACCCCAAGCTGTACCACCAATGCCTAGACAACCTTACCAACAATTAGTTTGCTTGACTATCGAATTAACAATTATGCCTATGTGAAGATAACGTGGTACCACCAACCGTTATAAAACACGTTGACAAAATGACTCCTTTTATTAAAATGATATTCACTATCATACCATGAACTAGTGATAATTGCTCATAGACAAACAACCATTTGAAAATTACATATGCATCCAACTAGTACCACTAACGAAGAACACACATGCCACCAATATCATAATAATATATAAAAAGGAATTAAATCATCAAGATCTCGACACAACGATAATTGAAATCAACTATTTGGATTAAAACATATAGCAATCACATCATTCGTCTAGTTTCCTCAAGGTGGATGATTGAATGTTTAGCCACTCATGATTAATTTAAAATAACAATCAAAATAAAAGAAGAACATGATGTACCAATCGTTCTTGAAATTGAAATTGCAAGACAATAAAATAGATACGATCTAAGTGGGTGCCCGTGAATCTTCAATGAATCGGACGAAGAAATCTACCCTTGATCCTTGAAGGAATCCCTTGGAGAGCAGCTCTTAGAAAGAATTTGGATCATTGGGAAAATAGGGTTTTTTTTCTTTATATACCTCCCCCAAAATCTGCAGCAAAAGGCTGCAACCCTGATTCTCCCGTGCACTCACTGCGGCGCAGTGGCCTTGTGCACTTCCCACTGCGGCGCAGTGGCCTTGTGCACTTCCCACAGTGAGAAGTCCCTGGAATTGTTTATTCGTTGTTGACTGCGGCGCAGTGGGGTGTGAATGTTCCCACTGCGGCGCAGTGATAATTCACTGGAATCTTGTATCTTTGGTACCAACGACTGCGGCGCAGTGGGGCAATAACCCTCCCACTGCGGCGCAGTGCATATCTGCTGAAATCTTTATTCTTCATTATCAACATCACTCGAACACTCGGGTCAACTTCTTGGCCAAAAATCGTCAGAAAATGTACCAAATGGACGCACAACCTGCTAAGAACCTGAAAGCACTAACAAACACCATAAACGCACCAAATGCATACAAAATCGACTCAAAATACATACGAAAAAGGCCAATAATGATGTGGGCGATCTATATAAATTGGTCACATCAAATCCCCCCACACTTGAGCATTGCTTGTCCTCAAGCAAATCCGGAATTAAAGTAAAAGTATTCCTTGGCAATGAAGCTATAGAAACAAATTACGAGTATCAAAAAGAAGCCACACCAAGCATGTCAATGACAAAAAGTTGGGTGAAGCAGTTTTAATCTTAAATGAAAACCCGAAATGTTTGACAATATCTGAACAGACCACAAACCTCAATAACACGACTAAGCAAAAGTGAAACGAATGAGCCTATCAAAATCATCCTACTCCAACGAACTTACTATTGGGGTTGAATATATATATATGAATAACCACTCATTGCTCGGTCGTGATGCATATCTTACCATAGGCTTGAACAAGGATCATAGCTCCACCGACGTGGCGTAAGCACCAAGTACATCATCAAAATAGGCATATAGGACGGTTGTATAGTTAGGCTAAGGTATATATAATGGATATTTACAATGGAGTATGGGAGTGTAGGTTAGAAATGACAGGAAACAATCAAAAGTATAGGGTATGTATGAAATATGTACAAAATAGTCTAATCAAAACCCGTACCATTGATTGCCAACAAACTACCAACCCCTAAGATGTTATCCCGCTAAGACACCTCAAAAATACCAAGCAAAACCCGACACCATTGTGGTGCATCAACTTCA
The DNA here is from genome assembly GCA_034093135.1 of Erigeron breviscapus. Taxonomy (NCBI): domain Eukaryota; kingdom Viridiplantae; phylum Streptophyta; class Magnoliopsida; order Asterales; family Asteraceae; genus Erigeron; species Erigeron breviscapus. The sequence continues at coordinate 173,304,047 of CM067167.1, forward strand.
AACAACTTAGGAACAACCACATCTTCCATTCTATTCACGAACCAAATGATACAACAATTCTTTAGACATATAAAAATGAGAAGTACTCTACTAGTAGGCACCCTCTTACAATGATGAACAATGTCTATAATAATATACTTCCTTTGAACAATCCAAGACATTCCCCAATAACTTGACCAATCGACGTATTCCCATATACCAAGAATATTCCAACTGACAATCCACTGAAGCTCTCCCAAACCATCCAAATAAACCAATGACAATCAATGGCCCCCCAGATTAGACTATCGGTATAGTAAAGTATAATTAGGTAAAGTTTACATATATAAGTGGATATATACAAAGGAAAATGCTAAGTTAAAAAAGATGTATAAGTGTACTTTGCACTAAGGATGAGTGCAACAAAGGTTTACAAAGGAAGGAAAGAAAGTGTATGTATAGTAAAGGTATAATTAGGTAAAGTTTACATATATAAGTGGATATATACAAAGGAAAATGCTAAGTTAAAAAAGATGTATAAGTGTACTTTGCACTAAGGATGAGTGCAACAAAGGTTTACAAAGGAAGGAAAGAAAGTGTATGTATAGTAAAGGTATAATTAGGTAAAGTTTACATATATAAGTGGATATATACAAAGGAAAATGCTAAGTTAAAAAGATGTATAAGTGTACTTTGCACTAAGGATGAGTGCAACAAAGGTTTACAAAGGAAGGAAAGAAAGTGTATGTATAGTAAAGGTATAATTAGGTAAAGTTTACATATATAAGTGGATATATACAAAGGAAAATGCTAAGTTAAAAAGGATGTATAAGTGTACTTTGCACTAAGGATGAGTGCAACAAAGGTTTACAAAGGAAGGAAAGAAAGTGTATGTATAGTAAAGGTAAAAATATACAAAAGCAAAGGTGCAAAGAAAGAAAGAAAATACGGGTCAAACCTAATATGCCAATTCGTCATCCAATGTACTTATATCACAAAAGTGATCTCACTGCGGTCTCGTAACGATCACCAGGCCAAGTTCTAGCTCAACACATCACCGGCACACTCATATCAAAGAAATGAACCCGAAAATGGAATAAATAAACCTCAAATTCGCACATCTTAGTTCAGAGTTCGAAATGGAACCCTTACTCCCGAATAAATCCAAGAGCCTAAGAGAGGGACAAATTACAAGGCAATCAAACCAAAACCGTAAACACCTAGCACATCTATAAATGAAAGATGAATCTCACAACTTTAGGTGTTTGGGAAATTTGAGTATGCAAGTAGTGTTATCAATCCACAAGGATTAGCCCAATAACCGTTCAGAACACATTTCGCCGATTAAAATTGTGCCAAGGAAAAATTTTGTAGTAATAAAATTGCTCATTAAGTTGTTATGAATTAAGTGACAAAAGCAATTTACCACAAGGACAAGCTCAACACAAGTTTCAAATCATATCATCTTCCGTCATCTTACCAAATCGAAACAACCAATCTCAAACATGCACATCATAGTTCAGAGTTCAAGATAGAACCCATACTCTTGGATAAAACCCAAAAGCCTACGAGAGGGACACATCTACAAGAACGGTTAAATCTCAATGGCAAAACAACAAAAGAGATATATCCGGTTGCTTAAACCTATTTGCCACCCCCCCACACTTAAGATGGACAATGCCCTCAATGTCCATATTCAGTCAGAACAAAGGTAAATAGGGGTAAGCACAATAGACAGAAAGAATGAGAACACATACCGGATCATGGACACATTCCGTTTCAAAACAAGTAAGTCGACCCCGCACCACAAATTGCTCTTCCTAAAAAGGAAGTCCAATTTGGTTGACGGGAGAAACAAACTTAGTCCAAAACGGAAGGTGCGAGAGCTGTGTGTGAAACAATGTTAATAAGGATGCCAATCAAACTCCCGGCCATGATACTGAGCATCCCACATAGGCTGATAATAATCAAGGCTATAGTTTGTGTGGGCCTGCTGTGATCCAATCCAGGTCATGTCCTGATCCATCCTCCGCTGGTAGTCATCAAAAGCCCGGCGGCTAGCCTGCTGATCATCATATATATTCTGAACAGTCTGTCCCAAAAGCGTAAGATCAAAGGAGCTCGGGACAGGGATGCTACGACCACGCATCCTAGGTGGCTCCTGGGAAGCATCACCCATCTCTACATCAGCAACTTCCAAGTCTGGAGGTGGTTCCTCAACAACACCAGTGTCATCCAACAATCTAGCAGGCTGGCTCCCCTGCTTCTTCTTCACTATCTTCCCCCGAATCAACTCTTTAACATGGAAATCCTCTTGATTAACTTGTGGAGACAGATAGGTCTGACACTCCTCAGAATCAAATACACCCATCCTCTTGTAAATCCTGGTTATGAAATGTACCAAAACCAACTCTGAGTCAGAATGATTACACATGCGATCAATCACAACCATCGGGGCCAATGCAAACTTCCTAGGAGCCCCCTCTGAAAACAGCTTTAGCAACCACAAATCAGTCTGGTATGCCTTGTCCCAATGAGTAGACCTCTGGACCAAAAACGTAACTATCATCCTATGAAGCAACCGAAGCTTAACACTGTGGATCTTAGACACACTAACCGTCCCACCAGAAGGCCAAGCCTCTCCTCCAGAAATCCGACCCCAATACTGTGGAATGGACTCACCATCACCCAAATCACCTTTGACATAATAACCCTGTCTCAAAAGTTGCCTGAAGTCCTGGTTATCCAACTCTTGCCGTAGAATACATACCAGCATAAAACCCAAACTCAGCTATAGACAGCTTCCTCTGCTGTCCCCCACAGTAAAACAAAACAACCCTTTCTTCAAAAATATCCTTGATCTTATTCAATTCCTTAGTCAATTTCAAACTAGAATAAAACTCAAGGCATAACTCACGATAGACAGGTTCCCTGTTAAGAAAAATCTGTTGCCACATATCACTATTAACTTCCTATCACCAACCCTCGCTTCTATACTAAACCACCTTCCAATATCACCCTGAACCCCAAAAAACCGAGCATCAGATTGAGCAAGATACCTGGGTGGGCAAACAACTTGCTTATGAAGCGTGTAAAGCTTATTCAAATAATTGTTCTTGTGGGGTTGCCTAGCCCCATCAAACTCTAACCATGCATGCTTCTCGTTCAATTCACCCGGCCAAAAATTAAGAGGAGGTACCGCTGGTTCTCTCCTAGCCGTCTTACCGGAGACATCGGCAGTTCCGCTAGATTGTCCCACCTCCGCTTGCTTCCTCTTATCAGTAGTAGCAGTCTGGCCCTTACTTTGACCTACCCGGCCTCTCACTGCGGCGCAGTGGAGGTGCATCATTCCCACTGCGGCGCAGTGGGGCTTATTCCAACTTTGGGCAGAAGATTTTGGCTGCGGCGCAGTCAGCTCATTCCACCCCCACTACGGCGCAGTGGGGATTCACTGTTCCGAATTCCCTCATTTTGCCTTAGAAAAATTTTTTGTATGACAAACTAAAGACAACTTACCTCAATCCGCTTCACACCAAATCTGCACCTGCACTTTCTTGACAAAACAAAATCAAATCTAACTAATAAAAAGAAAATAAAATGCGATAAAATAACACGGGTTGCCTCCCGAGAAGCGCTTAAGTTATTAACGAGTCTTTAGCTAGACTCGACCAACTTTCAAGTTTCCAAATCAAAAATGGGGATCTCCTCGATTATCCCCTCAACTTGCTCTTCTTCCAAATACAGCTTAAGCCTATGACCATTAACAATGAATGACCCGTCACCATTACGCTTAAACAACTCTACATAACCCGACGGATACACATGCTTAATCACAAACGGTCCAATCCATCTAGAAGTGAGTTTAGGTTGCTTAATCTTAAATTTAGACAAGAATAACAAAACCTTAGCTCCAACCTTAAACTCCTTCCTACGGATCCTCTTATCATGCCAAACTTTGGTCCTTTTCCTTGTAAAGCCTAGAATTTTCATAAGCACCTAGCCTAACCTCATCAAGCTCATGAAGTTGCAACATTCTAAGTTCACTAGCTTCCATCATATCCAAATTCAGATTCCTCAACGCCCAATACGCCTTATGCTCTATCTCAATAGGAAGATGACAAGTTTTGCCATAGAGCAACCGGTATGGCGTGGTGCCAATCGGCGTCTTAAAAGCCGTCCTAAACGCCCACAAGGCGTCATTCAACTTCTTCGACCAAACCTTGGGGTTATCTCCAACAGTTTTCTCTAAAATCCTTTTCAAAGCCCTATTGGTGTTTTCTACTTGTCCACTAGTTTGTGGGTGATAAGAAGTAGAAAAATAATGCACAACACCATACCTCTTCATGACCTTAGCTAATTGATGATTTGCAAAATGGGTTCCTTGGTCACTAATCAAAGCTCTAGGGCAACCAAATCGACAGAATAATTGTTTCAAGAAATCAATGACTACCCTCGCATCATTCGTGGGCAAAGCCTTGGCTTCGGCCCATTTAGACACGTAGTCAACGGTGACAAGAATATATTGAAACTTATTAGACGGTGGGAATGGTCCCATGAAGTCTATACCCCAAATATCAAATACCTCGCATACCTGAATGCTTTGTTGAGGCATCTCATCCCGCTTAGTAATGCTCCCTTGTCTTTGACAAATGTCACAAGTCTCTACCAAAGTCTGGGCCTCCTTGAAAATTGTAGGCCAATAGAAACCTGCATCAAAAACTTTCTTACCGGTAACTGAAGGACCATAATGACCTCCAGTTGGACCATAGTGACAAGCATCAAGAATCTCCCTCGTCTCAGCTCCAGCTACACATCTCCTTACTATACCATCTGCACAAACACGAAACAAGTATGGACTATCCCAAAAATAGTGCTTAGCATCCGATATGAGCTTCTTCTTTTGCTGGGACGTGAAATCATTCGGTATCTCACCTGCAACCAAATAATTAGCAATATCTGCAACCAATGAGCATCATCAGAGTTAGAAATAAACATTAAAGACTCATCGGGGAAGTGATCATTAATCTCCCCATCTCGAAGTTCCTCCCGATGAGGATCTTCCAAACGACTCAAATGGTCGGCCGCCAAGTTTTCAGCACCTTTCTTATCCTTAATCTCTATATCAAACTCTTGTAACAACAAAATCCATCGGATAAGCCTAGGTTTAGCATCTTGCTTCGAGAACAAGTACTTAAGGGCTGAATGGTCGGTGAAAACAATGGTCTTACTCAACACCAAATAAGATCTAAACTTATCAAAGGCAAAGACCACGGCAAGCAACTCCTTCTTAGTAGTGGTGTAATTATGCTGAGCGGGGTTCAAGGTCTTACTAGCAAAGTAAATTGGCTTGAAATGCTTATCAACCCTTTGCCCAAGCACGCTCCCACAACATAGTCACTTGCATCACACATCAATTCAAATGGCAATTCCCAATCCGGTCCAACCATGATAGGAGAATTAGCCAACTTCTCCTTTAAAACCTGAAATGCACTCAAACAAGCATCATCAAACACAAAAGGGACGTCCTTCTCCAAAAAGTGGGTCATAGGACGAGTAATCTTAGAAAAATCCTTAATAAAACGGCGGTAAAAACCGGCATGTCCAAGAAAACTCCTTACCCCTTTCACATTGGAAGGCGGGGGTAATTTGGCTATAACATCTATCTTAGCCCTATCAACTTCAATCCCGGCCTTAGACACTTTATGCCCTAAAACAATTCCCTCGGTCACCATAAAATGGCACTTTTCCCAATTCAAAACAAGGTGTGCCCTTTCACACCGTTCTAACATCCTTTCCAAATTATGCAAGCAAGTATGAAAGAGTCCCCAAAAACCGAGAAATCATCCATGAAAACCTCCATGGAGGTTTCAAGCATGTCCTGGAAAATAGCTATCATGCACCTTTGAAAGGTGCCTGAGGCATTACACAAACCAAACGGCATTCGCCGATAAGCAAAAGTACCAAATGGGCATGTGAATGTGGTCTTTTCTTGGTCCTTGGGATCAATGGGTATTTGAAAGTACCCGGAAAACCCATCTAAGAAACAAAAATATTCATTACCTGCAAGTCTTTCTAACATCTGATCAATGAAAGGAAGGGGAAAGTGATCCTTACGGGTGGCATCATTAAGCTTTGGGTAATCAATACAAACCCGCCAACCTGTTATAGTCCTAGTGGCCAAGAGTTCCTTATTCTCATTCTCAATAACTGTCATGCCCCCCTTTTTGGGCACACAATGAACAGGACTAACCCAAGGACTATCAGCAATAGGAAAAATGATCCCAGCATCTAACAACTTAATGACCTCTTTCTTAACAACTTCTTTCATGTTCGGATTAAGCCTCCTTTGTCTCTGGACAACGGGCTTAACATCATCAACAAAATCTATTTTATGCTGTCAAAAGTTAGGACTAATACCTGGAATATCGGTGGTCTTCCAAGCAAAAGCCCGCTTATGGGCTCGAAGCACAGACAAAAGACAATCCTTCTCGTCACTCGAGAGTGAGGACGAGATAACCACGGGTAAAGAAGATTCACCTGACAAATAAGCATACTCCAAATGGGAAGGTAATGGTTTAAGCTCCAAATCAGTGGGTGGTACATCAACAGAATTCGGTACCCTCGAACTTCCATCAGCAACAACCTCCTCAAAACTCTCATCCTCGGGAGGTGTCTCATCCAAGCTAAGCGCCATAACCTCTGCAAACAAATCATCATCAGATATATCTCCCGATCCTAAATTAGCAATCTCCTCATCTACAGTGTCGGTCTCCATTAGTTCCTGAAACTCTCGGTCTAAAGCATCATCAATAACGTCAATCCTGAAACAAGACTCATCATTAGAATATGAATGCTTGATAGACTTTTCAACATTAAACACAATTCTATCCGTACCCACACCCAAATAAATTTCCTTATCCTTCACACGGATGATAGCATCCGCGTTATTAAGGAATGGTCGTCCAAGAATAAGGGGTACCTTCGTATCTTCCTCCATCTCGAGGATAACGAAGTCAACTAGAAACACAATATGGCCTACCCGGACAGTCATGTTTTCAGCAATCCCAATGGGATACTGAAAAGAATGGTCAGCTAATCTAATACTCATGCGGGTAGGTCTCAAAACTCCTAGAGCCAACTTACTCCAAACCGAGTAAGGCATCAAATTAATGCTAGCACCTAAATCAGCAAGTGCCTTACAAGTAAGAGTACGAATAGAACAAGTAATAAGGAAACTCCCTGGATCTTCAAGCTTAGGTGGGATGCGGTTCTGCAAGATAGCAAAACACTCGGCATTAAGATAAGTAGCTTTCACCTCATCCATCTTTCCTTTGTCAGTCACAAGCTCCTTAATGAACTTGGCATAGTGGGGCATCCCCTGAATAAGATCAACTAAAGGCACATTAATATGAACATTTGTAATCATCTCCACAAACTTGTTATATTGCTCTTTCAGCTTTGCCTTTTTGAACCTCTGTGGAAATGGTATCTTTGGCTTGTATGGTTTAACCTCTGGAACCACATCCGGTTTTGGTGGAGTGACCAGAGTCTTCACGGTTGAATCTTCCTCCATTTCAATCTCTTCATCAACCTCATCATCATCACTCCCTTTATCCTGCACATCTGAAACAACAACATTAGGCATAGGAGGTGAGTCATAAGACCTACCAGTACGAGTGGTGATGGCTTTGGCTTGCTCATTGCGGACTGGAGGTGGAGTGTATTTCTGTCCCTGATTCTGTCCTTGATTCTGTCCAAGACTAAACTGAGGTCTAGGATTCTGCTGCGTGTTGCTAGGAAGAGTCCCCGTGGGCCTAGCAAGAGCGGCCATCCTACTTTCGAGATCCTTGAAATTAACTCCCTGGTTTTTCATGTTGATCTCCACCTTCCCACTTAACTGATCCAACCTCTCACTCAAAGTCTTAGTGTCTTCCCTGATCATTTGAATGCTAGTATTTGTTTCAACCTGATTACTAGCCAACTGCTTCATCATCTCTCTTAACTCGGCATTAGGATCGACATTAGAAGAAGAAGAACCTGATCCTTGTCCTTGCTGAGTCTGCTGTTGTGGCTGATTCTGATAATTATCTCTTTGCCACCTATTACCTGAAAAACGAGAATTATTAGACTGAAAATAAGAGTTATAAGAAGTATTACCTGAAGGCCGGTTCTGGAAACCGGTGTTGCGGTAGAAATTCCCTTGGGGTTGATTTTGAACATAACTCACATCTTCGGGTGCCCGATTTGGACACTCATCAGAATAGTGCATATCACCATAATGATCACACCCATCGGCTACTACCTTAACATCCCTCTCAATTGCTCCAAATCTATTCTCTTGAGTAGCAAACCCCTTTTCCATGCGCTCAGATAGCGCCCTAATCTCTCCAATAACCCCTGGGTCATTGCTAGCCTCAACCTTAGCAACTCTCCCTTGGTTAGTACCTCTCTTCATCTTTCTCTCATTCTTCAAAAACCATTCATCATCCAAAGTTGAGCTATCCTTCGACATGTCTTCCAAGATTTGATAACCTTCATTGGGTGTAATGTTATTGAAACTACCCCCGAAAGCATATCCCAATTCTCGTTTAGACTTTTTATCTAACCCATCAAAGAAAAGCTCCACATATTTTTCCCCTAGTCAAATCGTGACCTGGACAATTTCTCAACATTTCCTTGAAACGAATCCAAGCCTCAACAACATCTTCTCCATCATCATGTTCAAAAGATCTAATCATGTTCTCCAACCTTATTTGAGTTCTAAGTGAATAAAACTCACCAATGAAAGCCTCCTTGAGTTGGTTCCAAGTAGTAATAGAATTTTCTGGAAGATCATTGAACCAATCAAGTGCTTCTCCGGTGATTGACATAGGAAATGTCTCAAGTTTCACGGCATTCATTTGGTTTTGCCCATATTGATATAGCCAAGCCAACTTTTCAAACCTATCCAAGTGTTGGTAAGGATCCCATTTCCGTTTCCCATCAAATTGATGCTCTTCTATGCTTTTTAGATGGTTTCCTTTCAAAGCAAAAGTGTGATCAATAGCCGGAGGTCTAATGGCAGAACCACGGCCAGTTGGGATCGTACGGACCCTCTCGCCATAGCGAGTGTCATTTGGACCCCTAGGTTGTTCGTCCCCCATTTCCTCTTTCTTTACTTCTAAATTAAAAAACTCGTCCAAAAAGAACCCTTCCTCGTCCGAATCAGGAGTGGGTTTAGCTATAGGTGAAAATGGTGTCGGTATTGGTGTTGTGGGTTCAGTGAAGTTAAACCTACGCTCTCTTGGTCTTCTCGGAGTAGACAAAGGACTATTCAAAGGGAGACCCGAAGAACGCAAGTTCATCAACTAAAGAAATATGTCTGCAAACACACAACTAACACAAACACGTAAAATGCACCTGTGATAAGAAAAGAAAACTAAACTAATAAACAAGTAACTTCCTCACGCGTGAGAAAGGATCAAACCACTAAATCAACAACTAAATCGGCACACAATCCCCGGCAGCGGCGCCAAAAACTTGATGTGCTAAATCGAGTTTACAAATTATAAACTAGAAATACCTAGAAACTCACTACTACACACTATCGGGCAGTGGACCCGTTCGTATGCAATATAGTTAAGAGGTAAGTCCGTGTTCATTCTCGGGGATTGGTTTGAACTAGTTGTTAATAAAATGGTTTGGAAAACAGGGTGTTGCTTCGAATCTCACTTTGACAATTAAATGAAAATAAATTTAAAAGACAAAACGCATAAAAGTAAAGAAAAGCTTCAGACAATATTAATAAAGATCATCCACCTTGAATTCGCTAGACTTCAAACATGATTGCATTCAATTAAGACCAAATTCATTGAGTTGAAAAGATAATCGTAAAAGGATTAAGGTGCTCACGTGGTACCACCAACCGTGAGCAAATTACCCAATCACCTAAGTTGCTAGTTTAATTACCCAAGCCGGTACCACCAATGCCTAGACAACCTTACCAATAATTAGTTTGCTTGACTATCGAATTAACAATTGTGCCTATGTGAAGATAACGTGGTACCACCAACCGTTATAAAACACGTTGACAAAATGACTCCTTTTATTAAAATGATATTCACTATCATACCATGAACTAGTGATAATTGCTCATAGACAAACAACCATTTGAAAATTACATATGCATCCAACTAGTACCACTAACGAAGAACACACATGCCACCAATATCATAATAATATATAAAAAGGAATTAAATCATCAAGATCTCGACACAACGATAATTGAAATCAACTCTTTGGATTAAAACATATAGCAATCACATCATTCGTCTAGTTTCCTCAAGGTGGATGATTGAATGTTTAGCCACTCATGATTAATTTAAAATAACAATCAAAATAAAAGAAGAACATGATGTACCAATCGTTCTTGAAATTGAAATTGCAAGACAATAAAATAGATACGATCTAAGTGGGTGCCCATGAATCTTCAATGAATCGGACGAAGAAATCTACCCTTGATCCTTGAAGGAATCCCTTGGAGAGAAGCTCTTAGAAAGAATTTGGATCATTGGGAAAATAGGGTTTTTTTCCTTTATATACCTCCCCCAAAATCTGCAGCAAAAGGCTGCAACCCTGATTCTCCCGTGTACTCACTGCGGTGCAGTGGCATTGTGCACTTCCCACTGCGGCGCAGTGAGAAGTCCCTGGAATTGTTTATTCGTTGTTGACTGCGGCGCAGTGGGGTGTGAATGTTCCCACTGCGGCGCAGTGATAATTCACTGGAATCTTGTATCTTTGGTACCCAACGACTGCGGCGCAGTGGGGCAATAACCCTCCCACTGCGGCGCAGTGCATATCTGCTGAAATCTTTATTCTTCATTATCAACATCACTCGAACACTCGGGTCAACTTCTTGGCCAAAAATCGTCAGAAAATGTACCAAATGGACGCACAACCTGCTAAGAACCTGAAAGCACTAACAAACACCATAAACGCGCCAAATGCATACAAAATCGACTCAAAACACATACGAAAAAGGCCAATAATGATGTGGGCGATCTATATAAATTGGTCACATCACTGACCCATCCCAAGCTGACCCATCCCAATCTGACACATCCCAAGCTGACCCATCCCAATCTGACCCATCCCAACCTGACCCATCCCAATGATGTAGTGTTTGTTTTATTAATCATTAAATTTTCCCTCCACTAAAATCTACTTATTTTATTCAAGTTTAAATATAATTAATGTGGTTTGTTTTAAAACTTTTTATTAAAATTTTAGAGATTTATAAAAAAAACTTATAGTTAAGTTACACAAGTTCTTTGTTCATAACCACATACGCCGTTTATAATCATTAGTACAATAACCAAGCCAATTCTCTTCCATGTATATCATAACCTGACAAAGTTGTATACCCGTCTTTTTATGAAACTTATATCAATTACATTTTTTAATGTTTCTAACAACAATACTATTTTTGGTGGACATCTTAAAAAACAGTTCCACTGCTGTAAAACGAGATGATCTTGATCCAAGCATAATCAACCTTCTTAAGAATATGTTAGACTCTTGCAATCCCCTTGTGAAGTCTTTCCGGATGGTAAGAGAGTGTTTGAAAGAAAATGAGTTACAAGACGTAAGCCTTAAACTCATTGCAACAAGAGTTAAAGACGGTAGAACTTACAATTTGCCAACAGTGTCAGAAGTTGCTGCCTTAATAGTTGGTGATATTGACGGCTTAGTTGATCAACGGGACATTGTTGTTAGGACTAAGTCTGGATTTCTACAACGAATTAGTGAGTTGCACCCTTCCTACCTTGCTTTACAGTATCCCCTTCTCTTTCCTTTTGCCGAAGATGGTTTCAGACTGGGCATTAAACACAGGGGGATTCCAGATGACTGTGATAAACTGAAAACCAACCTTACCCTTAGGGAGTTTTTTTGCTATAGAATACAAGACCGAGTCAAGCCCTTTTCATTGTTAACACATTCGAAGAAGTTATTTCACCAGTTATTGGTGGATGGATACACCATGGTGGAAGCTGATAGATTGTCTTACATCAAAAAACAACAAAAGAAACTAAGAACTGATACATTCCAAAATTTGCAAGACAATGTTGCAAATGGGAACAACAATGCATCGCAAATAGGTAAACGTATATTGTTACCGTCATCGTTTACTGGTGGATCCAGGTATATGATGCAAAAGTATTTGGACGCCATGGCCATATGCAAGTCAGTAGGATATCCGGATCTGTTCATAACAATTACTTGCAATCCCAACTGGCCAGAGATCCATAGGTGTTTGTTTAATAAAAATTTAAGGCCTGAAGACAGGCCTGATATTCTTACAAGAGTTTTCAAGATGAAACTCGATCACCTGATCAACGAGTTCAAGAATGACCAAATTTTTGGTCCTCTACAAGCAGGTCAGTTTTTTTCTTTATATTGTTCATTCAATTTATACATTTTATTACTAACGATTAAATAACATACTTTTTTATTAATTACTCGCCAATCAATGTGTAACAGTTATTTATACAGTGGAATTTCAAAAACGTGGACTACCTCATGCGCATATTTGTTTGTTTTTGAGCCCTGGCAACAAGTTTCCAACAGCAGCACATGTAGATCAGGTAATTAGTGCTGAAATTCCCGACAAAGAAGAAGATCCTGTGTTGTATGAACTTGTGAGCCAATTTATGATTCATGGGCCTTGTGGTAAAGATAACCCAAGTTGTCCATGTATGGTTCAACACAAATGCAGCAAGAACTTTCCAAAGAAATTTAAAGATGAAACCTCTGTTGATGATGATGGATATCCCGTTTATAGGCGTCGACAGACAGGACATACAGTCGAGAAGAATGGCATCCCACTTGACAATAGATTTGTTGTTCCTTATAATGCTTCCCTTCTTCGAAAGTACCAATGTCACATAAATGTAGAATGGTGCAACCAGTCAGGTGCCATCAAGTATTTATTTAAATATATAAACAAAGGCCCTGATAGAGTCACCGCTTCAGTATATCAAACAAATCAGCAGAAAGATAAAGATGTTGTAGAACAACCAGTGGATGAGGTCAAGAATTACCTCGACTGCAGGTACAATCTTCTTTAAATAAACTTTATAAGTTTACAGAACTATGAACGTAATTCATATAATTAAAACTCCCTTTTTTGTGGCAGGTATGTTTCTGCTTGTGAGGCAGCTTGGAGGATTTATGGTTATGATATACATTATAGATGGCCTCCTGTTGAAATACTACCATTTCATGACAAAGATAAGCAGACTATTGTATATGACGAGAAAGCTAACCTATGTGATGTTGTCACTAATCCCACTGTCAAACAGTCAATGTTTATTAAGTGGATGGAAATGAACTCGGTTGATTCGTTTGCCAGAAGCTTGCTTTACGTAGAATTCCCAAGGCATTATGTTTGGATTCGTAAGGATAGGGAATGGGTAAGAAGAACGTATCCCGGTGGTAGTATTGGAAGAATTTCTTATGTTCCACCCTCACTTGGAGATGTTTACTATTTGAGGATGATATTGAATCATGTCAGAGGACCACAATCTTGGAAAGATTTAAAAACTGTCAATGGGCAGCCCTTTGAAACCTACAAAGAGGCATGTCAAGAAATGGGCCTTTTGAGTGATGATAAAGAATATGTTGAAGCAATTGAAGAAGCAAGCCTTTGGGCCACTGGTGCATTTTTGCGCCATTTCTTTGTCATGTTACTACTTTCTAATTCCATAACATCTCCAATTCAATTATGGTCCAAAACATGGAAGTTTCTAAGTGAAGACATTCAGCACAGACAACGGTCCATTCTGAATTGTCCAGGTAACAAATTATATTTGATAAAAAACTATATTTTTTCTTGTATGTATAACACATTCTTTGATGCAATTTTAACAAACATGTAACTTTTTTATAGGTTTGGTTCTTCAAGAAGATGAATTGAAAAACCTATGTCTATCAGATATTGAAGGTTTGTTAAAAAGTAATGGGAGTACACTCCAAAACTTTCCAGATATGCCATGCCCTGACGAAGAATATGTAACATGCTTGAACAATCAATTGATACGAAACGAACTTATGTATGATAAGGTTGCTTTACAAACTGAGCATGCGGCTTATTTAAGTAGCTTAACCCAAGAACAGCATCATGTTTATGATACTGTTATAAAGGCAGTTGACAAAAATGAGGGTGGCGTTTTTTTTGTATATGGATATGGGGGGACTGGGAAGACCTACCTTTGGAAAACACTGACAGCTGCTATACGTTGTCGAGGTGATATCGTGCTAAATGTTGCATCAAGTGGCATCGCATCACTCTTGCTAGACGGGGGCAGAACGGCACACTCAAGATTTATTATTCCAATACATATATTGGAAAATTCGGTATGTTCCATCGACCCCCAAAGTGATCTTGCTGCTTTAATAAAGAAAACAAAACTAATTATTTGGGACGAGGCACCAATGATACACAAACACTGTTTTGAGGCTCTTGATAGAACTATGAGAGACATCTTACGTTCCAGTACGCCAAATAGTGAAAATTTGGTGTTTGGGGGGAAGGTTGTTCTCTTTGGTGGCGACTTTAGGCAAATTTTACCTGTTATTCCCAAAGGGACC
>CM067167.1:173323653-173373653 GCA_034093135.1 Erigeron breviscapus
AGGATAAAGTAAATGAAAGGAAATGGTAAAGAAATTTTTTATTTGACCATAGAGGTCAACACATGGAATTAGATGGTAGTTTTTTTTTTTTACTATAACTTACTTTTAGCCATTGCAGCCCACATGGAATTTGGTTTACACTTTGCCCAATTTAGCCATTACATTTTGTTGTCTTTTGAGGATATCGTCTCACAAGTCATTGCTCATGGTCTACAAATGTTCTACCCATTAAGGATAAAACATATATCAGCAACCATGTACAACCAAATCAAACACCCAAACTACAAGTACACAACAATGGATTACAATACATTATTTTTCCTAACAATATGGTTGTATATATATTAAAGTATTACCAAATCTAAACATCATGTTCAACTACTTAACAATGAATACATATGTTGCACATTACCACACGATTAGTTGAAACACCAGACATGCATAACATATAAAATACAACCAGTCGAGTTTTACAACGATAAAATTAAACACCAACTACGAGAAGTTTATACCCTAATACACAATATAAATTCCATTACAAATTACTTAGGACCATACATAACTGCAAGAAATTCTGATAACAATAATGCCAACATACATTTTCAGCAAACATCCAACTCCATAACTTCTCCAATTACACAGTTGTTAGCATTTAGTTGAAACCTCAGCATATCACATGGGTTGATGCCTGTTTGTTCAATGAAACCACTCCAATCCATCCACAAAATTAGGTAGCTTTCATCACCATCAATCTGCCTATCAATACAAAGGTGCACAGATGCACTGAACAACATGTCACGAAAACGAAGCATAGCCCGCTCATAAGTGAACAATTTGCATAGGCGAACAAACGATTTAGGCACAACCTGCCAACATAAATTAAGCCCTTAATCCTCATACTATATATGATACAACAATATATCACTTGCTATCATAACTAAATTCGTCATTGGCAAATTAACAAAATAAAAAGAAACAAAGTGTGTACCAGAAGAGGTTTCTTCACACCATGATGTTGTATTTTTTGAAAGAAGCATGAAGCGAGTCTTTGATGATTCTTATGATAATTTTGGTATTTGTAACAATGATTGGTTATTTCTAAACGGTATTCATCATTGGCCAACATGTTCATTTCATGCTCTTTCTCTTCTTCATTACCTTCAACAACATATATAATTATGTTAGTAACAATACATAACTTATATCACCCAACTACAAAGTAATTAAACAACTATCAAAAAACTTACTTAACACAATAGCATCTAGACCAATCCCATTGCTATTGAAAAGATCAACTTTGAAACTCAAATTCTTTAGGTTCGTCAACCTGATAATGTAGCCAGCTTGGAGATTGTTTTTACAGCAAAAATTGGTCCAGCCAATACCCTCGAAACCGGCTGCCAGTCTTCGAACACCGTCCATATAATCATGAAAGATATCAACTGTTTGCTCACATCGTTTTCCTGATACAGTCGTAGATGTTTGACATGGTCTTTGTTCAGTTTCGTTTAAATCCCACAACAAGAGTTTATAAAATGCCTATATAACATTAAATTGAACAATTTGTGAAGTAAATCTATGCATCCTATAAACATGTATCTCAAACAATGCGTATACATATAAAAATGCAAAGGTTTTAAAATAACATGCAGTACCTGTCTCACAAATGTTTCTTCAGTTGCCTCGATTAAACAACTGTTAACAAAAGTTGAATCCGTATACTTGCGGAACTCATGACCCTCTGGGCAAAATGTGTCTACCAGAAACGTCCGCTTCTTTATCCAGGTGAAACAGAACTTAGCAATCTCACTACCAAATCTTGATTTCACAAATGCACTCCACTGACCACCATAAATCTTATAGCATGGTCCTCCAAATTTATAAACACAAACATAGTATTTGTTCTTATGATAATCAACCAATTTCAATGTGGTGCAGTCTGGTGGTAAAAAGCTGGTGAAATTTTTAGGTTACATCTAAACACAAGGTCAATGGAGTTTACAAGTCATTTACTAATTCCAACAAGACTGTCTATTAATTATTGCAGGAAATAAACTTAATTATTTCTTACCAATCCTTCTAGCAACTCTTTATTATCACCAGCAGTAACAAGAATTTGGAAATCCAAATCCTGAAATTTAAACATTATTAAAGATTTTCTGAATTCAATATATCTAACACAGAAACAACTTCAACCTAATTAGAAGTCAAATCAATATGTTACTCTTTCAACAGATGTTCAATCGACGATATATATATCTATCATATCATAGTAACAAAGTAAAAGCCTTGATGAGATCCTATTTTACCAAACTAGGGTTGTACATTTGAAAAGATTAAATATCATTATACAAACAAAACATTGTAGTATACATACAATTCTATATATACTGATAACATATTCCATCGAATCAAATTTCAAAAACATCCGATTGTATAATTACTTACCTCAATTGCCATGGCTGTAAACGATACTGTCGATTGTATTGTTCAATTGATATACTTTGTGCTAACACAGGGAACGGCGTGAAAAATAAAGGAAACAAGAATGGGGGAGAGAAGATTGGAAGGTAGAACCGTGAATCTTTGTGTGTCTCAACCGAGTTAGGAGTTTCCCATCAAACTATGTCTTTCAACTGTAGCTGGAGCTCTAAACTTGTGTGTGTATTTAGTGGGAGGTGTGTTAGGTTTGTACTTGGAAGTTGGGAGTAACAAAAATATAGGGGTGTTTGGTTACAACCTTTGTTACTAATGAAAATATAAGTGTGGGTGGCTTTTTTCCTTGTCAATAGTTAAATGAAATTGTTATATCAATGATTTTCTTTCTATAAAAGTCGAAGACACTTTTGTTTTATATTTTATTCATCTCCATTCTACAAACTTGTCACTGTTACAACAACAATAACTTATCATTTGTTAAATTTTATTTTTGGTCATTATTCTATATTTTATAACTTTTAATCTGTCTTAATCAAAATTTACTTAATGCTAAACCATTTAAAAATATATATTTTTTCAGTACAAACTATTATTATTTTAAACATAACATCCATGAATTGCCAAAAAAAAACAAGTTAAAAACAAAAAGTAATCAAATTGAATATTTAACATAACCAATACACGTTACTAATGAACTTGATTTTGTATGTCGTTAGATAAATATTTAACGTCAACAAAATTTTATACCAACGGCTATCGATTGTCCGTGTTTTTACACGGGTCTAAAACTAGTATACAAAGTAAATTTCATTTTACAATTTTTAGTGTTAAACCGGTTTTACAAAACCACATGCTCCTTTCTTTTTTTCCTTCTGTCTTCCCTATCTCTATCTATATTCTATCATTCAGTAATCAAACAAAAATGGCTATTCCTTTTTTTTCCCAGCAAATTCATTTTCAACAAATTGATTTTCATTTTTAACTATCATTTCTCTATTTTTCTTATGTCTCTATTCCCATGATATTGGTTTTTTTAATCAGATCGAGAGAGTTATTATTT
Source organism: Erigeron breviscapus (assembly GCA_034093135.1). Classification (NCBI taxonomy): domain Eukaryota; kingdom Viridiplantae; phylum Streptophyta; class Magnoliopsida; order Asterales; family Asteraceae; genus Erigeron; species Erigeron breviscapus. Next base: position 173,327,153 of record CM067167.1, read on the forward strand.
GTTGATAATAAACTTTTTTGTTCTGATGGACGTCATAGTCGCCGGTAGTTTGGCCATATTTTCATGTAGAAAAAAGGATTTTAATTACAATTTTTTGTTACTATTTGGCTCCAAAATTCGACTTTCAAGTTTAAGCCACCTAGACTTTGAAAGAGTGATAATAAGGCCTAAAAGCAACAAATTTCTTCGTTCGTGGTTACCGGCGGTGGCGACCAGTGGTGGTAACCGGAAACTGATGGTGGTTGTTTCCGATTGTATCATCAGTATTCACCAATCTTATCTATATCTTCGTCTTATGCTTTTCCTTTTTTTCTAAACCTACAGGCTCGAATTGGGTCGTGGGGTTTTTCCTATTTTGAACAGTTGTCGGATGTTGATGGCGGTGGCCGGAGTTGTAGTCGCTGGATTTTTATTGTAATTATTGTTGTTGTACCATACTTATTCCGTCATTTTATTTGTAGAGTTATATTGGCGTAGATGTAAAGAAAACTAAAGTTTTGTGTCAAAAATGAAGAGACTTAAAAGTTAGTGGTAAAAGTGAGAAAGTCAGAAAACCTATGTAAAGAAAACTAAAGTTTTGTGTCAAAAATTAAGACACTTAAAAGTTAATGGTAAAAGTGAAAAAGTCAGAAAACCTACTGTAGATAAGAATGTCTTTCTTTGTTATATATATATATATAACAAGCATTTCTACCCGGGCGTTGCCCCGGGAGAAAAACAAAACTCTCGTGATAAAAGTTAAAAAACATTAAGTTGAAAACCAATTTTCGAGTCAAAAGTTATGAAACTTTAATGGATAAAGTTAAAAAACTCAAAGTTATGCATAAAAAAGTAGCTAAGTGAAACTCTAGCGGCAAAAGTTTAAAAACCAAAAGTTATGTGGTAAAAAAAAAACAAAACTTTCGTGGCAAAAGTTAAATGAGCGAAAACTTTAAAAAGAAGCTTCCGTGACAAAAGTAAAAAAATCAAAAGTTGTATGGCAAAAAGTAAAACGGGGAAAAGTAAAAAACAACGTTTCCGTGACGAAAGTTTAAAAAGTAAAAGTTATGTGGTAAAAATAAAAAAGAAAAAAACTTTGTGACAAAACGTAAATTTAAAAAACCAAAAGTTATGTGGTAAAAATTAAATAAGACGAAACTTTCGTGCCAAAAGTGAAAAAACTTATACTTGAAAACAGACTCCGTTAAATACCCGTTTGTAACTACCATTAGTTACCCAAGTTATAACTAACAACCGTTAAGTCCGTTAGTTGTTTTTGGTTGTACAATACAAACTTGTACTTTTTGCTTAAAGGGTGGTACTATTAGCTACAGTACCACCCTCTCACAACCAAAAGTTCCTTTTTAATATATATATATATAAATTGTAACCCGGACGTTGCTCCGGGAGACATAACGGTACGTAAAACGTACGTTGTGTATAAGGTCGGTGATACAAAAGTAGTACGATATATTGTTATACATGTCTGTTCATCGTGTAATTGTTTTAGACTTTTAGTTACCTGTTTAATTACCTTTACCAAAAGTATAATTATTTTTCTCTTTTAAAACAGTTTTTGCAAAAAAGAGGAAAATTAGACCTAAAAAAAGCAAGGAAAAAAGAAAAAAGTGTAATGTTTTAGACTTTTAATTAGCTGTCTAATTAGCGAGAAAAAAGTATAATTTTTTTCTTTTTTAAAAGAGTTTTTGTAGAAAAGGGGGGAAAAATTAGACCAAAAAAAAAACCAAGAAAAAAAGAAAAATTTTCAAAAAAAAAAGAAAAAAGGATGACGTCATCAAGCTACTATTCATAAGCCGACCTCAATTGTAATATTAATAATTATAACAATAACAATTACGAACATCTAGCTCTGTGAAAAGAAAACTGAAAGGATAAAGGACAAGGGTATAATGTCAAAACTTGTCAAAACAAATTTGACCAATCAAAATACGTTACGTATATACGATAAAATTTGACAAAAAGTGTCAAAACTTGCCAAAAACCAAAGGGTGCTGCCAAACTATTGGAACCGGAAACTAAAAACATTACTGGATTTTGTAAAATTTGTTTGAAAACATAAACTAGAAAATATAATTGTAAGCAAATTTGAAATCAGAAATTGAGGGTCGAGAATTCGGAAGTCGAAGACGTCATGACTGTCAACCCGAAGGTTTACCCCGCCAAGATATGCCCCAGATCATCCAAGTCCCTTTTTTACGAACATCGTTATCATCATCGCCCGTTCAACGTAAAACCGGCAACCTAATTGTTCAACTATATCATCACCGGCAACAACACCATGTTTTCCGGCCACTATTGCTTTAATGGAACAAAAAACGACAACACTACATTAGAATAAAGATTCCAGCAACGCTACCACAATAATAACACTACTAAGTTATTTATATAGTAATTAACGACAATATTTAGCAACAAATATACATAAACAGTAACATAAAAACATATAAAAGCAGTAGCAATAACATAGCCCCGCCGCCGGCCTCCACCCAGACAAAAAAATGAGCGCAAATGACCCCGATTTCTTTGCTCTCGCGCTCAAACTTCTTCTTGGTGAGCAATTGGAGGCGCTTCTGTCTTTTTTTTTTACAAGGCATTGGTTTACCTGAGCTCTGGCTACGAGGGTAGACTTCCTGACCAGAAACCCAAGATAGGGGTCGCTGAAAAATTGTTAACAAAGTGGTCGGGCAATGAAAAGAAACCCCCAAATAAGGAGATGCAAACCCCCAAAGCCGACAGCCTTGAAAACCCCCAAACGGCGAAAAAAGGTTCGCCAGAAAAGTACAAAGGAGTTTCAGATCTCGCCGAAATAGTAAGGTGTACGTTGAGGAGCATCGGCAAATCGGTCCCGAGATCATTTCCGGCAGTAGAAGCCAAGAAAAACACAATATTAGTCTCAATATCGGAAAACCCAATTAATAAATTAGGTTTCCGGCGAAATCTTTCTTGGCATTACAACCGAGAAAATAAAGGTCACAAAGCACGCTCCCAACGTTCACAAGCATCGGTACCATAGAACCGATTATTTTTTGTTTTGTGCCAGAGAAGATGGTTTAAGGGAACCGAAGTGCTGAAATGTGCCGATGGAAGGAACCGAGAGAAAGAACTGATTACACCCTTGCCCCTAAAGCCAAAACATATGTCTATAACAACATCGGGCAGCAAAATTGGTATGGAAGAACCGTTACACCTGGGGAAATCCTTGTCGTTTAAAGATAAAACTGGATATTGGACTCGCGTGTTGCCGCGTGACGCTTTTTACGCGACAAACTTTTGCACCTAAATTTATGTCAAATATTCGAACCCAAATTTTTTTTAAAAAGACAACTAAACATGTAGCAATGTAAATAAAAAAATGCAAAAGAATAATAAGATGTATAAAAACATAAACAATAACTATATTAATGCATTAAATGTTACATGAACGTAAGACGTAACGATGATGAAAGTTATTATATTTTAAAAAACGTTATATATATATAAAAAGACGGATAAAAATAATCAAAACCAAATGTTTAAAAGTAAAACCGTAAATGTGTAAAAGTTGTTTGATAAAAACATGAGAACTCAAAAGTTGAGTGTCATGAAAATGAAAACGAAAACTTTGATGTGGGGCAAAAGTTAAAAGATAGAAATTTATGGGGTTAAAATGAAATTTGGTAAAATTATTATGTTCTATAAGAACTTGTATATTTCATGCATAAAGAACTTATAAACTTGTATAGCTTTTAGTATATGCCTTAAATGTTACATGAACGTAAGACGTAACGTTGATGAAAGTTATTATATATTAAAAACGTTATATATACAAAAAGACGGATAAAAATAATCAAAACCAAATGTTTTAAGTAAACCGTAACTGTGTGAAAATTGTTTGATGAAAACATGAGAACCCGAAAGTTTAGAGTCAAAAAAATGAAAACTAAAACTTTGATACGGGACAAAAGTTAAAAAATAAAACTTTAGGGGGTTAAAATGAAAATTGGTAAAAATTATTATGTGTTATAAGAGTTTGTACGTTTCATGCATAAAGAACTTGTACATTTACATAATTTTTTAGTATATATATATATATGGAAAATGCTAAACAAAGCCCTTAGGGCTTCACTTAACGTGCATAAAAAGATTGTACATTTCCATATTAAAAGCTCACCCCCTGAATTTTATGGTAAGTGTACAACTAATTAATGCACCTTAACGAAAGTCCTAAGGCTTCGTTTATAAAATATAAAATAAAATATATAAAACGTAACATCATTAACTAGTGGCATAAATGACATTTCTAGAAATTTCGTGATGAAATTATTTCTTATGAAACTTCCTGCCAGTTTCACTATTCCGTTTCGTTTGTGTATAATACGAGTAATTTAAAACTAGTGGCAACCCACGCGTGATTATATAAATAAACCTATATATACACACATAACTCAAACTTCGTCTCTCAATATAGCATCATTCATTTGTTTTCACAACTAAAGTAATATTCTGTAACTCTACTACAACAACAAATAAAGTATCGCAATTAATTAAGCTAGCAAATTTCTCTCATTCAAAGTCATGAATAAACCATCAAACGACTACAAACGCATTTTCGAAAGCTTCGATGAAGACAGGGATGGCACGGTCTCACCACGAGAATTACAACATCGTGTCGAGTTAATATTCCATGAAGAAATTTTGGTTGAAGACTTAGAAGTTGTGGTGGAATCGTTGTTGAATGGGAATAATGGACAATTGGGGTTGGATGATTTTGTTAGGTTGATGGAAAGTGATCAGAAAGAAGAGGAGAAACTTGAGGACTTGAGAAAGGCGTTTAGAATGTACGAAATGGATGGAACCGATTGCATTACTCCAAAGAGCTTAAACCGGATGTTGAATCGACTTGGTGAGTCGATAAGTGTGGATGAGTGTGTTGGTATGATTAACCGGTTTGATCTTAATGGCGATGGTGTGCTTAACTTTGATGAATTTAGAGCTATGATGGTTTGAAATTACTAATTAAGTGTTTATTATTTAATACCTCATTCAATTCTTGCTGGTTAATTCAAAGATGATCGGGGGTGTTTGGTAGAGGTGAATGGAATGCTAGGAAATGGAATGGAGAATTTTTCCCTTGTTTGTTTGCAACTAAGAATGGAATGCGATAATCAAAATTCCTTTCCCATTCCGCCTTTTTGATTCTTTATAAAATGAAGAGAATAGAGGTGAATGGTTATTTTACACGCGGGTTGTTTCTATGGTGAATCAAGAGGTGAAACAAAATTAAAAGAATATAAATAGGCAACACCATGTGCAATGCACATGATTCAAAACTTAAAAGAAACTTAATAACCCTAACCCCTCTCTCTTGCAACGGCGATTGCAATTGCAAAAACCTTCACCATCATAATTAATCTGATCTACTAATCTAGTTAATGCTTCTTCTAATCTATATGGAGATGCTCATCTTCATGGCACAGGTAAATCATATTCTGTTGCTTTTGTACTGTGTGTCATATATAATCCCTTTTTGTGGCTTTCGATTTGTTAGATTTGTTTGCCTTTGAGTTCAAGATCGAGATTATTAGTGTACCATCAAGTAACAGAAATCCAGTTTTCTAATATTTAAATTGTGGTCTCGATATTAGCACTGGTGAGTGTTCTTATCCATTATATGGATCTTGTTTTCTTAGATATTGTTTTTGCACTCACAAAAAATTAGTTAATTATGAAAAAAAACACAAAATAGTTAGTGAAATAAAAAGAAACACATGTACACGAAGTTTGAGTATGCCAAAAATGAGAAATGGACGATTGTTTGCTGGTGTCACTTGCAAAGGTAACCATGACAGTATCATTTCAAATTCGACCCGAATGAGCGTAACTAAATTAGTGATAGCCGACTCCCGTATCTAAATCAATCATATTTGATACGCGCATAAAAGTTGATTTGCATAGTGTTTGATGCTAAATCTTACATTTTTGTCCGTTCTCGTTTACTTTGATATATTTTTGTTGGCAGGGTGTTGTATTAGACTCATTCGCACTCTACAACTTGTAAGACGATGATCACATATTGAATCTCGATGATCACATATCGAATATGAAACGAAAGAGTTTGTAGTTGTTGCTTGTTTCCGTTGGTTGCTGGCAAGGATGTGTATGAGATCTTTGTTTGTTATATAGTTCGACTACATAGTTTGAATGATACAATACCCTTTTTGGTTACAATGAAGTTCATCGAAGTTCATGACAATGTAAATATATGTCCAGTTAATCTTTTTTTCGAACAACAATCCTATCAGTTTACTTATAATGTAGATAAACTCACTTTGTCAATAATTTGTTAAGTTCCCCGTGGACACACTGTTAATCTTCATGTTCATATTCTTTATTATGGTAACATAGATGTCATTGTTTTACATAGGTTGAGATCCATAAAAGAACAACCAATTGAAATTGCTGTTCAATAACTTGTCGCATTGTTTTCATAAAATCATGAATAAATGTAATTGGAAAAAGAAAAAAAAAATAAAGACATTTCCATTTCACTAAATCACTTAACCAAACAAGAGAAATGATCCTCCTCTAATATCTTATATCGATTCTCTAGTTATATCAAACAAGGGAATCATTCCACTTTGTTTAATTCCATTCTCTTTCCATTCTCTTCTTCAATTCCATTCTTAACCATTCACATGTACCAAACACCCCCGAATAGATTGTGTAAATGAGTGTAGTTTGTGACATTATCTTTGGAATTGCATATATCATTGGAATTGTGTAAATATATATATTGATCCTTTTTTCTTTTTTTTTTCAATTGTATGCGTCAGTTTTTCTCAAAAGTACCTAATTTGTTCTGGAATATGACATATTCTCGAATTCGGAGCTTAGGATGATATCTTAGAGATATAACCATATATAAGACCTCCAATTTATTGGACGACAAGTATATGCGTGCACTTTTTGTTACGAAATGTCCTTATAGCATTCCATTCCATCAATCTTTCTTGCATGATCTAAGCTGAACAGCCTTCACAGCTCATATATATCAATAGCTTTGAAATCTTTTCTTTGTTAACGACAGCTAAAAGAGCTTAATTTAGAGCATTTGGTAGTGTTATAGGCAGAAGGCAATTTAACATTTTAGAATGACAAATCAAATAAATTTGCCATATCAACATTTTATTTTATCTTTCGATAGAACTCATTTTTATTTCTTGATTACAAGTTCTTAAAGTTTCATAAGTTAGGTCCTAGTGTCCTACCATGTAGAACTAAAACCGTTTTGAGGAGATGAACTTGAAGGCCCACCAAAATTAGTTGCAACAGTTTAGAGGAAATGGGCCGCTCCAACCCTTACAACTCCAGGTCTCCAGCTGGCCAATTGTGAGCAATGCTACCACTATAAACTTGTTTAACATGGCACCTAATTAAGCATCTATACAACTACCAATGTTCTTGGTAGACATGCCAAAAAAATCGGTTCCTCAAGAACCGGTCCCAAATAACCGGAATCGGAACCGAAAAAAATCGGCTTTTGAGGAACCGATTTCGGTTCTTGAAGAACCGATCGATTTGGAACCAGTTCCACTTTTGGTCCCAATAATAGGTTCATTACCGGTTCCAAATCGGTTCGGTTCCGGTTCTTGGACAAAAAAACCAAAAAAACTGGTCAAAAGTTGACCAAAGCTGGTTCCAAACCGGTTCCGATTTGGTCAAAACCGATTATTCATCGCATTGACTAGAACCGGTTCCGGTTCCTAAAAAAAACGGTTTGGCCATGTCTAGTTCTTGGGGGAGTATATGTATGTACTAATGTATATATGCTTCCACTTACAAGTTATAATTAATAACTCGTGTATTAACATGATTGAATATTGTTAGTTGTTATATCTGTACTTCTATACTGAGAATAGACCCATGCTGAAAGTTAAATGAGAAAAATATCTAAAATACCTTTAATGATTGTATTACACTATCAGTCTTTTATCTTTTAAAATATCTCCATTAACCATTTACATCAGTTATTTTTACATCAGTTATCTACACCACTCGACGCCGCATCTACCACCAACAGTCGTTCCCCACCATCACACCGTCACCGCCATGAATACCGCTGCATTACGCGGATACCGTGCCAGTTTATAAAAATGAACTTCATCCAAAAACTAGCTAGTTGCAACACTATGTTAATATTTTAGTCCCCTGTCCGATGTTAATATTTTAGTCCCCTGTCCGGTAAACAGTCGTGTGAGGCAATTCAAACTTTGTAAGTCAAGTCAAATGAGAGGTAAATTAAACAAAGTTCTATGAGTGACACGTTTGAAATAGTTTAACTACCTTATTAGAATTTTTTGTGAATGATAGAAGTATTTATGATGTATCATTCCTAATTTCCTATAACATATTGGAGAAAAGTTTGACTATATATTTTATGGTTTCAACTAGGGGTAGAGTTGTTAACGAGTCGTGCTTGTATCGAATTATTGAAGCTCGAACTAGATCATTGGAATCAAATTCCCCCCCCCCCCCCCCCGAAATATTTATTCAAGACGAGTTCGAGGGTATAAATATTCGCATCGAGTTCTTATTGACCTTTCTGTGTATATGTTTGATATGTATACATACTTGGGCGAATAATGTGAAAATATGCTATATTGCTACATATGTATATTTATATATTTATTTATATAAAAATCATATTTTGTAGGCACTTATCGTAAACTCTATAAAGTTTATTCATTAGACTTCTACAGTAAGTTTTTTTAACTTTTTATTTTTTCCACAAATTTTTCACATTTTCAATTTTACCAGAAAAGCTTATGAAATGGTTGGACCCATATTTGAACTTACCCTATGATCCTATTATTCGTCTTTACGTTTGACATATTAATATGAGGTTTTCCTCCCCCGTGATTCCCTGAAAATTCGAATGACATTCTACCCGAAGAACGTAGGTGCCGATAAGTGAGACGAAAAAGCTCTGACAATCAAACGTTTAAAAAAAATTGAAAATACAAATTTATAGGATATTATATATATAACATTTCAAGTAGCCTTAGCTACAGTAAGTTTTTTTAACTTTTTATTTTTTCCACAAATTTTTCACTTTTTCAATTTTACCACAAAAGTTTTGAATTTTTTACTTTCGCCACAAACTTTCATTTTCTTTAGATTTAGCTTATTAACTACAAGTTTGTACCACAAACTTTTTGTTTTTCAAGTTTGGCCACTAACTTTACCACAACTTATTTTTTCCAACTTTTTACCTCTTTTAATTTTTCAATGCATTTTGTACTAACTCCAATTTTACATTTTATCAACACCACCATCATAATTCCATTAGGTTACATCAATATCATCATCATCATCATCATCATCATCATCATCATCATCATCTATATATTTAAAATAAAGAAGAAAGATTGAGAAAATTGATTCTAACAGGCGGGTAATCCGATCAACAGCCAGAATGTCGTGTATTGTTTTGGGTACAACTAAATTATCATATTTAAATTGTTTCTTACATAATCCATCTTTGTCGTTCGTGTGGTACCTTTTTTATAATGTACGTTCATCGTTATGTATGTATAGTTGCCCTTATATACGATATACGTTTTATGCATCGTTATCTCTCTCGGTGCAAAGCCCGATATTAAAATACTAGTCGAATACAAAATGAAATGCTTGCGGATATTATTATTTTTCCATGAGACAAGACTTCTTTTTGGTCCGCATACTAACATTTAGTATTAAAACACAATGCTTAGGATCTTCAGTTTTATCACTATTTAATTTGGTCCCTTGATTTATCACCTGTAAATTTGACCAAACTGAACAAATTTCGAATTTTTTTTTTTACCATGCAAACTACACATTTAAACATTTTTGAAAAAGACAATAAATCCAATGAAAAAGATGATGAATCGAAAGATGGTATGTCCGGAAGCTTTGAATGTAATATATGTTTAGACACTGTCCAAGATCCGGTGGTGACACTCTGCGGCCACCTGTACTGCTGGCATTGCGTTTACAGGTGGATCCAACATCAAGAAACGCTTGAAAACCAAAACGCATGGTGCCCGGTTTGCAAAGAAGAAATCTCAGAAAAGACCATGGTCCCATTATATGGACCAAATCTAGTCGCAAGTGATTATGGTATAGAAGAAAAGGATCCAAGAAGCGGTTTATTGATCCCACCAAGGCCAACTACCCCGAGGTATCGCCAACTAGGCACTTCAGTACGTGATGGCTATCAACGACTTGCACCAACACCATTGGCTGTATTGCCTGGTCGTAGTGATATGAATATTGATAGTGTGGTGGTTCATAGTCCGATAATTGGGATGGTTGGAGAAATGATATCTGGTAAGATTTTGGGCGATTTGGATTCCCCTTTATTTGGTACTCCTCCGAATTCATATAATCTAGCTGGGATGAGTGCTCGACGGCGGACAAGTCAAGCAGATAGATCGCTTAGCCGTATATTTTGTTTATTGTTTTGTTGTATTATCTTCTGTCTTCTCATGTTTACTTAAGTGAATTTGTCTGAGCTTTCATCCCATGATGTGAATTAATCACAAAAACAATACTACTATTTATTATAAAAACGTTAGTCACTAGGACCATTAAACCATTAAACTATTAGTTCATGTGTGTATCTAGTTAAAAAAGTATGTATTATGTATATAAATCAATTTAAAAAAATAAATTGATCACATAATTTAATTAGTATTTCCGTACATACTGTAGGATTTTAGTGTTAAAATATAAACATGATTCGATCCATTTAATAACGTACCGGTTGATCCTGAGGAACCTGTGAGGGCATTAAACATTGATGCCATTGATTCGGGTTCCCAAAATAAGATGATTGAATTAGGATGGAATGATGAATTCGGTTTTGATGAATTCAACAGAGGAAGGAGAACGAAATTAGATATGAGGGAGGCTGTGATTATGTGTTGATACACCTAAAATTAGGTTAATTACTCTCTATTTATATAAGGAGCGTATTTTCACATTTAGTCCCTCTGGTGTTTAATTCGTGCCTCATTAGTCCTCTTAAGTCCAATCACCTAATGGGAAACCCTATAATACGTCTTTTAAGAGTAAATACGTCCATCGAATATTTACTAGACATAGGGATTTCAGTTATCGTCAATTATCATATCAGGAAGGATAGATGATCAGTGACGGTCACACTAACATGGTTCCAACATTCTCCCACTTGACCAAGCGATCATTTATCTATGAGTATTTAATAAGTCCGGCCGGGATAATACTCATTTTTGTTTTAAACCGAAATCATAGCCAATAAGTACAGTCGTAGAGAAGAACATCAACTCAGGACCCCCACTAGTCAAACTATGACTCAAATTTAAAACTAATAAGCAATGATCAATTGACTAAGACAAATTTTGTTATATAACGTCTTTACACTATTATGAGCTCAAAGTGTAACTAATAGACAAACAAAATCTGAATAAGGAGGAAAATTTTCATTAACACAATAATAATAATAATGACCAGTAAAAGTACAATATGCTATTAAATTAAGTCCTTAGTAAGCCCCATCTTCGACACGTGTCCTACGAAGACATTAGGAGGAAGACCTTTGGTCATTGGATCCGCTAGCATATCATTTGTACTTATGTACTCAATACAAAGAACATTTTCCTCAACTCGTTCGCGTACAAACAGATACTTTGTATCGAGATACAGACCAGCGCCAGTCGAACTGTTACTGTTCGAGAAAGTTACGGCAGCTGAGTTATCACAGTAAAGCTTCAATGGTCTAGAAATAGAGTTGACGATTTTGAGTCCACCGACCAGGTTCCTTATCAACATCCCATGACAAGTGGCATTGTAAACAGCAATATATTCAGCCATCATGGTGGACGTTGCAGTCAGTTTCTGCTTATGACTCCGCCAAGAGATAGGTCCGCCAGCTAACATAAAAATATACCCAGAAGTAGATTTCTTATCTTCCTTGCTTTTAGCAAAGTCGGAATCAGAGTAACCTACTACTTCTAGATTGTCACTTCTTCTATACGTTAGTTTGTAGTCTTTGGTCCCTTGCAGATATCGTAGAACCTTTTTAGCCGCTTTCCAGTGTGCTAATCCTGGGTTAGATAAGTAACGCCCAAGCATACCGGCGATATAAGCGATATCTGGTCGAGTACAGACCTGAGCGTACATAATGCTCCCAACTACAGACGAGTAAGGTATCATCCTCATTTGCTCCTTCTCAACTTCAGTGCTTGGACTTTGGAAAGTACCAAACACGTCTCCTTTAACTACTGGAGCTACAGTGGGTGCGCATGATTGCATTTTATAGCGTTCTAAGATGCGGTCAATGTAGGCCCTTTGAGAAAGACCCAGAACACCATTACGCCTATCCCGGTGTATTTCGATACCTATGACATAAGAGGCATCACCGAGATCTTTCATGTCAAAATTCTGCGAAAACATTCGCTTCGACTCATGCAGCATATCCAAGTTGTTACTTGCAAGCAGAATGTCATCCACATACAAAACAAGGATTATAAAGTTACTCCCACTGATCTTGAGATAGGTGCATTGATCCACTTGATTCTTTAAGAAGTCTTGTTCTTTCATGACTTCATCAAACTTAAGGTACCATTGCCGTGAGGCTTGCTTCAACCCATATATGGACTTCTTCAACTTGCAGACCATGTGCTCTTTACCTTTAGGAATGAATCCTTCAGGTTGCCGCATGTATACGTCTTCATGCAAGTCTCCATTTAAGAAAGCAGTTTTGACATCCATCTGATGTAACTCAAGATCAAAGTGAGCTACAAGTGCCATAACAATCCTTAGGGAATCTTTACGAGAGACAGGAGAAAAGGTCTCTTGATAATCAATTCCAGCCTTTTGAGTATAGCCCTTCGCAACCAATCTGGCCTTATAGCGTTCGACGTTTCCTTTTGGGTCTAATTTGGTTTTGAAGACCCATTTACAACCGACAGTTGTGGATCCTTCAGGAAGTTCAACCAATTCCCAAACGTCATTATGCTGCATGGAATTTAGCTCCTCAATCATAGCCTCATTCCATTGAGTGGCCTGATCACTATTAATGGCTTCTCGATAAGAGGTGGGATCAACAAGCTTTCCAATGTCCTCAACTTCAGTCAGATAAGTTATGAAATCATCAAAATTAGTGGCCCTGCGTTCCCTTGATGATCTCCTGAGTTGATTTTGGGGTTGAGCAACGTGAGGCTCGGCAACATGAGGTGCTTCTTGGTTTTGAGGTTCTTCATGGTTTTGATTAGGAGGATTTGGATCAGTGACATCAGGAGCAGCATCGTGTACAAGAGGAATTATCGGAGGAATCGACGAGTGGTTCCCCCCTGCTTCTTGTACTTCATGCAAATCGAAGTTAGGATTTGTTGTGCTCTCACTGATCTCTGAGTTCTCGAGAAACGTCGCATGCTGCGTGTCAACGATGGTAGTAGTATGGGAAGGACAGTAAAACCGATAACCTTTTGAGTTATCAGGATAACCGATAAAGGAACATGAAATCGTTTTAGGATCCAGTTTCTTTAAGTTAGGGTTATAGACTTTTGCTTCGGCAGGGCAGCCCCATACTTTCATATATTTTAGACTCGGTTTCTTACCTGTCCAGATCTCATGAGGAGTTTTAGGGACAGATTTTGATGGAACCCTATTGAGTATATGAACGGCTGTTTTTAAGGCCTCAGTCCAAAGAAAGGTAGGTAGGTTAGTGTTGGCAAGCATACTTCTCACCATGTCCATTAAGGTTCGGTTTCTCCTTTCAGCAACACCATTTTGTTGAGGAGAACCAGGCATGGTGTATTGGTTAATAATGCCATGTTCCTTACAAAAATTATGGAAAGGACCAGGAGCTTGACCAATGTCAGTATGTCTACCATAATACTCACCTCCTCTATCTGATCTCACAACTTTTATTTTACGATTAAGTTGGTTTTCAACCAAAGTTTTAAAATCAGCAAAAGTTTGTAAGGATTCAGATTTTTCTTTGATCAAATACAGGTGCATGTAACGAGAATAATCGTCAATGAATGTAATAAATGATGTATGTCCCGTGATGGATGCGGGATAGGGGCCACTTATGTCAGTATGAATTATTCCCAACAAGTTGGAACTTCTTGTGGCTCCTTTCTTATTCCCTTTAGCCATCTTCCCTTTGAGGCACTGTATACATGTTTCAAAATCACTAAAATCAAGAGAGGGTAAGATTCCATCCTTTACGAGTCGTGTCATGCGATTTCGTGAGATGTGGCCAAGACGTTTATGCCACAACATGGAGGAATTCTCTCGTTTAGGTGATTTTGTCTTTGTTTTAGTTATATCATCAACATTAAAAGATAACAAAGAATGTGAGAAATTATGATCTAGTTCTAACTTATACAGCAATCCATCCAAAAAACCACGACCAAGCAATTCATTATTACGAGTTATGGCAATCTTGCCGAAACCATGAATCGTTACATAACCTTCAAGGTCTAGTCTAGAAATAGATACAAGGTTCCGAGTAATTCTCGGTACAAATAAGGTATCTATTAGTCTAATGCCTTTTCCGGTGCTCATATGTAAGACATAAGTTCCAATGGCTTCGACATTTAAGAGATCACCACTTCCAACTCTAAGCTTTCTTTGGCCCTTTGGTAGCTTCTGGATTGTAAGGAACCCCTGTAATGAGTTGGTTACATGAACCATAGAACCAGAGTCACCCCACCATGTATTGACAGGTACATCAGTAGTAAAGGAATCAAATATTACATAAAGTACGTTACCTTTCTTAGCTAGCCACTCCTTGAACTTAGGGCAATCTTTCTGACGGTGTCCTTTGTCACGACAGAAGTTGCATTTAAGTTTGCCAGTCGAGGAATTAGAGCCAGAGGCAACTGCACCATGATTAGTCTTTTGGACTTTGTTCGCAGTTTGTTTACCGTTGTTTCCCTTCCTCTTCTTGGAGTTAGCGGTGGTGGTCAGGTGAACAGCTTCAGGTTGAGCCAGCTTAAGACGCTCCTCCTCATTAACACAGTGCCCAATAAGTTCACTCATTGACCATTTATCCTTCAAAGCATTGTAGTTAACCTTGAAGGTGTCAAAACGAGCAGGCAGGGAGGTCATGATAAAGTGCACCAGAAAGTTATCGGAGACTTCCATCTCTAGAGTCTTAAGCTTATTGGCCATGTCCGTCATCTTCATAATATGCTCACGGACACCGCTAGTTCCTTCATACTTCAATGTAAGCATCTGCAACATCAAGCCACTTGCATGCGCTTTAGACGATCCCTTGAAGTGGTCCTCAACAGATTTGAGGTAATCCTTGACTTTTTCAGAGTCAGGGATGGCTCCTCTAATAGTCAGATCAATGGAATTCTTGACTAACATTAGCGACAGGCGATTCGACTTCTCCCACTTTTCAAAGTTCGCCTTCTGATCAGCAGTGGATTCAGCAGTAAGGGCAACGGGTTCATCATGACGAATAGCGCAGTCAAGGTCATACATTCCCAAAGTCAGATCTAAGTGACTTTTCCATGAAGCATAGTTCGTACCATTGAGCGTCATAAGGCCAAGGTTAGGTACTACTGTGGAAATAAGAAGGATGTACATTTAGGGCATAAGCGATAGAAGATTATTATAGTAATGCCTAAAATAAGTAGGCCCAATAGTAATAGTGACATTATCAGCCGTGTTATGCAGACAAGGTAATCTCTCCTAAAGTAATGCCTAGAATAAGTAGGCCCAATAGTAATAGAGAGATGATAAGTTATCTAAGGCAGCCTAAGTAATCTCTTCTAAAGTAATGCCTAGAATAAGTAGGCCCAATAGTAATAGAGAGATGATAAGTTATCTAAGGCAGCCTAAGTAATCTCTCTAGAGTAATGGAACTAAAGTAATGACTAAAATAAGTAGGCCTATTAGTACTGTTCCTTAGAGTAATAAGACTATGACCATTATAGTAATGAAGCTAGTGATAAGTAAGCCTATTGTAAATACCAAAACAATAAGCTAAAGTAAGGCTCTACTTAGATGTTACATCACCTTTGGGCAGAAATAACTAATATCTAAGTACACATGAGCATTAGGGTCATGCAACACAACGCTTATCTTTTGATCTTTGGGCACAAAATTAAGAATCGTGTATATTAGGCATGAAAAGAATCCCTTTGCTACACAAAACATATTAAATCACCTTTGGGCAGAATTAATATGCTAAGTGTTAATTATGCAAAAGAGAAAGAGCGCAACATGAGAATCACATTTGACCTTTGGGCGCAAATGATGAAACCATGTACATTAGTGCGAAGCCCCCACACATTACGGGGGTCCGGGGGCAGCGCCCCTGGAAAGCGGGGTCCAAGGGGCGGCAGCCCCTGGCGGGGTCCAAGGGGCAGAGCCCCTGGCTGGGGTCGAGCTGTGGTAAAAATGCCTCAGAAAAAATTATTTTCCGAAAATAAGGGTCCTTTTTTTCCATTTAAACTTTAAGGTAAAACATAAGCACGAAGATAGCTTACGAACATAATCAACGAAGATAGCTTACGAAAATGGGCAACGAAGATAGCTTACGAAATAAGCAACGAAGATAGTTAAGTTCGTAATAAGGATTAACTTCGTAAGTAGTGATTAACTTCGTAAGTAGTGATTAACTTCGTAAGTAGTAATTAACTTCGTAAGTAGTAATTAACTTCGTAAGTAGTTAACTATCTTCGTAAGTAACTTACGAAGATAGCTTACGAACATAAGCAACGAAGATAGCTTACGAACATAAGCAACGAAGATAGCTTACGAACATAAGCAACGAAGATAGCTTACGAACATAAGCAACGAAGATAGCTTACGAACATAAGCAACGAAGATAGCTTACGAACATAAGCAACGAAGATAGCTTACGAACATAAGCAACGAAGATAGCTTACGAACATAAGCAACGAAGATAGCTTACGAACATAAGCAACGAAGATAGCTTACGAACATAAGCAACGAAGATAGCTTACGAACATAAGCAACGAAGATAGCTTACGAACATAAGCAACGAAGATAGCTTACGAACATAAGCAACGAAGATAGCTTACGAACATAAGCAACGAAGATAGCTTACGAACATAAGCAACGAAGATAGCTTACGAACATAAGCAACGAAGATAGCTTACGAACATAAGCAACGAAGATAGCTTACGAACATAAGCAACGAAGATAGCTTACGAACATAAGCAACGAAGATAGCTTACGAACATAAGCAACGAAGATAGCTTACGAACATAAGCAACGAAGATAGCTTACGAACATAAGCAACGAAGATAGCTTACGAACATAAGCAACGAAGATAGCTTACGAAATAAGCAACGAAGATAGCTTACGAACATAAGCAACGAAGATAGCTTACGAACATAAGCAACGAAGATAGCTTACGAACATAAGCAACGAAGATAGCTTACGAACATAAGCAACGAAGATAGCTTACGAACATAAGCAACGAAGATAGCTTACGAACATAAGCAACGAAGATAGCTTACGAACATAAGCAACGAAGATAGCTTACGAACATAAGCAACGAAGATAGCTTACGAACATAAGCAACGAAGATAGCTTACGAACATAAGCAACGAAGATAGCTTACGAACATAAGCAACGAAGATAGCTTACGAACATAAGCAACGAAGATAGCTTACGAACATAAGCAACGAAGATAGCTTACGAACATAGAGTTCAAACGAATTTAAGTTCAAACGAATTTAGAGTTCAAACGAATTTAGAGTTCAAACGAATTTAGAGTTCAAACGAATTTAGAGTTCAAACGAATTTAGAGTTCAAACGAATTTAGAGTTCAAACGAATTTAGAGTTCAAACGAATTTAGAGTTCAAACGAATTTAGAGTTCAAACGAATTTAGAGTTCAAACGAATTTAGAGTTCAAACGAATTTAGAGTTCAAACGAATTTAGAGTTCAAACGAACTTAGAGTTCAAATGAATTTAGAGTTCAAACGAATTTAGAGTTCAAACGAATTTAGAGTTCAAACGAATTTAGAGGTCAAACGAATTTAGAGTTCAAACGAATTTAGAGTTCAAACGAATTTAGAGTTCAAACGAATTTAGAGTTCAAATGAATTTAGAGTTCAAACGAATTTAGAGCTCAAACGAATTTAGAGTTCAAACGAATTTAGAGTTCAAACGAATTTAGAGTTCAAACGAATTTAGAGTTCAAACGAATTTAGAGTTCAAACGAATTTAGAGTTCAAACGAATTTAGAGTTCAAACGAATTTAGAGTTCAAACGAATTTAGAGTTCAAACGAATTTAGAGTTCAAACGAATTTAGAGTTCAAACGAATTTAGAGTTCAAATGAATTTAGAGTTCAAACGAATTTAGAGTTCAAACGAATTTAGAGTTCAAACGAATTTAGAGCTCAAACGAATTTAGAGTTCAAACGAATTTAGAGTTCAAACGAATTTAGAGTTCAAACGAATTTAGAGTTCAAACGAATTTAGAGTTCAAACGAATTTAGAGTTCAAACGAATTTAGAGTTCAAACGAATTTAGAGTTCAAATGAATTTAGAGTTCAAACGAATTTAGAGTTCAAACGAATTTAGAGTTCAAACGAATTTAGAGTTCAAACGAATTTAGAGTTCAAACGAATTTAGAGTTCAAACGAATTTAGAGTTCAAACGAATTTAGAGTTCAAACGAATTTAGAGTTCAAACGAATTTAGAGTTCAAACGAACTTAGAGTTCAAACGAATTTAGAGTTCAAACGAATTTAGAGTTCAAACGAATTTAGAGTTCAAACGAATTTAGAGTTCAAACGAATTTAGAGTTCAAACGAATTTAGAGTTCAAACGAATTTAGAGTTCAAACGAATTTAGAGTTCAAACGAATTTAGAGTTCAAACGAATTTAGAGTTCAAACGAATTTAGAGTTCAAACGAATTTAGAGTTCAAACGAATTTAGAGTTCAAACGAATTTAGAGTTCAAACGAATTTAGAGTTCAAACGAATTTAGAGTTCAAACGAATTTAGAGTTCAAACGAATTTAGAGTTCAAACGAATTTAGAGTTCAAACGAATTTAGAGTTCAAACGAATTTAGAGTTCAAATGAATTTAGAGTTCAAACGAATTTAGAGTTCAAACGAATTTAGAGTTCAAACGAATTTAGAGTTCAAACGAATTTAGAGTTCAAACGAATTTAGAGTTCAAACGAATTTAGAGTTCAAACGAATTTAGAGTTCAAACGAATTTAGAGTTCAAACGAATTTAGAGTTCAAACGAATTTAGAGTTCAAACGAATTTAGAGTTCAAACGAATTTAGAGTTCAAACGAATTTAGAGTTCAAACGAATTTAGAGTTCAAACGAATTTAGAGTTCAAACGAATTTAGAGTTCAAACGAATTTAGAGTTCAAACGAATTTAGAGTTCAAACGAATTTAGAGTTCAAACGAATTTAGAGTTCAAACGAATTTAGAGTTCAAACGAATTTAGAGTTCAAACGAATTTAGAGTTCAAACGAATTTAGAGTTCAAACGAATTTAGAGTTCAAACGAATTTAGAGTTCAAACGAATTTAGAGTTCAAACGAATTTAGAGTTCAAACGAATTTAGAGTTCAAACGAATTTAGAGTTCAAACGAATTTAGAGTTCAAACGAATTTAGAGTTCAAACGAACTTAGAGTTCAAATGAATTTAGAGTTCAAACGAATTTAAAGTTCAAACGAATTTAGAGTTCAAACGAATTTAGAGTTCAAACGAATTTAGAGTTCAAACGAATTTAGAGTTCAAACGAATTTAGAGTTCAAACGAATTTAGAGCTCAAACGAATTTAGAGTTCAAACGAACTTAGAGTTCAAACGAATTTAGAGTTCAAACGAATTTAGAGTTCAAACGAACTTAGAGTTCAAACGAATTTAGAGTTCAAACGAATTTAGAGTTCAAACGAACTTTAAGTTCATAAGAAGTTAGAGTTCAAACGAATTTAGAGTTTAAACGAATTTAGAGTTCAAACGAATTTAGAGTTCAAACGAATTTAGAGTTCAAACGAATTTAGAGTTCAAACGAACTTTAGAGCTCAAACGAATTTAGAGTTCAAACGAATTTAGAGTTCAAACGAATTTAGAGTTCAAACGAATTTAGAGTTCAAACGAATTTAGAGCTCAAACGAATTTAGAGTTCAAACGAATTTAGAGTTCAAACGAATTTAGAGTTCAAACGAATTTAGAGTTCAAACGAATTTAGAGTTCAAACGAATTTAGAGTTCAAACGAATTTAGAGTTCAAACGAATTTAGAGTTCAAACGAATTTAGAGTTCAAACGAATTTAGAGTTCAAACGAATTTAGAGTTCAAACGAATTTAGAGTTCAAACGAATTTAGAGTTCAAACGAATTTAGAGTTCAAACGAATTTAGAGTTCAAACGAATTTAGAGTTCAAACGAATTTAGAGTTCAAACGAATTTAGAGTTCAAACGAATTTAGAGTTCAAACGAATTTAGAGTTCAAACGAATTTAGAGTTCAAACGAATTTAGAGTTCAAACGAATTTAGAGTTCAAACGAATTTAGAGTTCAAACGAATTTAGAGTTCAAACGAATTTAGAGTTCAAACGAATTTAGAGTTCAAACGAATTTAGAGTTCAAACGAATTTAGAGTTCAAACGAACTTTAGAGTTCAAACGAATTTAGAGTTCAAACGAATTTAGAGTTCAAACGAATTTAGAGTTCAAACGAATTTAGAGTTCAAACGAATTTAGAGTTCAAACGAATTTAGAGTTCAAACGAATTTAGAGTTCAAACGAATTTAGAGTTCAAACGAATTTAGATCAAACGAACTTTAGTTCTATACATATAAATATATATTTCCATGTTGTTGGTTTTTCATGGTACGTAAATTATGTTCGATTCTACATCGATCTTGTTTGTTCAAACTGTATCCATTGACCATTCTCGCTACAAGAAAAGAAGGTTTTGACGACGAGACTTTCGGCGACGAGCCGACGACAATGTATCGTCGCCAAAGATTCGCTTAACGGCACACAAAAAAAAAATAAAAAAATCCACTCTTTGACTTTTCATAAGAGCGCAAGGTGTGGACAATACATCATCCCAACATGATGGAGCTCAAGGTTGGTAAATATATCATGCCAAGCAGTATCTGATTGTGTTTCTTAATTAATCGGTCATTAATTAAATCTCAGTGTGATTAACTACGGGTTGAAAGTGATTCACGATTTAATTCTCTAGAAATATAAATAAAAAAAAATCAACTCTTTGACTTTTCACTTTCAACAATTTAGGAATAATGTAAAATCAACTACGTGGCAAGTTGTTTCCGAGGTGTAGACCTAGCTTGTCTCGTTTTTGTTTAATTCTCTAGAAATGTAAACATGATGATAGTTAATTTGCTCATATATATAGGAAGACAATTGGATTATAGTTAAGCCAATATTTTGGCCTTTCGAGATATCTATTGAACACACTGCAATAATAGCACATCTAACGTACACACTACTCGTACTACTTTTTTTTCTTTTTTATTCTTTTTTTTTTAATCAAGTTTCGTAACTATCTTGGAAGATATTTGTTTTTGTAGACTTCACTACTACCTTGATATGAAATTCATAAATTAGTTTTCACATTGTTAATTAATTAATTACATCTCTTATGTCGACAGGAACAATAAGATAGCAGATCGTATCAAACACTTTAAACTATTTTATATTCATATTCGATCATAAAACATATTATAAAACAAAAATATACCAATCAACGTCAAAAATCATTATTGTAGTAAAACTAGAAAAGCATACTGTACGTATTATGTTGTTAGGGATACATCATGATAACATTTTTCTTTTTGAAGCAGTTTCAATATCTGATTTTTTAATAAAAAATATCTTAGTGGTCATAGATACTTATTTGCTCTCACTAGATCTGGAAGTGGGTCAATTTTTAGGATTAGTCTAATGACATTTTTAATGTGTCACTAAAAATGACTTTTGCTGTGTGTCCGAGTATCTTTAGCGACTATCTTGGTTTGAAAAGTTTAAATTTCCATATATATGTCATGCTTTATTGGTGTCATGACAATAATTTTATAGAATATGATATTTTAAGAAGATGGTTACACCTTAGATTAATTCCACAACGAAACCAATGGTACAACACATGATAAACGAACATGCTTTCATTGTTACAAAAAATAAACAAGAACAACTAATTAAAGATATGTATATAGATATGAAGTATCAATATCTTTTCACAATTAAACTAAAAAGAAAATATATGAGAGCTCAAACTCATATATAATCTTTTACTCTCTTAGAGTTAGCTTTAGTTAAAGTCGACACCATGTATCATCAAAATTTCATGTGATGATATATGTATTTGGTCAATTTATAGACATGTATATATTCATATTCAAGTCTCTCGTCTAATTAATACATAGACGCATACACACAACATATACATCCTGCTACTTATATATATGCATCAAGCAAGTAGGTATATATGGAAGAAAGGGGAATTAAAATTTAGTTTAAGATGCAGAAATTAAGGATTTGGGAGACTTAAAAACTATAGGAAAACAAGCAACAACATAAAATGAAACCTTGTGTTTGAACCTTCTTAAAACCACAACTCTTCCCCCTCCCCATTCCACAATTGTCACTACTATCCTCTTCACTGCTTCCTTCTTTTTCTTCATATTCATCTTCTTTTTCTCCTTCTTAGAATCATTACCATTAGCAAAATCACCTATACATGCATCCAATGGCATAATTATATATAAAAAGTAGAAAATAGCTATAGATTTTAGTAAATGAAATCAAACTTACTTTTTATACATATTTGTAAGTTATAACTACGAATTATATAAAATTGAAGGGACGATCAAACCTGTTGTCCGTTTATTGAATCTATCATTGTCTATGGTTGCGGATGCTTGTGTTTCAAGATTGTTATCATCGTGATCGAAAAGAGGATAACTTCTCAAGAACACCCTTCTAGTGTTGTAGTCTTCATTCCTAAAGCTTCGTGTTCTTAGACCATCTTCTCCCTCCATTTGGTTGTATATATTGAAATTGCGTCTTTGGTTTTGATGTCAAATATGAAGGCTTGATTTTTTTGAGTTGTGGAGTTACCCTTTTAATACTTCTGCCTCACTTGTCTTTATAGGCAATAGTGACATCCATGCATCCTTTTTTCTTTTTGTCTCAAGAAAATTGGAATAGCTTTTACGACTTCTCTTAAAGTTAAAACTAATAGCTTTGCCAAACTAATTAAGTGGCGGGATATGTATAACCAGTAAAACGGGCCGGTCACTTTAAAGCCTAATTGAAACGGGCTAACTAGGTTGACCCGATCCACTAACATCTACAACAATATATGCATCATACAGTCATACTCTGTGCAATAAAACTTGTATGTTTGTTGTAAATGGCTAAATTTTATTGTATGAATATCACTACTCAATATATAACGGTTAGACTCACTTAACCCATGTGACTTGTTAGATTTTTAGCTATGTTTTCAGTTATGATCCTCTACTTAATCCGTTAAAGGAAAAATATACCACATGTCAGCTTGATAGTCATCTTTATAACTACCTAATCTCTTTTGAAAGATAGGAAATATCACATCTAATTAATATGTACACTTTGAAACTCCTTCACCCGTACATGCTAATCTAGTTCTAGTACTTGGTTTGACAATATAAGCGAATATTAGATTGAAGCTACACTAGATACGATAAAGCCTTGGTTGTGTTATCGTTAATTGCTCTTTAATCATTTCACCCAAACAAAACGTGAACTTAAAACATGTGTGTTTGTTTTTTTCAATGCTATAGATTTCATTATGGAATATTATAGGTTGGGCAGCCACCTTGAAAATGATGTTAATATTCTTCTTCTTTGACATGGGCGGGCATGCGTCAAAAAGCTTTCCCCTATTTCGTAACGCTCCCGATGTTATTTCTTTAACATACATAATATACATACGGTATATATACTGTATATGTATATATTTATATGTTATTGGAAAATGATACAACTCTAAGATTGGTCATTAGGTAGTTTATTATATATATAAAAATGGGTCATATTCATACCGAAGGCTTTTCCACAAAGTGGTGACGAAACGTATAACTTGTACAAATCTTTCCATTTTCCAAGTCGGTCAAATCCATTTGTTCGTAGAGCTATTTACTGGATCGCAGACATTTATGGAACACCTCTAACAGAGTGACAAATAGTCAATTTTAAAAGAACTTATTGTCAACCTCTTCCAGATATGAATCTATCTGATTCAAAAGGGAAGAGCTTGTATCAGTATCTCAATTTCAATTCAAACATGGGTTTGATTCACACTCCATGTTCTGAGAAATTTTTACCATCCGAAAAGAGGAAAAAACAGAGTCTTTGTCTAAAGAAATGCGTTGAGAAAGGGCAGATGTATAGAACTTTTCAACGAGATAGTGCTTATTCAACTCTCTCAAAATGGAATCTATTCCAAACATATATGCCATGGTTCCTTACTTCGACAGGGTACAGATATCTAAAGTTTTTACATTGAAAATCACGGATTGAGATTCTCTAAAGTTATTCCATCTTCATAGGTGAAGTTGGAATAACTTCAACCATTGGATTAAATCCAATGGTCAAGATTAAAAGTTGATGTTTTAATCTTGACCATTGGATTTAATCCAATGGTTGAAGTTACTCCAACTTCATAATCTTGACCATTGGATTTAATCCAATGGTTGAAGTTACTCAAACTTCACCTATGAAGTTGGAGTAACTTTAGAAAATCCTAATCTGAAAATCACTCCCTAAATTTTCATTTAACAAAATACAAATATTAATACATCTAAATAATTTATAATGACAGTCTTCAAATTTTTAAGGCTTTCGTTAACAAAACCTTACATTCTTTTTACTTTTTTATAAACATAGTTAGTTATGACTTTCTTTTATTATCTTAATATATACTATAAGACAGTTGAACTAATGACTTATTAACCAATCAAATCGCTCAATTTCATCAAATTGACTCCCGCTTATGTCATCATTTAATTTAATTATAAATTAAAAATCCTAATAATCATTATCCAAATATATTATTATATTAGTATTTATTTAATTTGTAAAAAAAGTCTCATTAATTTACACTTTTTTGTTTTCCATCAATAATTTACACTTTTTAACCAATTTTAATTTAATCATTTAATTAATTAAAAAAATTTCAACATATGAAATATTATCTACAAAAAATTATTTCAAAAGATGAAATATAATATATGTGTTCAATATTCTAGAAGTATATTCTTTTAAATTTTTTTTACTTACATTTTTTACATTTAAATTTATATATTTAATAATTATCTTATCTTTAAAATGTTATAAACAATCCGCGTAATCACATCTCTCGATTTTCTCAAATTTTCAATTTTGACTTTTCTTGACTTTTTATTATATAAATAAATATAGATTTACACATATAAATATCAATGTCGACTACATGACTAAAGATAAATATTAGCTTATAAAAAATATTATAAATTGATACCTATAAATGTCGTACATTAGTATCCCAATACAATATTGATAATGTCGTCCAATTTAATAATATATTAGATTAGATTTTTATAATTATAAATATTAATATTTAATTTAATATTTAATATAAACACAATATGAACTCTAAATACCTATCTCAAACATAATAACAGATGACGATATACAACATTCTTATCCTAAACACAATAGGAATCACAGAACATGGGACGATCATAAAACAAAGCACGATTTACAACATAGGGTTACTTGAATACTAAATCCAAATCAATATGAACTCCATTCAAGATTCATTTATCTCTCAATCAAAAATGTACAAAATTTTCTCCCTTTTAATATATTGGTTTTGCGTATTAATGTTTAAAGTTACAATTGTCAATCAAATCAAGAGTCCTAATTGTTATCGAAGAATATGAAAACAATCCTAATTGTTATCTAATTATCATAAGATAGGTGATCGAAAATAAACCTATTCGTGTTATGAGCTCGCATCATGATCAAAGACATATACTTGAATGTCAAGTACAAGATCACAAGTTTGTTTATATTTTAATTCTTAATTATCTTTCATAATAATATCACATTATGAGTAATACTGGTTTCAAAAAATTCTATAATAGAGGAATTATTGTAGCATGTGCCTTGTGGAATGACTACGTGTTAGGTCGGAAATCGACCAAGTATAATTTGTTCAGAAATAGCTTGAAGTTTAGTGAAGACGTCTGTACAGAATTCTGAGATGTCTCAGAATTCCTTCACTGAAGCTTCACTTCAGTTCAGATCGAGATAAATCTGAAGCATTCATTCTGAAGTCAAAGACTGAAGGATGAAAAAGAGAATCATCTCAGAAGCGAGCAAAGAGTGATTCTACCAGATCAAGACTGAAGCATCTCAGTGTAAAGTATTTACAACACTTTACACTGATTACGAGGAAGACTTTTACTTTACACCTTTATCCGGTTAATAGATTTATCTATTAACAAAAGGTACAAAGTATAGGCTTGGAACCTAGTACTATAAGTCACATCAAGTGACTTATATACTCTTCCAAGTGCAGCATGTAATGAATTATGGTTTAATTCCTTAAATGCTCACAACCACATTTGTACGATCTTGTCCACATCATCATGGACTTGGTCTATAAATACAAAGTCTTCTCACAACTTGCAAAGAGCTTGAAACTTTAGCATTGCAACTTGTGAGATATACTCTAAGTAAACTTACGAGTATTTCCAAGTTAATTAGATCACTTGTATTTCAGGATTGTTTAGATACTTACACTTGGGTGTTTATCTTTGTTCCGCAACAATCCTTGTATTTGTTTATACATCAATAAATCAAATACATTGAAAAGAAAACAACGTGTCTCAATGCTACATACTTGATTATATTCATATATATCCTTATATAGTTTCTGCCACTTGTTCTTACATTTTATATCTAGTCAATTGTTTCTTGTTATCCATATCTGGATCGTAAACTGAACTTGTCCATCAAGATCAGTTGTACTTGCCAGTCGGGTTTGTTATTCATCTATATTTGGGACTCACAATTGGTATCAGAGCAGCAAGGTTGAATTTTATCAATTCATTAACCTTTGATCTGCATAGATGGCTGACTTTGAACAAGAACGACCTGACCTTAATAATGCTACCCCACCCCCTCTCATCAACAACAATATACCATCACACAATGTTCACGTACACTTTCCAAATAATCCTGTTCCCAAGTTTGATGGGAACAGTGAAAACTTTCAAACATGGAAAGCGTGCATGCTTAAGTATATTGCTGGTGTTGAGAGACATTACCAGATATCTTAAAAGAAGGACCCTTTGTCCCTATGAATGCCTCCACTGTTGTCAGAAATGCCGATGGGACTCCTAGGCAGTCACCTAAGGAGAAGGATCATTGGTCTGAGGAAGATCATAGACTTGTAGACCTGGACACCAAGTTACAAAATATGATTTTATACGCTGTTCCAGAAATCCTTATGCCCACTCTTGTTTTACTTGAAAATTCCAAATTAATGTGGGAGGAACTAATGACACAGTTTGAAGGCACGAATGAGACAATTGTCACAAGAAAAGTTGCTTTAAACAAAAGATATGAGTCTTTCTTTGCTATCCCTGGGGAGTCTTTAACTCAAACCTACATCAGATTTACAAATCTGGTAAACCAACTGAAAGCCCTGGGTGTAACCAAAGACAAAGAAATTTTGTTGGAAAAATTTTGTGACATTTTACCTTCTAAATGGGAAAATTTAATCTTGGTCTTGAGACAAGGCAAAACCTTGCACAGTCATACTCTTGCTTCCCTTTATGGAGCCTTCAGATATACTGAAGAGAACAAAGCTGAAAGAGCCTTGGCTGAGCAGGATGCCAAGAATCATGTTTCTACCAGTTCTGGTACGGTTCAGTATTCTGAACCACATAGTACTGCTCTACTATCTTCTGAGAGTGATGTTTTTGACTCGATGAAGAAGATGGTGTCTGAAATGTTAAAAACTGGTGTCTCTGCTAATGTCACTCATGATTGTGATGAGAATGACAATGATGATCTGGTTGCCATGCTGGCTAAAACGTTCAATCGTTTTAAGGCCAAATCAAATCGATCTGGCAAACCTTTTGCTTCCAGTGCTTCTATTGACAAGTCTAATCTTGAATGCTTTAAATGCGGCAAGAAAGGACATTTCATGAAGGAATGCAGATCTAGTCAATCTTCATCATCACAATCTGCTCCTAACCATTCTATTTTTCAGAAGTCTGATGACAGCTATAAGGCCAAATACAAGAAGTTGAAGGCACATAAGGCTCTTTTGGCACAAGACAACTCAAGCAACAGTTGTATGATTGCCAAAACTGAAAAGTGGGAAGACTCTGATGAATCATCTGATGATGAGGAGGAAGTTAGGACATGTGTTTCATGGCACAAGAAGATCAAGGTCATTTGGTCAAAACCGATGTTGAATCTGGTCGCTGGGTAGATATTGTGATGAAAAAGGTCAGTAATTTTGGCTATGAAGAAAATAAGGAACACAAACTGGACCTTTTGGTTCTGTTAGAGGCTGACATCTCATTTGTTGAGACAGTGCGTTCAGAAAGCTTAAAAATGTTTGAAAACAATACTTTTGAACTGAACGCCAGTCAGGCCAGACTAAAAGAACTGAAAGATGTTCATTTGGCCCTAAAAAGTTATCAGTCCATGGTTGCCACTTTAGAGTTGGAAAAAGAAGAGTTAAAAACCATCCTTGAAAAAGAACAGAAAATAATTAAATCTTGGATGAGTGCACCAAAACCAGATGCTGCAATAAAAAATACTTTTGCAAATCAAAAAACAGCATATGAATCTGGTAATCTTCACATGGCATCTATAATCACTGATTTAGATGCACTTCCAAAGGAAATGAAACCTGAAATTATTTTTCCTAAAGTTGGCAAACAGAAAACTGTGACTAATAGGGCCCAGGAACAATCTGAGGGTAAATCTGAAACAGCTCAGACAACTGTTTCAGAAAGAAAGGCTAAATCCAAAAAGCCATCCCCTCAGACTTCATCTAAGGTTCCCAAGGACCAAAGGAAGAAGAAAAATATCTCCCCCACTGAGCCTTCTACCTCAGATTCTGGTAAGGCTCAGGTGTCTAATGAAGAATCAATTTTGTTAAGGTTAGAAAGTCAATTTCAACTATTGGCTAGACAAGTGCAGAGTTGTAATGCACGTTTAAAAAATGTTGAAACTCCTCCTCTTCAACCTAAACAAAACACAAAACCTTTTTCTAAGCAAACCAAGAAGAAATCTGAGACTGCTAAGGGAGAGTCTAGTGAACCCATCCAAAGATGGGTTCCCAAAAAGAACTAATCTTTGATTATGTGCAGGGAGACCGAAAGAAGAACATATGGTTTCTGGACAGTGCTGCTGGCCGAACCATGACTGGTTATCAGACCCTGCTAGAGGAATATAGGGTGCAAGAGGGGCCCTCAATAGTTTTTGGAAATGATGGTAATGGAAAAACTGAGGATATGGTGTGGTGAATAATGGTCAAGTCAAATTCACACGAGTTGCATATGTGAATGGTTTGAAATATAACCTGATCAGTGTCAGTCAACTGTGTGATGATGGCTTCAAGGTTTTGTTTGATATTTCACAAGGCACCATATTCAACAGAGATGGAAAGGTGGTACTGATTGCACCAAGAAAGGGAAACATTTATGTCATTGATATGAATCCTTCTACCTCTGAACAATGTTTCTACTCAAAGGCAGATGAAGACACAAATTGGTTGTGGCACAAGAGACTATCCCATCTGAACTTCAAGAACATTAATAAGTTGTCAAGAAAACAACTTGTTGATGGGATACCCTCTATGTCTTTCAACAAAGACAAGCCATGTCCAGGTTGTGAAATGGGTAAGCAGAAAAGAGCTTCATTCAAGACCAAGCAAAGCTTTAGTATAACTGAACCTCTTCACATGCTTCACATGGACCTTTTGGACCAGTGAATGTTCAGACCAGAGCAGGAAAGAAATACACCCTTGTTATAGTTGATGAATATTCAAGATACTGCTGGGTGATTTTCCTCAGGTCCAAAAGTGAAGCTGCTGCTGAAATCATTGCTCTCATCAAACAAATTGAGCTCAAATACAAGCGAAAAGTTTGTCAGCTCAGAAGTGACAATGGCACTGAATTCAGAAATGCCACTCTGGAGTCCTTCTGCACTGAAACTGGCATATCTCAGAACTTCTCATCAGCTCACACACCAGAGCAGAATGGTGTTGTAGAAAGAAAGAATCGTACGCTGATTGAAGCTGCTAGAAGTATGTTGAATGAATCTGGTCTTCCCAAGAATTTCTGGGCTGAAGCTGTTGCAACTGCATGCTACACTCAGAACAGATCTATCTACGTCAAAAGACACAAGAAGACCTCCTACGAAGTACTCAGAAATAGAAAGCCTAATATTGGATACTTCCATGTATTTGGGTGTCCAGTATACATTCTGAATGATTCTAGTCAGCTTGGAAAATTTGATGCAAAAGCTGATGAGGATACTTCCTAGGATATTCATCAAATCGCAAAGCCTTTAGAGTCTTTAACAAGAGACTTGAAAAGGTTGATGAGTCAATTCATGTTACCTTTGATGAATCCAATTCTGCAATCTTTAAAAATTCCATTCCTGTAACACCCTCAGAAAGTCCAATGAATTTTGGTGATTCTGATCCTATTGCTGAAACTGATCAGTCACCTGAACCTGCTTCTGAACATCTCCGTTCAGAACCAACAATAAAAAAGCCTAGCAACATTCCATTTTATCCTCCAGTCAGTTTCAAACTGCCTTCTGAACTGACTATTGGATCAGATGTACATGCTGCTTCTCCTCTGATATCAGGCTCCACTGAGCAACCTCAATCTGAAGAATTTCATGATGCAAGTCATGATCTGCAGGAAGAAGAAGGAGCTGCAGATGTATTTTCTGAAGCTCCTCCTGAAGTTACTCAGAGAAGTTCTTGCACTGATATCATTATTCATCCTGGTCAATACACTAAGTGGACTAAAGCACATCCTATCGAGCAAATCACTGGGAATTCCACTAGTGGGGTTCAGACCAGAAGAGCCACAAGCGATCAATGCTTAAACGTCAGTTTCTTATCTCTTATTGAACCCAAGAAGATTGACGAGGCTATGAAAGACCCAAGCTGGGTTGAAGCCATGCAAGATGAGCTCAACCAGTTTAAAAGAAACGATGTATGGGAACTCGTTCCTTGTCCCAGTAACCTGAAGAAGGAACCAATTGGGACAAGATGGGTCTTCAGAAACAAGATGGATGAAGATGGTCATATCATCAGAAACAAAGCAAGACTTGTTGCGAAAGGATATGCACAAGAAGAGGGAATAGATTTTGATGAAACTTTTGCACCAGTTTCCAGACTTGAAGCTATCAGAATATTCTTAGCTTTTGCAGCTCATCATCAATTTAAAGTCTATCAAATGGATGTCAAAAGTGCATTCCTGAATGGAGAACTAGAAGAAGTCGTTTATGTGTATCAACCACCAGGGTTCATCAATGAAGAAAAACCACATTGGGTGTACAGACTGAACAAAGCCTTATATGGTCTGAGACAAGCACCCAGAGCCTGGTATGATACTCTTACTAAACATCTTCTTAAAAATGGTTTTAAACGTGGTGCAATTGATAACACTTTGTTCATTTTACATGATAAAAGTGATATCCTTTTAGTACAAATTTATGTTGATGATATTGTGTTTGGTTCTACAAATGAGAAGATGTGTGAAAAATTTTCTAAAATCATGTCTTCTGAGTATGAAATGAGTATGATGGGTGAACTGACATATTTTCTGGGACTTCAAGTAAAACAAACTGAAGATGGTATTTTCATAAACCAAGAAAAATATGTCAGAGATTTACTAAAGAAATATCAATTTGATTCAGTCTCATCAAAAGATACTCCTATTTCTGCTCCATTAACTTTGGATTCTGATCCACATGGAAAACCAGTGGACCATACAAAATATCGTGGTATGGTTGGTTCACTGATGTATTTAACTGCAAGTAGACCAGACATAATGTTTGCAACATGCCTTTGTGCTAGATTTCAGTCTGATCCAGAGAAGCACATGCAAATGCTGTTAAAAGGATCTTCAGATACCTTAAAGGTGTCCCCAGACTGGGTCTTTGGTATCCCAAAGGCTCTAGTCTAGATCTAATGGGTTATTCAGATTCTGATCATGCAGGTTGCAAGATAGACATGAAAAGTACCACTGGTGGGTGTCATTTCCTTGGTGGCAAATTAGTAAGCTGGACTAGTAAGAAGCAGACTGCAGTATCACTATCAACTGCAGAAGCTGAGTACATTTCTGCAGCAAGTTGTTGTGCTCAGATTCTATGGATGAAAAACCAGCTGACTGATTATGGTGTTACTTACACAAAGACTCCAATCTTTTGTGATAACACTAGTGCCATTGCCATATCTCACAATCCTGTGATGCACTCGAAAACCAAGCACATCGACCTCAGGTATCATTTCATTCGTGATCATATTCTGAAAGGAGATATTGAATTGCACTTTATTCCCACTGATAAGCAACTCGCTGATGTTTTCACAAAACCTTTATATGTCAAAACCTTTAAACATCTAGTCAGTGAGTTGGGTATGTTAAATCCTTAGACTGGTAATCTTGTTATGAACGCCTCAGTGACACTGATCTGGTTCACCAGTCTGAGCGATCCATGTAATTTTTGCTCGCCCAGCTATCGAACGCCTTTGTGATACTATCTTGGCACTTATTAATTCATGGATTATCACTTCAGGGGGAATGTTAAATATTTTTCAAACTTTAAAATAAACCTTCATTTTTAAGGAGGAACTTTTTTGCTCAGAAAAATGTATTTAACTGAAGCACTTCAGAAAATCAAAAATATTTCAGTTGAATTTTATTGACTGAGATGGTTCAGATCTCTTTGGAACTGACCATGCTCAGAACTTGACTTGTCATCACTGAAATACAATAGTCTTTTCAAGATATTTTTTTGATACTTGGTCAATTGTGTGTACACGTGGCATACTACATACTAGGTTTTTAACTTAGGATTGGTCATGCTTATGTGTCACACAAGTTGCGCCGTAAAAGAGAAAGAAATGAGTACTTTTTCTGAAAAAGTGTGCAGGGTGGGGTCACTCAAACGTCTCTGCATTAAATGCGGACTTGACCCCAGAAATTGTTTTAAATTGGAAAATTACCTTTGTGTTCCATCTTAAATACAAATTCCTTATTCATTCTTTCATTTACTTCGTTTTTCATTTACTTTCCAATCATCAATCTCTCTCATCTTTACTCTTCAAATTCCTTAACTCTTCATATTCATTTCACTTTCATTTTTCAATTCTTAAAATGTCTAAATCATCATCTTCTTCTTCACACAAATCACTCATAAATTTTGAATATACTCCATCGAGTGATGTGAAAACATCTGCCACATGGCCAAAGAACTTCACACCTTCTCAAATCCAATTCAACATGAGCAACTTTTTGGCTCAATTGAATGTGAAGTCCGAAACCTTAATGGGAAGAATCAATAATTTTTGGGAACAGTCCCCTTTCCATTATGCGTTGACCGCAAATCCTCAAGCATTGTATCATCGATACACTGCTGTGGTAAATAAGGATGAACAATCCATCTCCTTCACTCTCAATGAGGGCACCAAGAAGTGTGTCATCACTCTTGAGGGGTTCAGAAATTCCCTTCATCTGAACTACCTCGAACCTCCCCAGGTGTTTGCTAAAAGACTCAAAGGAGTCAATTTCAGGGAGGTTCTAGTCGCCACTGGTCATGGTGATATGGAGGATGCTGATGGTAATTTGAAGACCTCTGGACACATTTTCATGTCTGGTTTTGGCAATTGCTGGAGGTTCTTCTGGACCCAGATTATGGAGAGTCTTGGTGGCAACCATGGAGGGTTGGACCAACTTTCATTACCCCAAGTTGAGATGGGGTATTACATTTGGAATGGGATGCAAGCAGATTTTGCTGAGATTCTCTTTGCTCAGTTGATTACAAAGTTGAAAGGAAAGAGAAGTCTGCATATTGCTTTCCCAAGATTTTTAAGCTTGTGTTTTATGGATATCCTTAGAGAAGCTTATAATCAAGCTGGACCTGAAGCTTCTGTACCTGAATATGGCAGAGATTTCTCAAAGGCAACCATTACTGAAGATGAGCCTGAACTCTCCTCTGCTATGCTTCAGGTATTTACTAAAACTGTTTCAGCCACACTAGCTGGTCCAGAAAGGTCACTAAGTGGGCCACAAAAGAATGTGGGACCCGTTAGTGTACCTACGATTGAACAGATCATTGAATCTGGTGACGATGCACCTGCTTCTGCAGATGTTGAACCAGAATCTGGTGAGGGTACTAGTGACCCAAACCAGGGCATATCTGACCAGATTGTAAAAGTGAATGCTTTATGGGATGACGATGAGCTACCTCAGGAGAATCTTGATTCTCTTGCTGACTTTGAGTTTGACGAGGAACTATTGGAGGCGAATCAATCTGATTCTGAGCCAGCCCCCATCCTCGCAAACGCCCCTCCTCCTCCCCCAGAAATCCAACCAGAACAAGACAATGAGCCTTATGTTCCACCACCACCATCTCACCAAAATCCAATCTTTCCACCAGGTACCACTCCTGCATATGTAACCGATCCATTTTTCACTCCATCACTTCAATTTCTTCACCCCCAAATTCACAACATACCACCACCAATCAACTATGATGCCCCTTCAGAGAAGGACTTGGATTCTGAGATAGAATCTGAGAGTCCAACTGACATTCAAATGAACAAAGTACTTAAAGGGCTTGGAAGTTTACCATTTGTGGCACCTGCTTCTACACAACCCCCACCTCCTTTGAATATAGAAGCACAGTTAGAGAAAACACAAACCGAAGTCCAAGGCCTTATTTTAAGGGTGGAAGACTTAACCAAATCTCTAATTGCCAACACTAGTTCCTTGGCTGATATGAAAGGTGCTCAGATGTTCCTTGGAACTGAGTTGACCAAAGTTGCTGGTAATGAAGGACTAGTGGTTGGGAAGCTGAATGAGTTGGTGATGACTTGCAACAAGGTGAGCTCTGCAATCAGAGAAGCCTTCAGGTTGACAAAGAGAGATGTGCAAGCTTCGGTGGTTGCGAACTTGACATCTAGTGTTGAGTTGTTGAAGCAAGAGTTTATGGCAGTTGGAAATGAAGTTCATGAGTTGGTTCAGAAGCCAAGTGTCAATGAGAAAGAACTTGGGACTTCTATTAGTGCTGGTATTGTGAAAGATCTGAAGTCTGAGCTATCTCAGAATCTAGCTGCTCAGATTTCAGATTCTGTCTGTCAGAAAGTTGGTGAAGAGGTTAGAATGATGATTGCTGAACTGACCAAAGACACAAACGACAAGGTGGAAAAGGCTGTAAATGAAGTAAAAGATACAGTTTCCAAGCTTGAAGGTTCAGTTCAGAATCAGTCAAAATAGTTAGAAGAAATTCTAACTCTTCTAAAGAAAGAAACTGTTACTGCTCCTCCTCCCCCTGCTTCTTTCACTGAAGAAGATAGAAAGATGTTGAAGGACTTAAAAGATCAAGAAGCACTGAACCTTAGTTCTTCATTCAGACTAAAGGCTCAGTTTGCTACAATGGCAAAAGGTATTTGTGATTGCCTAGAACAACAAAGTTGGGAACCACTGAAGGCAATTAAATCTACTATTGATCTTTATGCTAGATTGCCTTCAGAGATTCCCAAAGGGGGAAGTGGTGTGCCTATTGGTTTGCTTGCTAGTACTCAAGAGATAATTGAAGCAACCAAGAAGCAAACTGAGGTACCTTCTGGTAGTGCCTCAGTTCAGGGGGAACAAGTTCAGAAGAAAGATAAGGGAAAAGGAAAGGCTCTAGAAGGAGAAGAACCAAAGCAAGGTTCTAAGGGTTCTGGAATCGTTGTTGGTGAGAATGTGGACGAGCATGGTTATCCCTTGCACAATCTTGAAGCTGATAGCAAGAAGTTGGAAACATTGCAAAAGCAGGTTTCCAACCAATTTATTATGTGGAGGGAGAACAAAGAAAGAGAAAGGGAACAACATCTGAAGATGGGGACCCTTGATCACATAGATGCTGCAGCTCTTGGGTTATCATTGGAAAGGTACTTAAAAATCAAAAATGATCCAAGAGTGCAAAAGGCTTTGGTGGATATGCTGGAATATGAATGTGGGATGAACTATTCTCCTCTGGAACAAAAGTTGGAAAGTCTGACCTTTAAGTTGTCCATTGAAGACTTAAAGAAAAATAGAGAAAAAGAAATGGCCAGAAAGAAGAAAGAGATTCTGGCTGGAGTTCTGCAGGTAGAAAAAGAGTTGTTCAGACCACCCACAAAGCCCAGAACTGGAACAAGGACTGCAAAGAAAGATTCTCGTGATGTTGTCTTTACTTCACTCAAACCAATATCTGATGATGCTGCTGAGACCCAAAGAAAACATGAAAAGATTCAGTATGATCACTATATGAACCATCGATCGCATCCAGCCAAAATCATTGATATGGAAGTTACAAAGGCTGATGGATTGAGGCTATTTGACTTGGTTTTGAAAAGAGAAGGTAGGGCAGCTGAAGAATACAATCAAGTTTCAGTTCATACATTTGGGATTTCTGAGCACAGGGAGATGATCCAGGTTCTAAAAGGGAAACCAAAATCTGCCTTGACTGGTGCATGGTTAGCAAGAATACAACAAAAGATGCAAGCCAAGGTAGAGATTGAAGGAAGGCTGTTTGGCAAAAAGGATCACTCTCCACTGAAGAGAAAACCTACTGAGGCACCTTCTGGTTCAAGGCCTGCCAAGAAGTAGTTTCTCTTCAGAATATCATGTACTTATAAAGAATTTACATTTGTAACTATCATTTCAGTTTGTATATATATGTTGCATTTTGTAATCAATAAGTAGATGATAGGTTTAAGTTAGAAAACCACAAGTAAAATTCTGAGACATCAATGATCTATAAGATGTACTTAGAAAATTTTTACAACTTAAACAAAAACTTGTATTTCAGACTTACAAACTTGTATAGATAGAAGTCTGGAATGCATGCACTATTTCAGAACAAATAGGGGGAATTTGTTAGGTCGGAAATCGACCAAGTATAATTTGTTCAGAAATAGCTTGAAGTTTAGTGAAGACGTCTGTACAGAATTCTGAGATGTCTCAGAATTCCTTCACTGAAGCTTCACTTCAGTTCAGATCGAGATAAATCTGAAGCATTCATTCTGAAGTCAAAGACTGAAGGATGAAAAAGAGAATCATCTCAGAAGCGAGCAAAGAGTGATTCTACCAGATCAAGACTGAAGCATCTCAGTGTAAAGTATTTACAACACTTTACACTGATTACGAGGAAGACTTTTACTTTACACCTTTATCCGGTTAATAGATTTATCTATTAACAAAAGGTACAAAGTATAGGCTTGGAACCTAGTACTATAAGTCACATCAAGTGACTTATATACTCTTCCAAGTGCAGCATGTAAGGAATTATGGTTTAATTCCTTAAATGCTCACAACCACATTTGTACGATCTTGTCCACATCATCATGGACTTGGTCTATAAATACAAAGTCTTCTCACAACTTGCAAAGAGCTTGAAACTTTAGCATTGCAACTTGTGAGATATACTCTAAGTAAACTTACGAGTATTTCCAAGTTAATTAGATGACTTGTATTTCAGGATTGTTTAGATACTTACACTTGGGTGTTTATCTTTGTTCCGCAACAATCCTTGTATTTGTTTATACATCAATAAATCAAATACATTGAAAAGAAAACAACGTGTCTCAATGCTACATACTTGATTATATTCATATATATCCTTATATAGTTTCTGCCACTTGTTCTTACATTTTATATCTAGTCAATTGTTTCTTGTTATCCATATCTGGATCGTAAACTGAACTTGTCCATCAAGATCAGTTGTACTTGCCAGTCGGGTTTGTTATTCATCTATATTTGGGACTCACACTACGACAAACAATTCCATCAATATGTCTCAGCTAATAATGACAGTGGCGAACCTATGATTATTGTACTACAACTTGCAAAGTATAACACTTGGAACCGTATATCTTCAAAATTATAAGCTTTTATGACTTAAATGTATGAAGATCTAATATTGATAATATCGTAAACCCCGTGTCCAGTGTTTGACACGGGTCTAAAATCTAGTATATATATTAAAGGATGAAAAGGTGAGTTCAACCAAAGCCATGACATGTTTAGATTTGGAAATTGATTTGCAATCGTACGTTTTAATTCAGTTTATCTTATATTACCATCGTACTTGCTCTGGGTTCGTCATTGATTGTTTCTAGTTTTATTTCAAAACGTGGATAATATTTGGATTTTTTTATATTAATTATTGATTTCGTGTATATGCTTTGTATCTACGGGTCATGTTTTGTTGTTAATCTACGTGTAAATCAACTTGTGGTTTATATCATGTTTGATTAGGTCAAAGCTATATATATGCTCTCTACTTTTGTTAAAACTTAAAAAGTTTTTTAATTAGGCAGTTTTAAAGTAAACTTATCTCTACTACATTATAAAACATTTGTTCCCTCTATTTTTTCAACTTTACACAAGTGAAAATCCCAAAATCCCTCTATCACTTATTCATAATACCCTTAGAATAAATCTCAACCACTCATTTTTTTTCTTTCCTCAAATTTTAACCACTCATTTTTCTCTCTCCTCCATAAATTTCTCTAATTCATTCAAAATCTTTTATCTCAAAAACCGTAAATCGATAAATTATAAAAATTATATGGGTGTTCTTAAAATTTCATGCTCTTTCATTAGAGATGTCATTCGATATACTTTCGACGAATTTTTAAATCCGAGGGTGGAGCCCGTACGGCTAAGGCATTTGGCTATCACACTCTATGACATATCACAACATATGACCTATCACCCTACCATCTTACCGCCGCAACGCGCGGGTACTTACTCTCGTTATCTTAATGTATGGTTTTAGTTACACATCTGATTATACAGAAACTTTATAACAATATATCATTGTTATAATCATTTTATGATTATCAATTTATCATTGGTCAATAAAGGGATTGGTGACGACGTTACATTGCATATTGACACCATTAGATATGGATATAAAGATAACCAAAGTTCCGTAATGAATTTCTGAATAACCTTTTTCTTCTTTTATAAAAATTTTTATAAAGAGAACCATGAAGAGATAAGAATGTGACTCATGAACTTGCAACAATCTTTTTACTTTTCTTATCTATATATAATTTTATTAATTATGAGTAGAGGAAACAAATTAAGACAAAGACTTAGAATGGCGCTAGCAGATGATCAATTATTTCGTAAACTATCAATTTGTCATTGGTCAATAGATGAATTAGTGACGCTACGTTGCATATGGATATAAAGAGAACCAATCCTAAAAATAACCTTTTTTGTTTATTTATTTTATGAATAGATCAATAAAGAGAACCATGAAGAGATAAGAACGTAACTCATGAACTTGTTTTTAAATTTTCTATCAATATATCAACTTATTAATTATGAGTATAGGAAACAAAAACAAAGACGAAGATCACACATGTAGATGATTAAATCATTTCAAGAGACAAACTTGGCTACATCCATGTCGCTATTTCACAGATGACAATGAAGTAGGCTTAATCGTTGTGTGTAATCATGCTCGTGTTAAAATGAGTGTCCTGTATCATTACTGTACACTTATATCAGATTTATAATCTAAGATTTATCAATAAATGTAATCAACAGCATCTTATATTCTTACCAGCATATATGGTCTTTAAAACTTGAATTTACCAACACTATGTAAACCAAACCACAAGAGGGTTTAAATCAAGAACAATATACTACAAAACTAAATAGACTTCGCTTGTACTATAACATTAGAATACATCATTATGACAGGCAACTTGCATTATTGTTTCACCTCTACACATCCGCCATTTGAGTGTCCTCTTCCATTATTATCTCCATGTCTCGTATATCTCGCTTCAGCACATTCCCCAGCCTGGCAACAGCTTCCGTTTGCTGCTGTAAAACCTATAATCATAATAATTTAATATTCATTATGTTTCAATCCAAGACTGGAACCTACAGAAGTTGGGGTAACAAATGGCTTTCATCCTATTATACTTGCAACATTCAAGACACATTGTTTAAACTTTAAAGTATCTAATTGGACTTAATACTTGTCTCCATGAAGCATGTAGATAATCTGTGGAGTATAAAAACTTGGTTCAAACTGAAACGGGTTGGATGGGTAAATAATCTCCCATAAGTGTATGCAACATGCTTACAACCTCCTGAATTGCTATTAAATAAAACGTTTATATTATTAATTTTGAGAGTATAGTTTTAGTGATGATATTGAATACCAGAATTACACATAAAAAGTCAGAAAAGTTGCATATAGATACGACCAGTTTAAACTCTAAACTCAATTTGAGCCAAACTCAACTCACCCATTTTGCAACATTTGAATTCACTGACATAATAGATGATTGATAAATGCGATAACTTTGACTTACCTAAATATAGGTTGACTGGGTTATTGGTCAAATAGATTATGTTTTGAATGACTATTAGCAAATTATTAAACATGCAGAAAGTCGTCCAACATTATTAAAATGTTGAAAAACCTCCTTAAACACTATTAGTCTAAGAAAACTTATTTTTAAGGTCCATTTTCTACGTCGTATTTAATACACAAGTATTAGCATAATTCAAAACCAGTAACAAAACACTGTTGGTAGGTCGTCCAACCCCAACCATGTGAACAACCTGTTTTGATTTGTTACTCAACCTATCCACCCAACCATTTTCACCTCTAAAGATTGGAAACAGTAACCATTCAAGGGTTTAAAAACGGAAAAAGCAAAAGCATAAAAAGTTGCTGGTTGCAAAGAGCAAGTACCTCATGCATATCAGAAAGACTTTGTTCATGTATCTTGGCAGACCCGGAAAACGAGAACGAAGAACCGCCATGACCGTTCGCTTGAACACGAGCTACAGTCAACAGATTTTGTACCCTTCTTGAGAGTTCAGCTCCAGATCCTTTTAACTGCAAGGGTATTTTAGACTTTTTAGCAAATGGAAGCCAAAGACCCCTAAAAGTTATGTAAATGAATTATAGGGTGGATATTAACCTGTCTGATTATTGTAACCAACTTCTCAGCCAGTTCAACTTCCCCTTTGGTCAAAGGCAGCCGAAAACCCTTGGCCTCTAACGCCTCCAACATTCTCGTCAGCTTTTACAAGTAAAGAAAACATGTACAGTTAGCTATATATACAAGAAGAAACACACAGAAAACAATCTGAAATTGCACTAGAGATGTTCGACCCAATTAATTAATAAATTGGTCAATATGGATACTCTTTATATCTCAAACAAATAAAACAGACAAACAAAACAAAATGCATACAATCTCCTGTATTGTTTCAACTAAAAGATTTAGATGACTATTGTAATTCGTACTAACATTGCTTTGTAATCATAATCAATGTATGAAGTATATATATATAAACTTTAAAAAAGCCTTCACGGGTCAACCTACCCCCACTACGACCATTTTAACCATACTAAAAAATGACCTGTTTCAACTAGATTCTGTTTTAGCCCCTTACCGGACCTTCCTGATGGCCCATCTTGCCAGCTCTAATATATACAACATGAATAGAACATGGTTGTGTACCCTTAAAAGCCGCCTTTGTAGAGCCTTCTCTGATTGTCTCAGTCTCTCTATCCTAGGAAAAGTATCAGCTTGGAAATGCCTTTGAAGCTGTAATCATTGAAGCATTAATATTGCTGCTAGAATGGGTTAGGATACAGTAAGCACTTCAATGGAGAAAAGACAGGGCCTACCACTTTCACATTGGTTTGAGTCATTTGCAATCTCTCGGCATCTGAAAGTATAACTTCATCTTGAAGCTGCAGAAAATTAATATCGAATTAGAAATCATTCAATACATGCTTGTTACAACAATTTGTAACTAGCAGGAACCAGCTAGTCTAAGAGAATAAGAAAGAAGGGAATTACTTCTTAAGATGTACTATCAAAACATAATCCAAACCCATATGTAGGCATGTGTGATGATAACCCAAACAAGCCACTGACATTCCAATTTCAATACCGATGATAAGTAAGATATCTACATTCTATTAGTTAGAATTTAGAAACATGTCCATCCGACACTAGACAAATTTGAACTCCTATTAGTTATTTTCAATTCGATTCAATATGCAAGGGATCATATTTTAAATGGTAATAGATAATACACTCTCAACTTTAAGAATACACCCACATTATATCAACACTAGTTACACAGAGGGTATAGAAGATGACACATGTCACCTTTAATAAATTACACAACCATTTTTTAGCTGTACACCACCAATTATGCTTTAAGGTGTTGTACTGTACAATAATGTGAAGCATGTTTGGTGGTGTGCGGCTAAATATGGTGGTTTACCGATTGTCAGCCGGATTAAAGATATACTGATTCGTGTGGAATTAGCACGTCCTGGTGATCAAATTCTTGATGAGAATCATCAACTTTATAATTATATTTCATTTATAACAGTAAACCTCTCACCTCTCGTTGGACACAATTACATAATTTGGAAGTAATTTTGAGTTTGTGAATGATCAAAGTTTAGTTGTTTCATCATTTTTATATTTGCTCTTCTTTTACTTTTACTATACTTTCATTTTCTTATATTTAACTTTTAGAATTTGAATTCTTTGAAAGTTGAATATAAACTTTAAATCACATAAACTTAAATATAATATAACGATGACTTTGACTTCAACAGCTGCTCTTCTTGCTGACCAACCCACAGATCCAAGGCAGAATGTCAAGTTTTAACATCAATTAAGTTCAATTAGAATTAATATTCTCTTTCCCTAATAAGATAAGGATTCAAATATGTCCAAATTCAATTCAATCGACATCCTTTCAGTCAAATCATGTTTCAGGGAACTTTTATCAAGCTAATGCCATGCCCAGAACACTATTGCCTAAGAAAAGCAAGGTGGGGCTTAAGAATAATGAAAGTGCCATCCTAATTTCCAGCAACAAGATCAACATAACTGTGTTTATGGTCTCCAGCCTCCAGCAGATGATAAATCATATGAGCAAGACGGTAACATCCATAACTAGTAGAGAAGTAATAGATCTTTTCTAGCTATGTAATCCAATCACCTACATTTTTTAACAGTTCATACTCAGCTAGTTATACCAATCACAACAGCAACTGTTTGACTTGTGCGCTATATATATGTTTTAGTTTCGGCTGAATAATGAGAAATCAGCACGTCAGTGTTATCTAGAGACAAACACATATCACAAAATACAAAATGCGTAATGTTTAGCTCGTTGCTTCTGAAAGGTAACTGGTAAGAAAAAGGCAATCTAAACAAGTCTGTTCCCAAGCTATATCTATGAAAGACTGGCATACAACATGCATGGCTTTTGAAGGTTCATCATAATCATTAAGCCGAGATAAATTACTAGCCACTTTCAAATGGATGCATTTCAAAGCTATAATCTACAAACTTCTGATGGGTTTTGTTGGGTGTGAAGGCCTTAGACCAGTTATGATTAAAAAGCCCATGGGGGCCCTTTCTCGTTCAACAATCCAGAAAACCTAGTTGTTCTCCTAAAAAATATATCCCCAATATGTAATTGTAATAAGGGTCCAGAGCTCAATAATATAAACTAATTGCAGCCGGTGGACTAGGCCCCCCACTGGGGCCGAACCAAGTTAAATCTCATGTGTCATTTAACTATTTTCTTGTTTTTATTATCTTGTTGCTTCCGTTGTGCTAAGGGTGTTCCTAACAGGCTTATGATTCGATCTACCTGCAAATTCTTCTATAATGTGAAAGCCAGCTGTCCATTCACTTTCTCACACTATCAATTAAGAGTATATTCAAACAGACCATGTTCATGATTAATGCATTTCAACATTATCCTAAATGAAAATCGTTCAAATGGTATCTGGTCATAACTATATAATTAAGTTTCTGCATATCATGTGATCTGACCTCCCGACAATCAATCCAATAAGTCAACAATCTGTCATTTAATTACGTCAAGATTCTACTCCTTTCAGTGTCATTTTTTATGAAATTGGTTATTTGGAAAATATAACACTTTGATATGAAGAAATTTATATTTTATATGAATACATGTGTATAAATAAACTAAAGCCCTAAGTTTTCACATAAAACAGGATTAGATCAATTGGAAAACCCCCCTCACCTTTGTAGAAAAAAGCCGAAGGTTCGATCCTCACTCCTCACTCCCTGACAATGCCCTGATGTCCTTCTGAAAACTCTCTACATTAGGGTAGGGGCAAGGCTTTCTATATCTCACCTCCCCATACCTCATGGAAAACAGGATTGGGTACCGTTGTTACTAGGTTTTCACATACATTAGTTGAGTGACATAATA
The DNA here is from genome assembly GCA_034093135.1 of Erigeron breviscapus. NCBI lineage: Eukaryota > Viridiplantae > Streptophyta > Magnoliopsida > Asterales > Asteraceae > Erigeron > Erigeron breviscapus. The sequence continues at coordinate 173,371,747 of CM067167.1, forward strand.
TGCTTTCTACCTCTATAAGATCGTCACTCAATTTTTTTCTGAGAAAGATATCCACATTCACATCATCATCCATCCTACCATTATCAGTCTCTCAAGTTATCAGCAGAAATAGATGTAACATTCAAATATTGGTTATGTTCACTCATTGGTAACTTGATAGGACTAAGTATGCAGCTGACATCCCGATAAGCTTACCACAATCAAGCAACTAGCAACAAACTAGTTATATCTTAAGCTTTAGGCTATGTTGAAGAAACAAGTCAACTTCCCAAGTTGTCAGCATCAATTGATATACCCCAGCAATCATCCAAGTTATTTCATTACAAAATTTAACTAGCATAAGCATGTATAACCATTGCATGGAAAACTATAGCATTTTATTTTTAAAAAAAAGTTCCAGTTGGAACCATGAGAATTCAAATGCGGTAATGGAGCTAAGTGAAACAAGTCTTATGAGGTGGATAGGTCAACAACCTAAATCATACAACAAGTTATAGTGCTATCTACTATGTTCCACTCCATATAATGCAACTGCATTGAGATTATGAGATATTTGTCTCTCACTTCTGTAATGAGGTAACTGTCTTGTGACTCATCAGTGAACCAGTCAGTTAAAGCAAAAGCAGACAAGTAACACCAGCAAGGCAGCAATAGTTCTATCATAGCCTAGATTTATAAGTGCTTTCATTCAGAGTAATAACATACCTTCAGGCGCTGAGAAAGATCTTTAAAACCCTTAACAAGCTGAGGCCAAAGACGTTCACGGTGCGAAGTCTCCATGCCTTCTAGCTTGCCCATTGCCTCTTGCCACATTATCTGCCAATAAAAACTACCATCTTAGCAAAACACATTTACTAAATAAACCCATAAAAACTTAAACTAATAATAATAAAGCTTACATCTGATACACCAGCAGGCTTCGTCCTAAATTGCGGCTCCGTCACACTGAATAACAAGTGCTGCCCAGCATAAAACACCTTGTAAGCATCTATATCGAAAATTTTGAACCTCCTACAATCCTACTTAATCTGTGTACTATCATAATGCATTTTACCCTGCCTTGACAGAATTGGGTATATTAGTAGTTTTCGTCATATCATAAAGCATTTAACCCCCGACAATTAGAGTTCAACACTACCAATCACATAGTATCATCTCATATATGTTACCAAAAACTTTCCACCTCATCCTTATTATTTCAACATTACCAAGCACCTCCGTCTCATCCTTCTGTCTTCAACTTTACTAAACACCCTCTCATAGACCCCCAACATCTCCGACCACTCCAGTGATGCCAGAAACAACAAATCCCACTGAAAAGTGAAAACCACCGCAAAATCCCAAAACCACCTTATTATTTGTAATGTAACTTCACAATATTCATGATTACTTATGCACTGATGTTCTGCTAAGTCACACAAGCCATTTATTAAACAGATTAAGGCAGAGTTCAACTATTCGACGCCTTAACTAAATCGGCAGGTTTGGACTTTGGGTAGGGATACATAAACACATAAACCCGAACACAACTCTATCGCCACCACCACTAAGTACAACATAGAGTAATCGAGATTCTTTAATTGCTAACAACAATGTACTCGATTCTAAGTATAACTGGCTGAAGCTACTAATATCAAAAAATTAAGAAAATTTCAAACCTTGAAAGCATATTTAGGGTTTGCAATTTCATCTTTATACGCATCAAGTATTGCCTGATAAATTACACACACACAAAATTCAATCAATCAAAATAAATATATAAGTCAATACTTAGGGTTAGAATTTCAACTTTTCATATAAAATTAGTATTTAATTAAAAAAATATGTGTATGTATATGTATATGTATAGACCTGTATATCACGATCAGCAAGGGAGAAAGGAAGGGGGGCAACGGGGGCCATTTGAG
>CM067167.1:173383653-173408653 GCA_034093135.1 Erigeron breviscapus
GTGTACAACTTATCACACACAAATTATTCTTTACTTATACAACCAAGTTTTATAATGTGGACACTTTTCATAGATTTACCGTTTACACTTCGACAAAACACATGTGCTCCACGAATTGCATATCAAAACACATTCGTACAACGAAGCACACATGTGACCATATCTCAACACACATTTGATCCAACAATTGCATGCAACATTTGAACACTAAAACTAACATGTGTAACTACAAAAAGTTTTAACCCTATTTTTAAGAACATACATATACAAGAAACTGAATATATATGTGTACACATTCTGATTATAAACCCTGTTTTTGTGAAAATAGATGTTCACGAAATTGAACACATGTATACGAATCGAAGCATCCAAAATTTAAATGCCACTTTATATAAGCTGTGTTGTAGAGAAAAACCATCTAGCTAGGGACTCTACAAATATTACTATGTCCTTTTGAAAACAAATACACGTTCATCTTTTTGGTATGTAATGCTGCTAGTTGCAAAAAAAAATATTAAATGAATACACTTTATCTAAGTTATTCACCTGCATAAGAACCGGATCACACGTTCTGATGTTTAACCCGTTAAGGCGTTAATAACTCTTTCAGTTATAATTGGCTAATATTTAATATCCCCATTTTATCCTTTCAGTTGTCTCATGTGTTTAAATGAGTTAATTTATTTACAAAACTACCATAGATGATTAATTACCCTTGATCAACTTAATCTAATGACTACCATTAGTTCTCGCAGTTATCGACAAATTTTTAGTTCTCACAATAACTTCACTATATATATATATATTATACTTATATATATAATATATATAATATAATATATATATTTGTAAATATACATATAAGTATATATACATATAATATTTATATATATATATAATATGAATTATTAATGTATATATTTATTTTTTTAAAAAAGTATAATATATATATATATATATATATTTATGTATGTATCAGAGTCGGTTTTGACATCTAAATCATCCCCCCATTCGGATTTGAACATCGTGGGTGTACAGTCGGAAACCCAGATGGCTTGCCGGAAAAACTCACCGGAAAAGATGGTGAATACGGCGGTGGGTCTCATCATCTCTTTATCTCTCTCTCTCTCCGGGAAAAGATGTTGTAACCCCTTCCTCATTTTATCTCACATGGAAAAACAAGTCAAATGAGTCGCCGGAAAACGAAATCGTCGTCGGAAAAAATGGTGAAGAACAAGAATGGTATGTATATATATGTATGTGTCAGTATATATATATAAATATATATATAATATATATATATATAATATATATATATATATTATATATATATATATTATATATATATATATAATATATATATATATTATATATATATATATAAATTAACATTTTTTATAATGATTTCAATATATATATATAATTTCCATGAATTACATAATTTATATTATATATATATATTATATATATATATTTATGTATGTATCAGAGTCGGTTTTGACATCTAAATCATCCCCCCATTCGGATTTGAACATCGTGGGTGTACAGTCGGAAACCCAGATGGCTTGCCGGAAAAACTCACCGGAAAAGATGGTGAATACGGCGGTGGGTCTCATCATCTCTTTATCTCTCTCTCTCTCTCTCTCTCTCTCTCTCTCTCTCTCTCTCTCTCTCTCTCTCTCCGAAAAAGATGGTGAATACGGCGGTGGGTCTCATCATCTCTTTATCTCTCTCTCTCTCTCTCTCTCTCTCTCTCCCTCTCTCTCTTCTCTCTCTCTCCTCTCCTCTCTCTTTCTCTCTCTCTCTCTCTCTCTCTCTCTCTCTCTCTCTCTCTCTCACCGAAAAAGATGGTGAATACGGCGGTGGGTCTCATCATCTCTTTATCTCTCTCTCTCTCTCCGGAAAAGATGTTGTAACCTTCTGATATCTAAGATAAAATAGTTACAATAACATAATCAATTCACACAGGTGTACAACTTATCACACACAAATTATTCTTTACTTATACAACCAAGTTTTATAATGTGGACACTTTTCATAGATTTACCGTTTACACTTCGACAAAACACATGTGCTCCACGAATTGCATATCAAAACACATTCGTACAACGAAGCACACATGTGACCATATCTCAACACACATTTGATCCAACAATTGCATGCAACATTTGAACACTAAAACTAACATGTGTAACTACAAAAAGTTTTAACCCTATTTTTAAGAACATACATATACAAGAAACTGAATATATATGTGTACACATTCTGATTATAAACCCTGTTTTTGTGAAAATAGATGTTCACGAAATTGAACACATGTATACGAATCGAAGCATCCAAAATTTAAATGCCACTTTATATAAGCTGTGTTGTAGAGAAAAACCATCTAGCTAGGGACTCTACAAATATTACTATGTCCTTTTGAAAACAAATACACGTTCATCTTTTTGGTATGTAATGCTGCTAGTTGCAAAAAAAAATATTAAATGAATACACTTTATCTAAGTTATTCACCTGCATAAGAACCGGATCACACGTTCTGATGTTTAACCCGTTAAGGCGTTAATAACTCTTTCAGTTATAATTGGCTAATATTTAATATCCCCATTTTATCCTTTCAGTTGTCTCATGTGTTTAAATGAGTTAATTTATTTACAAAACTACCATAGATGATTAATTACCCTTGATCAACTTAATCTAATGACTACCATTAGTTCTCGCAGTTATCGACAAATTTTTAGTTCTCACAATAACTTCACTATATATATATATATATATATATGTATGTATCAGAGTCGGTTTTGACATCTAAATCATCCCCCCATTCGGATTTGAACATCGTGGGTGTACAGTCGGAAACCCAGATGGCTTGCCGGAAAAACTCACCGGAAAAGATGGTGAATACGGCGGTGGGTCTCATCATCTCTTTATCTCTCTCTCTCTCTCTCCGGGAAAAGATGTTGTAACCCCTTCCTCATTTTATCTCACTGGAAAAACAAGTCAAATGAGTCGCCGGAAAACGAAATCGTCGTCGGAAAAAATGGTGAAGAACAAGAATGGTATGTATATATATGTATGTGTCAGTATAAATATATATAAATTAATGTTTTTTTTGTTTGATTACCTCGAAAATATCACACCCAACGTTCACTAGCATCGGACAAAACTAGCCGATCCAACTTGCCGATGGAACTTGCCGATACTTGCCGATGCATATGTTACAACCTTGCCAAAGATCCGATGCTAGCCGATCCAACTTGCCGATAAAACTTGCCGACTACACCCTTGCCCCTAACGGACGTTAAACATGGGTCACATGACTTGCACGTCGAGGGTATACATAGTCATTTTTTATTTATAAGGACCAAAAATGTAATTAACTATATTAATAATAGTTTTTTTTAAAAAAAATTAATACATACATATCTGTATCTATTTTCAACATCTTCAACAACAACAATCATCATATCTATTTTTTTTTTTCATTTCTTTATTTCTTCTCTCTTAATCTTTAAATACAAAACCCAGAATCATTGTATTTAATGAACTTTCAAATCTTGTGCATTGTATGTATCCAACCAATTAAAAACTTATAAGTGACAGCATATATGGTTGACACATATACCCGAATACATACAACGCATATGATTTGAAAGTTCATTACATACAATTAACACAACTTTAGTTTTTTCACACAATATACATTCATTTATAGTTAGTTACATTCACAAAAATACTAAACTTTTTTTAACATACTTTAATTACACATTTTGTTTTCACATCAAATCTGTTGAACGCTTTATAGAGTCTGTGACCTAGCTTGATGAAATTTAGATAAGAATGTTTGACCAACTATTAAGCCAACATTACCATCAAGACTATATTAAAACATACGGATTAGGATTCTCTAAAGTTACTCCAACTTCATAGGTGAAGTTGGAGTAACTTCAACCATTGGATTAAATCCAATGGTCAAGATTAAAACATCAACTTTTAATCTTGACCATTGGATTTAATCCAATGGTTGAAGTTACTCCAACTTCACCTATGAAGTTGGAGTAACTTTAGAGAATCTCAATCCAAAACATACCATGTTCATGATTCACACATTTCTACTTATAAAAAACATGTAAATGGTATGACAAATGTAAACTTGCTTCACCCAATACCAAGCCACCATGCCATTCGACATGTTTATCCTGAAATCTATTGCATTTAGCTATAAAAAAAAGAGAAAATTTCATTACATCACCCTGTGGTTTGCCATTTTATCAATTTTTGCCCCTGTACTTTTTTTTTATTATTACATCACCCTCTGGTGACTTTGCTTCATTAGGCACCCCTCTCTCTAACAGACGTTAGTGACACTCCGTTAAGCCCCTCATGTGCAATGCACATGAGGGCATTTTCGTCCATTAGCTTTTAATAACCACTAATAACACCCATTTCTTCCACCCATTCCAAACACACAGATCAAACACACTTATCCCCAAAAATCATCCTCTTCTTCATCCTTTCTTCTTAATAAATTTAAGGTTTTACAACTAAAAAACAACAAACATTCATCCTTCACTCCACCTCTAAAGTCCAGATCTAAAATCATGAATATCTTCATCAAACTCTCTAAAACTCAAAATCATACGCATAAAAGTCCAGATCTAAATCTATCTTATTATATTCAACCACAGATCTAAATCAACGGATGAATGGCTAAAAGTCAAAAAAGTGACCAAAGCTTTTGACTTTCTGCCTTCTAATCACATTTTTCATTTCTTGATCCAATTGCAGTACATGCCCATTACATTATTCATATCAAATTCGTTTGTTGAAGAAAGCCCAAAAAGCTTACTTTTATCACTTCCTAGTTTTTTCCTTCCTTTTCTTCCAAATATAAGTATTCTGGTGTATGTATATTTTGATGAGAATTGTGATTGGAAGATGAAAAAGATATATGGGATTTGCAAGAAAGACAAGGAGAGTCATTTGGTTTTTGAGTACTAAGAATCTTTTTCTTGGACTAGATCGGAACCTACGGAGGATTGGGGTTGCTTAGTCGCCCCAGATGATGGCCTGAAGTGACTTTTAAGTGGTAATAATAATAATAATAATAATAATAATAATAATAATAATATAATAATAATAATAATAATAATAATAATAATAAAGAAGCGGAATAATGGCAGATCTCATTTTCCGACAAGGGTTGTTGTGGTGTTGATGTTTCATTTTCCGCGCGAGAGTTGCTGTGGTGTTGGCCTCCTGTATGAGTTTTACGAATCTTAATATGGTTTAACTGTAACTTTTTATTGGATCAATCGGAAACCCCATTCTAATTCCTTTACAATAAACTCGCTGCCAACCACAACCAGAAACAACCACCGCCATCCACCTTAGCCAGAAACAGCCCATGGGTTTCTTTCTTCTTCTTTTTCTTGGTAAAGATACATGGCGGTGGTGGTGTTGGGTTTTATTGAACGGATTTGCTAAAGTCAACAAATTGTTCATTAGATTTATGTTTATTATATATGATAAATCATATTGTTTATTCTGATTTTTTTTTGTACTTTCCGGGAAAGAAGAAGACAGATAATTTGTGGGTTTTAAGTATTGGATTTATGGGAAAAGGTGTAAGGAAATGAAGGGAATGGAGATGGAGAATGAAGGATGTGAGGTTACAGATCTGAAGAGTGTTTAGATTTGGAAAAGAAAGCAACAATAAGAAGAAAGAGGGTCTTCTAAAGGAAAAAGTACGAAAATGCCCTCATGTTTGCACATGAGGGGCTTAACGGAGTGTCACTAACGTCTGTTAGAGAGAGGGTGTCTAATGAAGCAAAAAGTCACCACAGTGTGATGTAATAATAAAAAAAAGTACAGGGGCGAAAATTGATAAAATGGTAAACCATATGGTGATCTAAAAAAAAGAAAAAGAAAAAGAAAAAGTTCCATCGGAAACCATGGGAAATCAAATGCACTAATGGAGGCAAGGAAACACATCTTATGGGGTCGATTGATCGACAACCTAGATCAAACAACAAGTTATGCTATTATGTTCCACCATATACAATGCAATTGCTTTGTGATATCTTCCCCTACTTTTTTTACTTGATATAACTCTCTCGTGACTAACCAGCGAATAAAACAATAAACCGTCTCAAACCAAATCATTAGTCTTAATATTCGCGATTTCGGGGGAAAAAAAAAGGATCAGACAGGGCTAATAAAAGAATTAAATAAATCTTAGAACCGTAGAGATAGTCTCTCTTTTGAGTATTTCATTCATCAACTTGATTTTAAAGTATTTCATTATAAGAAAATTTGCCTAAATCTTATATTGTCCCTCTCATTTGCTCATGCGTACTCATTTGGTATAGATGATGTTGCCTTACAGGTGATTGGCAGACATCGCACGAAGCTGGTAAAAGTCAATTGTTGATTAGCGTTGATAGAAGCGGCATAAGTGAAAAGGGATATAAGCATTTAGCCACAGGATACTTGCAACTGGAGTCATTATTGATATGTGTGGAATGGAAAGGCATGCAAGTCTCCTGCTTTTTTTATGAACATAGAATATAGAGACTCGCATGTCATTCCTTTCGTACATATCGATAAAAATTTCAATTGCGGGTATCCAATGGCTATATGATTAAATCCCTTTTCAATGATACCACTTCTATTAAGGCTATCCAACCGTTTAGCTTTTACCGGCTTTCGTGCAATGACTGCCAATCATCTATAGAACAACATCATCCATACCAAATGAGCATGCCTGAGCAAAAGAAAAAAAACAATAATTATAAGAATAATCTAACAGCCATATATTCACTTTTCTCAACATAAAAATAGTTTACATGAACCCATATAAACATATTGATATGTACAAAGCACATTCATGTAAGCTATTTCCTTGTTAATTTCTACCATGACATGCATGTCACGTCATTTAGTTGTACACATATGCGTCCATGTAAACGTTAAAACATATTAATATATGAAACCATGATAATATTCTGTTAGATGTTATACATTGGATTTCAAACTCCTTTTTGGACATCAATAAATTTTAGATTTCTTTTTATTGTCAAAAATTGAATTTTAGGCTACTTTTTTTTATTACAATTTTCTCTATTCAAGATTACAACTCAAACATCCATCTATCACAATTATATACATATATACATATAGGAAAAAGGTTTATATGAGAACCGTTTGAATTGAAAGAACCCTTAGAACCTTTAAAATATAACTCGAAGTTTATATGTGAATGGTATATGTTAACAAAATTTTTCACATATAAACAAATCAAGGTGTACTTAATATTACTTATGTTCATATATGAATAGTTTTCACATGAACCTTACCCTTTACATATATACATATATACATCTTTCGGAATTTTGGAGAACTAATTTCTTTTGGATCGGCTAAGGTCTTCCATCTGAACCTCTAAGGTCATCTGCATTTTCACGGCTGCTTGCTTGATTGCTTTTAGGCTTCTCGATATTTAGTGGGAGAACATCTACCGCTTTGACACTATCTCTGTTCATCCGCGACTTAACTTTCACCTACAAATGGGCCGCCTCCTAGGCTCCTAACATCATCAATGATTTAAAGATAATGATAAATCAATCTAACTTACATGCCTAAAAATCAACCTAAAACTTGAGAATTTGACACGTACATTCCATTAAGTCTTAAGTCTCTTTTATCCCTTGATTCAACAAAATGATATCATCTTATGGTTAGGTTAATTTTTAGGCATATGCGTTAAATTATTTAATCATTTAATATTTTCCACTTCATAGAGCTATATCATGTCGTTATTTGTACCAGACACATGGCAATATCATTATTAGTATTTAATTTTGCTTATTTTGATATATCTTTGGGAAAATTACGTTAATGGTCAAATATGAAGACCTATATCCAGTTTTAGACACCTACAAGTTTATTAACCAAAATGGTCAATCACTTCTTACTACCTACTTTCTTGGGTAAAAAATGAAATTATCCAATAATTCCATGCCATGTGTCACACATACATCCATCCATCTAAAGCTGGCAATTGGGTACCTGTTAAAGTAACTGTTAAGCAAAAAATGTACTATGCAACTTTTTCTATTTTTAAAAATAATTGTTTTTAATATTTTAAAGTTCAACATTTAACTTTTTTGATACATAAAACGAATAACTGTCACGCTCAAATCATCAAAGGCAAGTGTTAAATGAGTCGTTTTCATGTTTGAAAGCTGAGAATTTTGTGCGCACCGAACCTGTTAAGACACGATTTGTCAGCCTTACATCCATCTATGCATCCTATATATTAATTTTAAATGGTTAAAAAATTTACTCTTATTCCATATCCCATTTATCTAATATGATTTTCAAGTTAACTGGAAAAAAACATCATCTTTAATTATAAGTGCAAAATATCAAATAGTGTGTATTAGAACTTGTATAACATGATGAAAATGCTAACTATAAGTACAAATTCAAATAGCGTGCATCCTTAATTAAGAAACATCGATTCGTTTTGAACCACTTGGGATTTGAATAACGTGATCAAGAGGATCATGTTTGAGTTGATAATTTAAAGATTACAATTATGAAAATAAGTATCTTAATGAAACAGAACAAATGAGTGAATCTTTGAAGATTGGATTACATTGGCCTTTTTGATTTTGACATCAGCTGGGTTTCTCTTTAATTCAATGAAAACTATAGGTTTGTTAGATTGTTGAAGAATTTCAATAGAATAGTGATTTAGGATCGATAATTTTGATCATTAGAGTAAGTTGGGAATTGGATGTTTATAATAGTGATTTAGAAGTGGGAGTGTTTTTTGTTTTTGTCTTTACAACATGTACCCTACATGACACATGTCATGATATTAGTAGATATTTTCATTTCTTACTAAAAAAAGATAGGTAGTAAGAAATAATTGACTATATTAGTAAATAAATTTGTAGGTGTCTAAACTAAGATATATATCTTTATTTATGACTATTGAGGTAATTTTCCCTATATCTTTTTCTGAAAGGTGAATTTCGCAGAAAACTTCGTGTCGCGATTCGACAGCGAGATGTCTAGCATACGTTGTCTTAACCGGGTCCGCGCTAGAGAGCTCCTTCGAAGTAGAAATGCCTATTTCAAATACCGGATGGGGGGAAAACCCCCTACTAATCCGCCCGAAGGCACGACGATTAATAGGGGTAAACCATGCCCACTCAGACTTGAACCTGGATATACCCAAGTCAAGCCCTCATAAAGGGACTTAATTCTTATGTTCTCCCCAGGGCTTGAACACAAGACCTCATGTAAGGGGATTGTCTTCCAACCATTGAGCTAAAGCTCAAAGACGCTTATTTTGATATATCTAATGAAAAAAAGTAAAAAAAAATAATGAATCCCTATTTAAATTTTTCACTCGACTTAATGAATCCATAATCCTTTATATGGCCTCCAAATCCCGTTATGTTTTCAAAGGTTGGTCCCAAACCTCAAGATAAGATGAACTTCGGGACCACAACTTCGTTTAGAGTCATCAATCGTGCCTACAAATTCCTTGTGGAATACCAAACTTTTACACTTGGGTATGGTTCTTTAGCGTCCATACCTCCCTTTTTGAACTGCATTGTTCCAATGTCAATCATATTCTATAAATCTAACAAGACTTCCAGTGTTTGAACTCTATTATTCCAATTCGGGTATCATATTCTAATAAGACACTTTTTTCGCCCGAAAGAGTTGCATTGTATGTTCCACGAAGAAGCAAGTAGGCAAGATCCATGACATTCGGACCACATTTCAGTTCATTACAACGACTTGCCCAAAAGAAACCGAAACAAATTGCATTACTAATATCCAAAAAGCCATTAAAATGTTATTAAGTCTCGTGATCTACCTTCCAAGCCATCACAACTTTAGCACCACATTTAGCAATAATAAACAGTCTTCGTCAAAGGGTCACAAGTATTCCATCTTGTTTTCGGAATTCAACAGCTTATTCAAAATTAATTATTCTTGCAAACAATAGATCCTCACACAATTATACTAACACAACAACAAATTCTTGCAATGAAAAGCCAAATACAACAATTTTATAACGCAAACTAAAAGGATGAACTATGATCAATCATGTTATGCCTTAATTGTGACACAAGACAGGCATAACCCAGATGGCTTAACATTTGAAGTCTTCCATTCTGAGCCAGGAGTTGCATCCGGGTCATACAATAGTGTGTTATATCCTCCCTGCTCTTCTTCAAGTGAGAAAAGCAGAAGCTTATCTTCCATTATTCCAAACCGAAACCCGATACTTGAGCTCCCAATCACAGGCACAGACACCATCTTCCACGAGTTATCTTTAGGGTTAAATATAGCAAGTTTTCTCTGGTTCTTCCATTCCATACAAAAAAGCTTCTTTCCGACAACAGCATGAGCAGTGACCATAACACACCCGTTTTTCATCTCGCACCACGTGTGCTTTTTGGGGTCGTACACGTCAACAAACCTAGTCATATACATAATCAAACAAGTTACTATATAGTATACTATGGTGGTGTTTAGATATGAGTGTTGATGATAATAACACAGAATCAATCAATTATAGCAACAATTACCAATCTATAAAAGATAGTATTTAGACTTGTGGTATTTGATGTAAAAGGGTGCTGTGAGATCAACGAACCTTGAATTTCCAATGGTAAAACTTGACCGGCCGCCCATAACATAAAGCTTACCCTCGAACCCGCATGCGAAACAACCCCAACGTGGACGGCGAAGAGACTCAATTACTGTCCACTTGTCGGATTCAGGGTCATAAGCCTCAGCACAAGAAAGAGACTCTCCATTCACCCCATAACCTCCAACAGCGTAAACCACACCATTTACTTCTGCACAAGCAAAATCATACCGAGGCACATTCATATTTGCAATCTTGCTCCAGCTGCAATCACAAAATAATAATTCATAATTCACATTAAACCCAGAAAAATCATGAATGCAGATAACATAAGCCGAGACAAATATTCTCTATGTGTGTGTGTGTGTGTGTGTGTGTGTTAGAGATGACAACTTCAGCCCATAGCCTTATGAATGAGTCAAACAGGTGAATAGCTTCAAAGGAAACATGTCAAATGAATCAAAAGGTGCCCAATGTGTACCCAAACTATTTTATTGAAAAAATTAGATTACTAATGGAAAACTACAAATTTCTAACTATTTTTGACACACTAGCTGTTTATAAATTAGAATTATAAAATCTTTGACCAAAAAGTATCCATTATGAGTTTTTGACTCATTACCTGACCCGGCCACTGAGCCCAATTTAACTGGACAAATCAAAACAAGATAGATGATGGAACGAACCTGTTAAGGCAAGAATCATACTGGTACACATCGGATGAAACAGACCCGACACCATCAACCATCGAATATCCAGCGATGACATTAAGCTTCCCATTAAGAACCACAACCCCAAAACCTAGTTTTAAGGGGCCTGGCATTGGTGGGAGAACTGATCGTATATTTCCCAGGCAATCCAAAACCTCCCAATGGGTCCCATCTCCTTCAGCATTAGTCAAAACATAAAGCCATTCTTCAACCAAGCCAGCAAGTTTCCTAACAATCATAAACTCCTTACTCTTAATAAAAGACCTCCATTTGCGTGACACGCGGCCCATTGTTGGGAAATTTGACCGTGGAACAAGGGCAAGACAATACTTCGCGATATCATCAGGTAGCCCGGGCAATACAGGGCTGTCAAAACCAGCATCAACTTGAGAATGTAAACAGGAACTGGTCTTCCTGACCAATTTGGAGATGTGCATACTTGGGTTTTCAACAACAATCTCTCCACACACAGATTCAGTCATATTAAAGAGCAAAATGTTAAATTCTTCAGAGTTGATCAATTGGTTCTTCTCGAATAGAAGAAAAGAATACGAAACAAATTAAAATGGTAAGATCTTGATTACAAAAATTCATGATACCCTTCAGTAATAGGTATCTTACGGGCCCAAGAAATTGCAGTACTGATCACTTGAGTTGCAAAAGTAGACGATTTCTTGTGTCTAGTCCAATCCAATTCAAATTCCATGCCACTTGTTCTGTGAGTAACCTCAAATTCTAAATTTACTGAAACTCAACTCAGAGATGAATCTACACATATTAAACACAAACAATGAATCAAATCCTAATTCAAAAGGAAACATAATACACACTTTAACTTAAGTGTCTGACCCCATAAGTCAATGAGAGTATAAAAGATGAAATGGAGCAATTAAAAGTACATTATACTAGCCGGACGATAGAAAGTGGCTTAGCCCCCCTATAACTTCCATATTTTTGAAATAGGCAGAATCACCTGCATTAAGAGAAGAGAATAAATCAACTAATTAACCAATCGATGTATGCAACCTAAATTCGACATTTAAAGAGCATGACATGTATAGTAACTAGCAAGTGCCATTAGTAGGTTGTTATTTCGAAAGACTGATTATGTCAATAATTATCATATGCACATAATGTTTCTTTGTTTATGTACTTACTATAATCTATGTGATTACCAACTGGTCCAAGTCATTAATGATAAGTAGCATTACATGGCTTGAACAAGTCCACACATGCTTTCCTACCAACCACGAGTTCTATGACTTTCTTACAACACTAAACTTACAACCTAAACATTCTAATGAAAGGATAGTCCCATAAACACACCTACCCACCAGATTTCAACCACCTACCCACCAAATTTCAACCACCTACCCCCCACTAAACATCCAATAATTAATTTAATCAAATAACAGGAAATAACCTAAGGAGGGACTATGAGAGTCATGTATCTAGAAGGGGCAAAACGGGTGGGTCGAGTACAAAAGGAGTCATGTTTGAATATGCTCAAACAGGTCATGTCAAACCTGCGTTGGATGGGGTTGGATCATGTTGACCTGCTATAGTACAGTCACTCTGTGTATTTTCTAACTTTCACTTCAGCTGTGACGATTGGCATATTACAGTTCGGTTTACCAACTTGTATCATTCATTAGTTTTATATGACATACGGTAGGTAAAAATGAAGTCTATATGACTATAACACACCTAAAGATCCCTAAATCATTTCAAAAGAAAAATAATATTATAATAATAATCATCATACAATTCTACAACAACCACCATATGTATCATCAGCTCTGATCCTTTTTCTTTTATCATACTAGAAGCCTTTCTCTTCATTAGAAAAACATGAGAGGTAGAGTTCGGTCATAAATTTGGCAATTATTGTACATTTTTAGCTTTACTAGAATTGATTAAGCTTGTTATCTTACTAACATTTTAACTTATACTTTATCATAACACAATACAAAAAATATTTTGGATTAGCTTATTAACTTTCAATCCTGCAAAGAGTGTGTACGGACAGCCTTATATATTCAAAACACAAACAAAAAAACATAACTTTTTGCATATATTAGATCTAACATCAAAACCAACTAAAACTATAATTCTATAAATAAAAAAATATAAAAAAACTGTCACATACTAGGAAGATTCAATTATAACACACTTATACAGTTATACATACAGATATCCATATTAAGAAACAAAATCTCCAACATACAAAAAAAATACAAGAACAAAAGAAAGTAATGAAATTTGTACCTGAATAGAATTTAGATGTTGGTTGAGTGGAATAATGGCGTTGTTATGGAAGTGAAATGATTAGATATATAGATATAGATGTATAGATATAATAATGGATTTTATAAAAAGAGATGACGGACGGATAAAAGAGACCCTAAAATCAAGGTGTGGGTGTGGGAGTAAGGGATAAAATTTTGACAGAATCAGACTCAGACCCACGTTGCAGTCATTGTCGGGATAAGGAAAGTGATTAGAAGGTGTGTGTTATTGTTTCATTTTAATTTAATCCATATTTTACTCTTGTTAATCAACAATTAAGGAAATTTAATGGTGCTAATTTCTCAACCATTTCAATGGTTGACATTTTAAGTTTTCTTAGATGATGATGATGATCTACTACAACACTTCGAATACGAATTTCTCAACCATTTCAATGGTTGACATTTATTTTAACAACTATAACATTTTGAAAACTTCGGCACATGTAATCATCTTTTACCTCTAATACAACACTTTAAAAACATAACTTATGCTTATTGATATTAAAAAACAAGACCAACTAGCAAGGTACTAGTGGTCAAGATACAAAGATACATAACTAGAATATACAAAAATACATCTAGACTCATTCCAAAACTAAAGCTTCTAGGGAAACACGAGATCAATTACAAGCAACTGCAAATATAATCAAAACAACTCAAAGCAACAAACCAAGTATCACTGTAACACTAGCGTCGGGTTTTTAAGCCACTCATCCCAACCAATGATGATCTTCGCTCGTCTATTTCGGAACCAAAGATAAGACAAGTTAATAATGGAGTCAACCAGCACGTTATCTCTTTTCTTAGAAGGGTTGAAAATAACGTCATTCCGAAACTTCCATAGCTCCCACCAACTTGTAAAAATGATAGTCAATACCATGTCCTTAATCACCTTTTTCTGGTCATGTTATCCACATATATGAGGAGGTCGACAGGTTCAAGGTGGGTGGGGAGGTCCATTTCCAGCCACTTACAAATGGATTTCCAAACCTGTTTAGCAATGTAACAATCCGACAAGACATGAAAGGTAGTTTCGATGCCATTCCCACAGCTTGGACAAATCAGCGAATTATGAGAAACTCCCCTAAACCAAAGATTGAATCGTGTAGGAATACGATCCTTAAGCAATCTCCACACATGGATATTAACTTTCCTTGGGACAACTTTATTCCATCGAGTGGCTAGATGGTGTGAAGGTAACGATATATTATCAATGTGAGACCGCAACCCTTTTACATCGAAATCAGACATGCCCTCAAGATACCATCTCCATTGATCCGAAGCGGTTGTTATAGTCACATGCTTAATGTTTTCATCAAGTTGGGACAACTGCGCTTCTTCAGTACGACTTCTAATGTTTCGGCGGCAACTCCATTGAGTATTCAGCCCATTCCATCGATCACCAACTTTGACTTGCTGATGTGTCTCTAAAGCATAGAGTCGCGGATATTGAGACGCAAGGGGGGAGTCATTCAACCATATATCATGCCAAAACAACACGTCTTTGCCATTGCCAATTTTTCTTTTTATTGTAGTGACTGGAATTGTACCTGCGATATGTAACTCATGAACAAGTTTCAATATCGAATGCCACGTACCTGTAACTCGACTCGTGACATCCATTCCAGACTTGCATATATCAGATGATTTTGGATATAAGTTTGTAAGAACTTTCACCCAAAGTGCATGTGGGCAATTTAGAAATCTCCATTTCCATTTATAAATAAGAGCCGAGTTGAATGCTTTAATGCTCCCAAAACCCAGGCCACCCTTCTCTTTGCTAGCAAGAACCGAGTCCCATTTAACCCAATGCATCTTGGACTCCTCAGCATCTCCTCCCCAGAAAAATTTAGCACGCATTCCTTCTAAGATATTACATACTGCAATAGGCATATGAAACAGGGACATATAATAAGTCGGAAGTGACCCAAGAACAGAAGTGATTAACACCGAACGACCACCAACAGAGAGCATTTTTACTCTCCATTTAGACAACCTTTTAGTGAACTTCTCAACGACCGGCTGCCATGAAATAATTCTATTCATATTAGCCCCAATTGGAACACCCAGATAAATAAAAGGGAATCGATCACCTTTGCATCCCGTTAAACTTGCAAGATTGTCAACTTCTGTACCCGACACGCCAGTACCATACAACTTGGATTTCGTTACATTAATCTGGAGCCCGGAAGCAAGGTAAAAACAATTAAATATGCCAATAACATTTAAGAAGTTATTTTTAGACCAGTCCCCCATAATTATGACATCATCGGCGTAAATCAAATGAGAGATAGATATATTACCAACAGTAATCCCCTTGAATAAGTTGGCCTGAATCGCATCTTCCATTGCCACATGGAACCCCTCCATGGCAAGAATAAAAAGAAAAGGTGCAAGAGGGTCCCCTTGGCGAAGACCACGTTCCAAGGCGAACTTTTTCGTTGGACTTCCATTAATAATCATAGAAGAACGAGAAGAGTGCAAACAAGATTGGATCCAATTTACAAACATATCACCAAATCCCATGAATCGAAGAATGGCCAACAAGTATTCCCAGCTTAATGAATCGTAAGCTCTTGCAATGTCCACTTTAAAAAACATTGTTTTTCTTTTTTCTCTTTTGAAAGTATGAAACAACTCATTGAGAATCATAGGACCATCAAGAATTTGTCTATTCTTAATAAATGCCGATTGGACTGGATCAACAACATCATCAATAAAATTCGCAATCCTGTTAGCTAAGATTTTTGATATAATCTTGTATATGACACCAATGAGACTAATGGGCCGAAAATCATTAACTAACATAGGAGAGTCAACCTTGGGAATTAATGTGATGAAAGAGGCGTTACACCCAACAGGTAAAATGCCAGACTCAAAGAATTCACCAACCGCCTCGCGAATATCCTCTTGCATGATATTCCAATATCTTTTTATGAAACCAAATGTAAAACCATCAGGACCGGGCGATTTGTTGCTACCACAAGACCAAATTGCCTCTTTAATCTCGCTATCAGAAACTTTATCTTCTAGCATCTCCAAATGAGGAGATGAAACCTGTTTAAATCTGTGGCTGCGAGAAGCATAAGGAATACAAGGAACTTTAGAAAATTTGTTAGTAAAATGATCTAAGAATACTTGTTTCACTGACGACGGGTCTTCATGCCAAATGCCATTTGATTTTATTCCATGGACCATAAGTTGTTTCCTCTTCTTTTTAAGAACACCATGAAAGAATTTAGAGTTTTCATCCGCTTCCACACTCCATTTAATTCTCGATTTTTGTATAATATCTTCTTTTTGACGCCTTTCATGAACATGAATCTGGTTTACGAGGTTTTTCCGATGGGTTCCAGCATTATGGCTCGCTGTGCCATTATCCACCTGCTGATCAATATTTCGAACCTCAGAATCAAGCTTGGCGATAGCATCTTTGTCCGACAATCTATTTTGATTCCAGCAACGAGTAGCTTTCTCGAGACCTTGAAGTTTATTTTTCAAATTAATAAGGGCAGAAGTAGATCTAATGTACTCGCCATGAGACCAAAAATGACTAACCAAATCATCAAATCCTTCTATCTCAAACCACGAATGAAACACTTTAAATGGGATGGGGCCATAATCAGCCAAGAATCTTCTGAGAAGTATAGGGTGATGATCAGAAGTAGTTCGATCCAAAACCAATGCAGACATCGATCCAAAAGAGTTCCAAACAGAATCCGAAACCAAAAATCTATCCAAACGGCTGCCTTTCAAACAATGAGCATCAACACGAGTATATTTATATCCACCCATCGGTACATCCACAATATTATTATTGGCAATAAAATTATTGAACGAGGTAGCATTGAGAGATGAAAATTGCGAGCCAAACCTTTCGTTAGCATGTCTAACTTGCATTTCAGACTTACAAACATGTATAGATAGAAGTCTGAGATGCATGCACTATTTCAGAACAAATAGGGGGAATTTGTTAGGTCAGAAATCGACCAAGTATAATTTGTTCAGAAATAGCTTGAAGTTTAGTGAAGACGTCTGTACAGAATTCTGAGATGTCTCAGAATTCCTTCACTGAAGCTTCACTTCAGTTCAGATCGAGATAAATCTGAAGCATTCATTCTGAAGTCAAAGACTGAAGTATGAAGAAGAGAATCATCTCAGAAGCGAGCAAAAGAGTGATTCTACCAGATCAAGACTGAAACATCTCAGTGTAAAGTATTTACAACACTTTACACTGATTACGAGGAAGACTTTTACTTTACACCTTTATCCGGTTAATAGATTTATCTCAGTGTAAAGTATTTACAACACTTTACACTAGATCAAGACTGAAACATCTCAGTGTAAAGTATTTACAACACTTTACACTAGATCAAGACTGAAACATCTCAGTGTAAAGTATTTACAACACTTTACACTAGATCAAGACTGAAACATCTCAGTGTAAAGTATTTACAACACTTTACACTAGATCAAGACTGAAACATCTCAGTGTAAAGTATTTACAACACTTTACACTAGATCAAGACTGAAACATCTCAGTGTAAAGTATTTACAACACTTTACACTAGATCAAGACTGAAACATCTCAGTGTAAAGTATTTACAACACTTTACACTAGATCAAGACTGAAACATCTCAGTGTAAAGTATTTACAACACTTTACACTAGATCAAGACTGAAACATCTCAGTGTAAAGTATTTACAACACTTTACACTAGATCAAGACTGAAACATCTCAGTGTAAAGTATTTACAACACTTTACACTAGATCAAGACTGAAACATCTCAGTGTAAAGTATTTACAACACTTTACACTAGATCAAGACTGAAACATCTCAGTGTAAAGTATTTACAACACTTTACACTAGATCAAGACTGAAACATCTCAGTGTAAAGTATTTACAACACTTTACACTAGATCAAGACTGAAACATCTCAGTGTAAAGTATTTACAACACTTTACACTAGATCAAGACTGAAACATCTCAGTGTAAAGTATTTACAACACTTTACACTAGATCAAGACTGAAACATCTCAGTGTAAAGTATTTACAACACTTTACACTAGATCAAGACTGAAACATCTCAGTGTAAAGTATTTACAACACTTTACACTAGATCAAGACTGAAACATCTCAGTGTAAAGTATTTACAACACTTTACACTAGATCAAGACTGAAACATCTCAGTGTAAAGTATTTACAACACTTTACACTAGATCAAGACTGAAACATCTCAGTGTAAAGTATTTACAACACTTTACACTAGATCAAGACTGAAACATCTCAGTGTAAAGTATTTACAACACTTTACACTAGATCAAGACTGAAACATCTCAGTGTAAAGTATTTACAACACTTTACACTAGATCAAGACTGAAACATCTCAGTGTAAAGTATTTACAACACTTTACACTAGATCAAGACTGAAACATCTCAGTGTAAAGTATTTACAACACTTTACACTAGATCAAGACTGAAACATCTCAGTGTAAAGTATTTACAACACTTTACACTAGATCAAGACTGAAACATCTCAGTGTAAAGTATTTACAACACTTTACACTAGATCAAGACTGAAACATCTCAGTGTAAAGTATTTACAACACTTTACACTAGATCAAGACTGAAACATCTCAGTGTAAAGTATTTACAACACTTTACACTAGATCAAGACTGAAACATCTCAGTGTAAAGTATTTACAACACTTTACACTAGATCAAGACTGAAACATCTCAGTGTAAAGTATTTACAACACTTTACACTAGATCAAGACTGAAACATCTCAGTGTAAAGTATTTACAACACTTTACACTAGATCAAGACTGAAACATCTCAGTGTAAAGTATTTACAACACTTTACACTAGATCAAGACTGAAACATCTCAGTGTAAAGTATTTACAACACTTTACACTAGATCAAGACTGAAACATCTCAGTGTAAAGTATTTACAACACTTTACACTAGATCAAGACTGAAACATCTCAGTGTAAAGTATTTACAACACTTTACACTAGATCAAGACTGAAACATCTCAGTGTAAAGTATTTACAACACTTTACACTAGATCAAGACTGAAACATCTCAGTGTAAAGTATTTACAACACTTTACACTAGATCAAGACTGAAACATCTCAGTGTAAAGTATTTACAACACTTTACACTAGATCAAGACTGAAACATCTCAGTGTAAAGTATTTACAACACTTTACACTAGATCAAGACTGAAACATCTCAGTGTAAAGTATTTACAACACTTTACACTAGATCAAGACTGAAACATCTCAGTGTAAAGTATTTACAACACTTTACACTAGATCAAGACTGAAACATCTCAGTGTAAAGTATTTACAACACTTTACACTAGATCAAGACTGAAACATCTCAGTGTAAAGTATTTACAACACTTTACACTAGATCAAGACTTAGAATGTCCTGTAAAGTTTCTTTCTTCCAAGCTCCTAATGGTAAACCCGAGATGTCCACCCACACCATTCTTTCATCAGGAACAAACGAATTACAAGGAGTTTTGAACACACAACACCTACGCTTAAAGAAATCATTAACCAAAAAGAGATCTTTGACATCCACAGAAACGAAAGTAATGTGGAGCCATCGACCCCCAATGTAAGAAATCTTAAACTTAGAAAAGCCTTCCTCTAACAAACTCTGACCAAATAGAGGGATAAAATCAGGGTCAATGATCTTAACAAGAACAGATCGATTAACCTTGTCCAAATCGTCAATAACATAATGAGTGACCTTAACGCATCTATGAGAGATAATTGGTTTAGGGATATTACCAGATTGTGATAATATGGCCGTAGAGCCACCATTAGGTTTTTCATTCTCGCCAGTCAAAGCTTCCGCATACGACTTAGACAACTCTTTCTGATTGCCAGGTTTCGCCGAGTCCCTCTTCACAATCTCTCTAATCTCCTTCCGCGGGGCTGTGTTTTGCATTCCAATATTGCGACTATACTTCACCACATCAGCATAGACCAGATAGTTCCCAAACCAGATTGATTTGAGATCAGATAATAGCTTTTCTGCATTGTCCACTTTGATAAACCTCACAAAGCCAAATCTTCTACCCTTCTTAGACAATCGATTAGGAATGAAAACATCCACTATGGTTCCCCATTTTGAACACCGATTCCACAAATCTTTGGCAGTAACATGATTAAGGAAATTAGTAAGATAGAACGACATAGACATACGTTCTAGGATATTAAGTTTTGTTTTAGGATTTTTGTTCCTTTTGTATCCATTCCCATATATTGGTTTCAAAGTCCCAGCCCCACTGTTGGATTTCTTCTTCTTGATTATTTCCCATCCTTGTTCGTCTTGTTTTTTGTTGTGTCTGTCTTCTTCTTCAAATCTTCCAGTGCTGCCTGTCATTTTCTATTTTTTTATTTATTTGTTTTATTATTATTATTATTATTTTTTTGGTTTCCTCTTCAACCTTAACTTATGAAAGAACTTTTGGGTATATAGCTGTCTTCACAAGAACTAAAATGAAAGAAACCCCAATTTAATTTTTAGGGTTCTTAAGGAAAGATTTAATTTTTTTTTATTTTTTTTTTGAAATTCAACCAAAAGATGAAGATGTTTAAGCTGAAAAGTTGAAAAGGTAAAAGGATTAAAGGATTTGAGGTAACATGATGAATTAAAGGAAAGGATGGAAAATTTTAGGATGGGTTTGTGAAGAAGCAACCATCATTTTAGGTTACATTTACTGTACTTTTATTTAGCATTGACAAATTTTCTTTACTCTAATAAATCTCTTTTAATGTAAATGTGGACTTTCTTTTAACTTATACTTTATCATAACACAATATTGTCAATACAAGAAATATTATTTGGATTAGCTGGTTTGGACTCCTTCCATATCATACAACTTTTCCTTCATTAATAGAATGATGGTCAACTCTTTCTTCCCCCCAATAATTAATCAAACAACATTGAGTTACATTATTATAAGTTCATAAATACACTTCTTTTTTTTTTCAAGCATAAGAAGATTATAGATCCAAAACACAAACAAAAAAACATAACTTTCTGCATATATTAGATCTAACATCAAAACCAACTAAAACTATAAATAAAAAAATATAAAAAACTGTCACATACTAGGAAGATTCAATTATAACACACTTATACATTTATACAGTTTAAATCATTTATCTCCTGTTACAATATTAGGCAAATCATGTATTACAAAAAACTTATTTAAAAGGAAAAATAGTTTCTAAACATCTTAAGCTTACAAAAAAAGAATATCT
Source organism: Erigeron breviscapus (assembly GCA_034093135.1). Lineage (NCBI taxonomy): Eukaryota > Viridiplantae > Streptophyta > Magnoliopsida > Asterales > Asteraceae > Erigeron > Erigeron breviscapus. The sequence continues at coordinate 173,405,625 of CM067167.1, forward strand.
GATCAATTTTAAGGTCAAATGTTTACAACATGCTAATTAGTTTTCTTCTTGAACAAAATTGGTTAACTACTTTGATTTAAATTTTAGCTTTGTTTAACAGATTAACTATTCATAAAGCTATATTTAGCCCATCCAATTGTTTACAAAATCCACTATATTCTATATTTCAAAAGATTATGTTTCAAGCCTAAAGTTTTTTTCTTTCATAATCTTTTAAAAAAGGAAATAATGACACAAAATTACTCTGCAGAAATATTAAATTAAAATATGATGAAATATATAAATAGAATGTGATAAAATATTAAAAAGGGTGTGATAAATGGACTGGGGTTCTACTATCTCTACTAATACATATCCATATCTTTAATCTACATTATTTGCAAGATAAACATATTAATTAAGTTTTTATAATAGCATAATCAGTAGTTATAAATAAAAATTTAAATATTGAAAAATGATGATATTGTTATTCAAGTAATATTTTTATATCAAAGATGATTAATAAGATATGTATGTTATATCTTTGTGTAATGACGGTGTAAACTTTAGTATAGATATATATTACCTACTAAAAAAGGATAATATTATTACTTGAAAATGATTTTTATTAAATATAGTTCGTGAGATGTGTTTGTTATATTTTCATGTAAAGATAACGACGATGTAAATTAAAATATGATGAAATATATAAATAGAATGTGATAAAATATTAAAAAGGGTGTGATAAATGGACTGGGGTTCTACTATCTCTACTAATACATATCCATATCTTTAATCTACATTATTTGCAAGATAAACATATTAATTAAGTTTTTATAATAGCATAATCAGTAGTTATAAATAAAAATTTAAATATTGAAAAATGATGATATTGTTATTCAAGTAATATTTTTATATCAAAGATGATTAATAAGATATGTATGTTATATCTTTGTGTAATGACGGTGTAAACTTTAGTATAGATATATATTACCTACTAAAAAAGGATAATATTATTACTTGAAAATGATTTTTATTAAATATAGTTCGTGAGATGTGTTTGTTATATTTTCATGTAAAGATAACGACGATGTAAATTAAAATAGATAAAACAAGTTTATTTAATTATCTTATATTTGTACAAAATCATATATCAAGTTATCAACTTTAAAAGAAATTAAAATTTTCATAGATACTTATTTGTAATTCAAATATTTAAAAATTGTTATCACATGTTTTCCATATGTCCACATAGGTCTAAACTCTATCGCCATAATAATAGCAAGGGTTTTGCTACACAAAGCTTAAGATGCATTAAATAGTTGTATACTTATCATAAAATTCAAGGGGTGAATTTTAAATATGAAAAATATATTTTTTAATGCATGTTAAATGCATTCCTAAAAACTACATTTGCATTTTCCTAATAATTATAATAACTAATAACCTCATTTATAATCTTTCGACAAGTCTAAGGGGGCGTTTGGTTCGCAGAATGTTTTTGAAGGAATTGGAATCTGTTAAAGGAATTGGAATTCATGGGAATTAGAATCTGAAAGTTTTAATATATGTTTTGTGTTTGGTTGATAGAATTCAATGGAATTCAGTTAAAGGAATTAAACTAAAATAATGTCAAATGACAAAATTAACCTTTTATTACATTTGTATAAAATAACCCAATTTCAGTTTTAAAATATATTATTATATACTATATTTATATAATTTTTATATAAATAATAATGGTAAGTGATATTAAAAAAAAAAATCAAATAAATATAAAATATCCATAATATACATTAATTTTTATACCCTATACACACACACCAAGAAAGAGCCTGTGCACATACCTTACCCACCACCACTTTCTTTCTGCACACACTCTAGAACCATGGATACACAAAAACACCTTTTCGATGTTGCTGCCTCTCCCAACACATAAATGAATCGCACAAATACCTCTTTTCGATCTCTCGCCGTTTCTATCATACAAACAAAGATAACTGAAGTAAGCTTTTGATTACTGTTTCGATCTGTCCGCCGGTTTCGTTCGCCCGTATGGTTTCTCCGACAACAGCAGTAGTGACGGCTAGCAGCGGCAGCCGGAAAAAACGTTGGACATCAAATCAGCAACGGCAGCCGGAGTAGCAGCGGTGGTGGTGGATTGTGATGGTGGTTTATATCCGACTAAGCATCAAATAAGGGAGACTTCTCTATTTTGTTGTTTAATTATGAGAGGGTATTTTGGTAAAGATAAATGAATTCCTTGGAATGTTTAGACATTCCATGAAGATAGTGAAGTTTAAGGAATTTAATGGAATTTTTTAGATTCTAAAAAAATTCCATTCATTTTTCAACCAAGGAAATGAATGGAATTTATTCCAAAGGATTCCGACAAACCAAACAGCCCCTAAAAAAATATGAGTACTTAAATAAACATAATGATCCACAAAATAATCAATAATAATAATAATGTTAGTATCTTGGCTCCCCTCTAATTTTTTTGTAAGTTCTATAAAATTTTTAATGAAGGTGATGTTTTTCAAAAAATATAAAAGCCGGATGAATCATAAACCAAATTGCAATCAAACTTAGCCATGTAAAAACAAAAGTCAAAACTACACTTGTGTTTAAATGATTAACGACAATGGCTATAAAGAAGTAATTGATGGTGGTGTAGATATTTTAAAGATCTAGAGATTTGTGTTGTAATTATTTCATTAAAGTACTTATAATGAGGGAAGATTTCTAAACTAGTGGAAAAAGAAAATGGGATTTGTCTTGTACAATTAGTTAATTTCCACATCTTAGATATTACTTGATACTAATTATATTACATTACATATATTACATTTGAGGTCCGCTTAGGACCAGTGAACTTTTGGAGTTTTCGACTTTGACCACGGAACTTTTAGCTTTCTTATTTTGCCCACCAGTAAATTTAACAGTAACCTTTTCACCCTTTTCACTTCAGCCACATAACTTTAACTTTTTATGTTTTTGACACAAGAACTTTCTCTTTTTCTTCTTCCTCTTCTTCATCCTTCAGCTCA
>CM067167.1:173413653-173463203 GCA_034093135.1 Erigeron breviscapus
ATGCTTAGTTATGTGTTAGTGTCTTTGTATACCTCTAAATCAGTAAATTTCTTTTTTTTCTTCTAAACTTATTATATTGTTTTTTCATTAACTTAAATCTGTATTCATTTTAGGAACCTCACTCATTTGGTTGTACGGTCGTGCACCTTCCTGGATTCAGATTCCAAAAGTGAATTGCTCGCCTCTCTTCATAAAGAGAATATGGTTTCCATAGAAGTATCGGGTATTAATGTAGGAAATAATTGTACTGGTGATCCTGAAAATCTATTGAAACTCATCAAATCTGCAACAAGATTGGAACACGTAGGTGGTGTTGTAAACATCAAGGGTAAAAAGCTTTCCATTGGAACCTGTAATAAGCTTTCAAAACAACTCAATAAGTCAAGGAATTTAGAGTCCCTCTCTTTAGCAAGTGCTGAGAATTCATTGCTTCCAGTTCCTGGCTTTTATATTGATGCTTTTCGACCGATTTCTTCCCAAATCATCAGCCTCAACCTTCGGGGTTTAGTAATTGATCAAGAGGATCATTTGAGGATGATAGTGAACAAATTCTAAACTTATGATTCTCAAATCATAAATCAACCAAAATCAATCTAATCTCAATTAGATGAAGAAAAAACTCACTCAATGATTACTCCCGTTATTCGATCGTAATCCACTCAACTAATAGTTGAATGTTCTATTACAAATATTATGAATCTATCTAATCATCTAGAGAGAGAAGTAGATAAGACTATAGATACACAAATACTCAAAAATATCTAATATGACTGAATGAAAATTATCCATCAGAAACCCTAAGTCGTTTTCTATATATACTCGAACAAGTATTGGCTAATGACACCTTTAGTCCTCCATCTTGTAACCGACTTTAGCTTTAACATCAGAATTCTTCTTTTGACATAACCAGTCCTTCTTTCTTCCTTTTGTTCTCTTTTAGTCCTGCACATTTCTCATCCAATAATAAGATATAAATACTAAAAGAATAAGATTATAATTTCATCACCCTCCCTTAATCTTATTCTTAAAAATATCCACCAGTTTCAATTTTTCACATAAATTGTAATGAGACAATGTATCCAACCCTTTAGTAAAGATATCTGCAATTTGATTTGCAGAATCAATTTTTTCAGTTTTGATAACACCTGCTAATATCTTTTCTCTTACAAAATGTAAGTCAATCTCAAGATGTTTTGTTCTTTCATGAAAGACAGGGTTGGCAGCTATCTTAATAGCTGACTTATTATCACAAAACACATTTACAGGAAGAATTTTTGAAACATCTAAATCCTGTAAAATTTTTATAACCCAAATAATTTCACAAGTAACTTCTGCCATAGCTCTATATTCAGATTCAGAAGATGATTTAGAAATTGTGTTTTGTTTCTTGCTTCTCCAAGATACAAGAGAACCACAAAAGAAGATACAAAAGCCAGTTACAGACCTTCTATTAGTAATACACTTAGCCCAGTCTGCATCAACAAAAGCTTCAAGAGAGAGAGACTTATTCTTAGAAATTAGAATACCTTTACCTGGAGCATTCTTTAAGTACCTAAGTACTCTTAATGCAATAGCAAGATGAGATTTGAGAGGCTTATGCATAAACTGACTCAAGCAATGAATTGTATAAGATATATCAGGCCTAGTGTGAGTCAAGTATATTAATCTACCAATCAATCTTTGGTATTCAGTGATATTTTCTAAAACTGGATCATGTACAGACTCTATAGAAGAAATGTACACATTAGGATCCAAAGGAACCTTAACTGGTTTGCTAGCAAGTAAACCAAAGTCAGTCAAAATATCAAGACAATACTTTCTTTGATTCAAACATAAACCTCCTTCAGTTTCAATAACCTCTATTCCCAAAAAATATTTCAGTTTACCTAAATCTTTAATTTGAAATTTACTTTGCAAATAAGCTTTAAACTTATCAATCTCAAGAACACTATTGCCAGTAACAATGATATCATCAACATAAACAAGTAAAGCAATGAATACACCTTTATCATTTTTAGTGAACAAAGAATAGTCACTCTTGCTTTGTATAAAACCATTTTCACATAAAGCACTAGTAAGTTTAGCATTCCATTGCCTTGGTGCTTGCTTAAGACCATACAAAGATTTGTTCAACTTACAAACCCTTTTGTCATTTTTATCAAAAAAACCTTCAGGAAGATCCATGTAAACAATTTCATCCAAGTCACCATATAAGAAAGCATTATTTATGTCTAATTGATAAAGAGTCCAATTATTCTGAACAGCCAAAGAAATTAAACATCTAACAGTTACAATTTTCACAACAGGTGAAAAGGTTTCTTCAAAATCTATACCTGCCCTTTGATTATAACCTTTAGCTACTAATCTAGCTTTGTATCTTTCAATCTCACCATTAGATTTGTATTTGATCTTGTAAACCCACTTACAACCTATAGGTTGTCTATCTGAAGGTAATTCAGTGAGTTCCCATGTTTTGTTTCTATATAAAGCTTCCATTTCATTACACATAGCATCAACCCAATGTTTTTCCTTACAAGCATGCATATAAGACTGTGGTTCAATACTTTTGTTTAATTCAGAAACAAAACAGAAACAATCAGTTTGAAGAGCAGCATAGTTAACATATCTCTCAAGACCATATTTAACTTTGCTATTCACAACATAGTCATTATACTTAATAGGCATTACAGAAGTTCTATCAGATCTTCTTAAGTTAATGACATCTTCTCTTATTTCCTGTTCATCTAGAACAGGAATAGGTTCATTGTTACCAAAATCATTCAAAGGATTAACAACATGATCAACACCAACATTCTCATTGATATTGCTATCATGAGTACCCTCAGAATTATTGTCATTTTCATCAAGTGTTGCTGCAGCATCATTCTCATTGGTAATGTTCATATGAAAACTGCCAGAATGAGAAGAGCTGCTGCCTTCACTATGCAGCCCTCTATCTCTCTCTTCATCATAGGGTATGTTGGGATAATCAAGATTGTCAAAAAAATTTAATTGATTTAAAGATTCATTTTCCAAGTTGTTAAGATCAGAATTAACAGTAACAGAAGACTTTTTTAAAGGAAATTCATTCTCAAAAAACTTAACATCTCTAGAAAAAATTATATTATTATTTTCTATACAAAGAAGTTTATATCCCTTTTTTGCATTAGAATATCCCAACAAGATACATTTTAAAGATCTATGTGAAAACTTGTCATGATTATTTAAAACTTTAGAAAAACACAAACATCCAAAAGATCTTAAGTGAGAGAGATTAGGACAATAGCCAAATATCATTTCAAAAGGAGACTTTCCATTCAGCACAGAGGAAGGCAATCTGTTAATCAAGTAGGTTGCAGTTAAAATACATTCAGTCCACAAATTAAGAGGAATACCCCCTTGAAACATTAAAGATCTAGCAATATTCAACAAGTGTCTATGCTTTCTTTCAACAATGCCATTCTGCTGTGGAGAATATGCAGAAGAAGTTTGGTGTATTATTCCATTAGTTTCAACAAACTTGGTAAAACCAGAATTCACAAATTCTGTACCATTATCTGACCTAAATGTTTTTATACTTTTACCAAACTGATTTTTAATAAGATTGTAAAAGACAATTACATTTTCTAAGACTTCAGACTTTGTTTTTAAAAGATACACCCAAACTGCTCTTGAATAATCATCCACAATAGTTAAGAAATACCTAAATCCCCCCCTGCTTGTGATTCTGTAAGGACCCCAGACATCTAAATGCACAAGTTGTCCTAATTCAGAAGTTTTATGATCACTTAAAGGAAAAGGTTCTCTAACTTGTTTAGCTTTATGACAAATATCACAAGCATGATCATTAGACCTTTTAAATTGTAAAACAGAGTGTAATTTTTGTAAGACAATATCTGCAGGATGACCTAGCCTATTATGCCAAGTTATTTTAGAAACATTGCAAGAAATATTATCTTCACCTGTAACAGTTTCATCAATGTAATATAATCCTTCACTCTGTCTACCAATCCCTAGAATTCTCATAACTTTCAAATCCTGACACATCACATAGCATTTAGAAACATCAAAAGCTACAACAAGACCACTATCTTTAGCTATCTTATGTACAGATAACAAGCTAACACAGTATTCAGGAACAACTAGCACATCATACAAAGTTAAATAACTTGTAATTCTCAAATTACCAATTTTCTGAATATAAGCAAAGGTTCCATTAGGATGTCCAACTTTAATTTTAAGATTTGAAACATCAATGATATCAACAAGACCTTTATCTGAAAAAGTTATATGATGATTTGCTCCAGAATCTGTGATCCAGCTTTTTCTTTTAACTAAATGCTTCTTGTTTACTTGAGAACAACAAAAGAAATATTTAAAATTTTTATGAAAAATCTTGCTTCTGTTATAAAACACACCTGCCATGTTAGAATGAACACCTTTTTCTGGTTCAGTATTATCTTTAATCAAGTTCAACACCTTTTCTAACTGTTCAGAAGTCAAAGAAACAGAAGAACTTCCAGAAGTAGAAGTATTATTAGACATTCTCTTAACATTATTATTAAACTTCTTTTTACCAAAATCAGGAGGATATCCAATTATCTTAAAACACTTTTCAATAGTATGACCATTAAAACCACAATTCTCACAAACAACAGGACTTTGATTTCTATAATTTGCTTTTAAGTTTCTATTGTTATTGCCAGATGAGAAATTGAACCTAGGTACATTTTCTTTATTAACCAGTTTTGAAGCAAACACAGAAGTTTGAGATTTTTGTGAACTACTAGCAGTAATACCCCTATGACTCTCTTCTCTAGATATAATAGCATAAGCAGATTTAACATCAGGCAGAGGTTCTCTAGTAAGAATATTACTCCTAATAGCCAAGTATATATCATCAAGTCCCATTAAAAACTGCATAAGTTTCAACAACTGATTATGTTTAGAAAAATCCTGTGCAGCATGACAAGTACATCTAGGCAATTGAACAAGAGCATCAAACTGTTTCCACAATGCATTCAACTTATGATAATAATCAGATAAAGACATACCATTCTGACACAAAGAGTTGATTTTATGATGTAAATTAAATGTGACAGAACCATCTACTTTATCATAAGTATCTTTTAATTCTTTCCAAACCACAGATGCTCTTTTAGAAAAAATCTGACCAAGATACAATTCTTCAGTAATAGAATTCAAAATCCAAGACATAACAACAGCATTACATCTATCCCATTGTCTACCTAGTACTTCATTAGTATTAGATCTTCTACAAGAACCATCTACAAATCCAATTTTATTTTTAGCCTCTAATGCTAGAATCATAGCACAACTCCAAACCTTATAGTTTTCTGTACCTTTTAGTTTTAAAGAAATAATAGAGAGTGTACTAGAATCATTAGGATGAAGATGCAAAGGACTACCAAGATCTAATTTACTAATCAAAGTAACATTATTATCACTCACTTCAGAACCAGAATCATATTGATATTCAAAACCATTATTCACATTATCATCATCCATTGCAACAACCAATTAATCACAGAACCAAACACAGAGAACAAAGTAGTTAATCTCAATTAACAACACACAAGAGTAAGTAAAACAATTAATCTCAATTAATCGTCACAAAACAACCAAAAAATATATATATATATTGAAAATAGAACTTATTCTCCCAAAAATGCCAGGGACAGGATTCCTAGCCTCTCATGGAAGTAGGTCAAGTTTAGCACAATTGTTTTGAATGAGAATAAGATTAAATTTTTTTTTTTTTTTTTAATTAAATTCTTACAACTAAAGAGATAAGAGAAAGAGAAAACAAACAGTGCTATCGGCTGAACAAGACAAAGGAACCCTACTAATTTATTGATTCACTTAGTCAATAAACTTAGCAGGATCAGAACAACATTCTGCAGCGGAAACAAGAGAAGGATTAGGTTTATTTGATTCACTTAGTCAAATAAACCTAGAGAATCTTCAAAAAATAATCAACCAGATCTAAAAACCCTAACCCTAATGTTCCCCTCATCACAAACCCATCCCTTTCTAACCGCGAACGCAACACCCTCTCCTTGCTAAATAAAGAATGGTTCTTTTGCGACGCCGACAACCGGCGAGAAGTGTTAGTATCTAATGTCTGGGCGATCGCTCCAAAGCAAGTGATAGAAAGGTTTCAGCATGTTAATTCGATCTTTTTGGTTAATCCGATCAAGAAACAAAGAGATCATTATCCCCCCGCCAGTTTCGGGCCTTGGAATAACGTGTTAAAGGATCACCAGATATTGGAGTGTCTATCTTTGCAGGGGTTTTCAATCAAAGATCAAGATTTGAAGAAGTTCTCCACCGACCACCCGAATCTCAAGGAGCTGACCTTGTGATCGTGTTCAGATTTCAGTTTCACCGGAATTGAATCCGTTGCAGCAAGTTGCAGGTTCGCTTATTAAATCTTCTTATTTTTTGGCTTTATGGGTTTTTTTTTTTTTTTTTTGATTTTGAAGCATCTGATTATAAGAAAATTCGGCTAATTTTTTTTTATCTTGTTTTCTCTTTTGCTCAGGCTTCGTCACATAATCTAGATGATTTTGCTCTGGATTCTATTGGTAAGCATTGCAAAAGATTAGTAAAAGCGAAATTTTTGGATTCCCTTGGTAGAAGCAACATTAGTGAGGAGGGTTTGAAGCATATAGCCACTGGCTACCCCGCATTGGAGTCTTTGTCTATATGTTTGAAGGAGGGTTTGACATGCAAGAGCCTTGTTCTTTTTGCCAAGCTTAAGAGGAATATCGAGTGTTTTAAGCTGTATGTGGAGGATTTGTCTTTTGTCATGCCGGGGTGGAAGTATAGTGTTTTGGATCAAGGCTTTCTTGAGTTAGTACTTTTGCCAAGCTTAAGAGGAATATCGAGTGTTTTAAGCTGTATGTGGAGGATTTGTCTTTTGTCATGCCGGGGTGGAAGTATAGTGTTTTGGATCAAGGCTTTCTTGAGTTAGTACTTTTGCCAAGCTTAAGAGGAATATCGAGTGTTTTAAGCTGTATGTGGAGGATTTGTCTTTTGTCATGCCGGGGTGGAAGTATAGTGTTTTGGATCAAGGCTTTCTTGAGTTAGTACTTTTGCCAAGCTTAAGAGGAATATCGAGTGTTTTAAGCTGTATGTGGAGGATTTGTCTTTTGTCATGCCGGGGTGGAAGTATAGTGTTTTGGATCAAGGCTTTCTTGAGTTAGTACTTTTGCCAAGCTTAAGAGGAATATCGAGTGTTTTAAGCTGTATGTGGAGGATTTGTCTTTTGTCATGCCGGGGTGGAAGTATAGTGTTTTGGATCAAGGCTTTCTTGAGTTAGTACTTTTGCCAAGCTTAAGAGGAATATCGAGTGTTTTAAGCTGTATGTGGAGGATTTGTCTTTTGTCATGCCGGGGTGGAAGTATAGTGTTTTGGATCAAGGCTTTCTTGAGTTAGTACTTTTGCCAAGCTTAAGAGGAATATCGAGTGTTTTAAGCTGTATGTGGAGGATTTGTCTTTTGTCATGCCGGGGTGGAAGTATAGTGTTTTGGATCAAGGCTTTCTTGAGTTAGTACTTTGCCAAGCTTAAGAGGAATATCGAGTGTTTTAAGCTGTATGTGGAGGATTTGTCTTTTGTCATGCCGGGGTGGAAGTATAGTGTTTTGGATCAAGGCTTTCTTGAGTTAGTTTTTGCCAAGCTTAAGAGGAATATCGAGTGTTTTAAGCTGTATGTGGAGGATTTGTCTTTTGTCATGCCGGGGTGGAAGTATAGTGTTTTGGATCAAGGCTTTCTTGAGTTAGTACAACTTTCAATAAGTCAAGGAATTTAGAGTCCCTCTCTTTAGCAAGTGCTGAGAATTCATTGCTTCCAGTTCCTGGCTTTTATATTGATGCTTTTCGACCGATTTCTTCCCAAATCATCAGCCTCAACCTTCGGGGTTTAGTAATTGATCAAGAGGATCATTTGAGGATGATAGAAAGTTGCATTAACATTAGAATCCTTCAGGTAGTATGTCTTTTTGAGTATATCATTGGTTAATCTGATTTTGAAGCATCTGATTATAAGAAAATTCGGCTAATTTTTTTTTATCTTGTTTTCTCTTTTGCTCAGGCTTCGTCACATAATCTAGATGATTTTGCTCTGGATTCTATTGGTAAGCATTGCAAAAGATTAGTAAAAGCGAAATTTTTGGATTCCCTTGGTAGAAGCAACATTAGTGAGGAGGGTTTGAAGCATATAGCCACTGGCTACCCCGCATTGGAGTCTTTGTCTATATGTTTGAAGGAGGGTTTGACATGCAAGAGCCTTGTTCTTTTTGCCAAGCTTAAGAGGAATATCGAGTGTTTTAAGCTGTATGTGGAGGATTTGTCTTTTGTCATGCCGGGGTGGAAGTATAGTGTTTTGGATCAAGGCTTTCTTGAGTTAGTACAACTTTGCCAAAAGCTCAAAAAGTTGAGAGCTTCAAATGTGTCCACCGATGTGCTCTCTTTGATATCTGGGAAGAACCTGGAAGTCCTGAATGTAAAGGTATCAGCAGTTCGTAAGACCCCAGATCTAAGTGCTTTGGCTAAATCATGCCCGCGCCTAGAGAAACTAGTTATAGAGAACTGTAGGTTTGCTTCCTTACCGTTGGACGTTTTTGTGAAGAGAGAATTGAAGACTGTGTGGCTCATTGCAGATGAAGGCTGCATCGAGCTGGGAAAATGTAAGAAGGAAAGGCCTGAGGTTAACCTGCATGTGCTAGTGTCAATGGGACAGCAAGCTTACGCGGTATACATGTACAAGACATGTGCTCCAGGAGACAAGTAAGTGGAAAGTGTTGGTGTTTCTCAATCAGTCTGTCACATAGATATTAATTCAAGCAAGGTAGTATACTGCAATCGCTTTGAAGTTTCCTGTGCACTCTGTGAAATTTTGGAGGGATTGATTGGTTTAGTTTCAAGCTGTAATTGTAGAGTATAATGTGTTTGTGTTTCATAAGGTTTACCTATGTGTAATGAATATTATCTTTGGAAATTCTAAGTTTCATGTTCTAGGTCAATTATTCCTGCTGTGCTGATTGAAACACTGTGTGCTGTACAAAAGTTACAGAAACTAACAGTTTAGATGCGGCCAGTAACAGTGTGTCCCTTATCGTCTAAACATTAGCATGAGCACCGTGCAAATGGTTTATCAGACCATGTATGGTATTGAACAGATGTGTGAGTGCGTGAATTGGTGTATGAACGGACCAAGTTAAACAAGTTATACATCCCTCCTTTAAGTAAAACTGTCTTCGTGATGGAACTGAGTACCCCCACCTATGCATACTTATGTGTGCGGGGTTGGAAATCATATATCTTTGTGAAAAACCGTCCTTTCATCCAATAAACATGTACGTAATCTAGCTTCTTGAGTGCAGACATGTTTGTTTGGTTTAGTTTCTATATGTTGGGAGCGTTTGTATGTTGTGAAAAACAATATCACATTAGGTTCAGGATATTATTTATTGCCCCCATGCCAATAACATCCTCATGATTCAAGCCTAATAGTTTCAACTAATAATAATCCAAGTGCGCATCAGATCCATTACATTACATAACCGAAACATCCTTTCACTAGCAACAAACAACTTTCAAAAAGGCATTATATATTATATATATACGAGCATGGTACCCGCGCAATGCGACGGCGATGATGGCGGCGACGGAAGATGATGGTGGTGGCGGCGGCGTCAAATGGTGTAGGTAATTGATGTAAATGTGTTTGATTTAAAGGGAGTAGTAGAGATACTTTATAATATAAAGGACTAATGATGTAATTTAAAATTAAGGGTGTTGTTGATTTAATTCATTAAGGGTAATTTGGTCATTTTGCATGTCCCATTTTTGTAAACTTTCAACATAAGGGTATAATTTTTATATAGTAGTATAGATATATTACATTTGTGGTCCGGTTATGAACAGTAGCTGCTGACGTCATGTTGACGTCAGCTATTTCGTCCTTTTCTATTATTTTTTTAATTTTTTTTTTTCTCTAATTTTTCCCCCTTTTCTACAAAAACTATTTTAAAAAAGAAAAAAAATTATACTTTTTGCCTCGTGATTAGACAGCTAACTAAAAGTCTAAAAGTTTTGCCGCCAGAGTTTCATCTTAGCTACTTTTTTTCGCATAACTTCGAGTTTTTTAACTTTATCCACCAAAGTTTCATAACTTTTGGCACGAAAATTTGGTTTTTCAGCTTAATGTTTTTTAACTTTTATCACGAGAAATGGTTTTTTTTTTCTCGAATTTTTTCCCCCATTTTCTACAATAACTTTTAAAAAAAAACAAAAATTATACTTTTTGCCTCGGTAATTAGACAGCTAACTAAAAGTCTAAAACTTTTGCCGCCAGAGTTTCATCTTAGCTATTTTTTTCCGCATAATTTCGAGTTTTTTAACTTTATCCACCAAAGTTTCATAACTTTTGGCACGAAAATTTGGTTTTTAGCTTAATGTTTTTTAACTTTTATCACACGAGTTTTGTTTTTCTCCCGGGGCAACTCCCGGGTAGAAATGCTTGTTATTATCTATTTAATATATCTCTCAAAAGGGCAGGCTGCCCCCTTCTTCAGATTTTTCCCTGAAAGCAACTACAAAATAAAGCATTATATTTGTTTGCTATAAGTCAACATGATACATTATTTGACAACCAACAAATTCATACTGAAAATCAACACAGCAGAGGTGAAGGTGGGGTCACGATTAGAAGTTCGGGACCATCGATCATATATTGATTCACTCTTGCTTAGCACAAGCTACTCACAGAATCATGTCAAGTGTTGATATGTGTTCGATGTTTGCTTCTCGTATCGGTTGCGGTTCAAAGATATATGATTTCTACTCAAATATTTTCTTGAGTGTCAGATATGTGTTTGACGTTTGCTTCTTGTATAGCTTGTGGATTGTGGTCAAACGATATATGATCTTTACTAAAAGCTGCCCTGCTTTTGCTTCTCAGATTTTTTCTAAGAGTCCAAAAGAAGGGGTGTTTGGAGTAGATAGCTTGTGAAAGCTAAAAGGCAATAAGCTAACCTAAGTAAGCTTTTGCTTATTGGTTTTTTGAGAGTTTAAAAAGCCAAAATATAAGAAAGCTAACTTATTAAGTTTTCAACATTGGTTTTATTATGGAAAAAATAGAGTTAATTGCATTTTTGGTCCCTGTGGTTTGTAAGTTTTGGCAGGTTCAGGACCTTTTTAGGTTTCATTGCATTTTTGGTCCCTATTTTTGAAGTTTTGGCAGGTTCAGACCTTTTTAGGTTTCATTGCATTTTTGGTCCCTGTGGTTTGTAAGTTTTGGCAGGTTCAGGACCTTTTCAGGTTTCATTGCATTTTTGGTCCCTATTTTTGAAACCTTTTGCAAATTTGGTACAAATTAACGGTGGTTGATAAATGAAGCCGTTAAGTGCTGTTAGAATTAAAAATGGTGTTTATTTGTAAATGTTTAAAAGTGTAAGGGGTATTTGTGTCAATAATGTTAGTCAAAAAGTTTGTCCAATTAACACAATTTATTCCTTTTATATCCATTTATTTTATTTATAAAAAAAAAGAAAAAGAATTTTTTTCTGCAAACTTCCCTCTTCAATTCCGTTTTCGCGATTTGTCAATTGATCTGAAAAACATCAGGTTTTGTTCGCGATCCGATTCCGGTCATATTCATATTTTAAGTTTTCCGATTCATCGAGATTCGATGACAGCTACTTTTTCGGTGAATTTTCCGGCAAAGTTTTTTGACAAAATAATAGGCTAGGTTTTGTGCGGAATGCAAACCTGAGCCATTTGGTACCGGTTTCGTGTTTTAATTCGTAAAAACAAAGGAGAATCGCAAATTTAAGTTTTCCGGCGCATATTTTCCGACGACGGTTTCTGAAGTTCATCTTGATCAGGGTTTGTGCGCGGTGGAATTCTGAATTGATAGGTATCAGTTTCGAGTTTTTACTCGAAGAAAGAAGGGAGAAATCGTGAATTTCGTTTTCCCGGCGCGTTTTGAATTTTCCGACCAACTGTTGAACATTCCGGGCGCCATTGTTTCTTACATTTAGCGAGCTAAATTACAAAACTTTCATTTATAGAGCTCGTAAATTTTTATAAATTTTTACAAAACAATCACGTGTATATCTCACTGACAACACGACAAACTTTTTGAGCAACACTATTAACACAAATACCCCTTACACTTTAAAAAATTTACAATTAAACACCATTTTTAATTTTAACAGCACTTAACGGCTTCATTTAACAACCACCGTTAATTTGTACCAAATTTGCAAAAGGTTTTTGAAATAGGGACCAAAAATGCAATGAAACCTGAAAAGGTCCTGAACCTGCCAAAACATACAAACCACAGGGACCAAAATTGCAATTAACTCAAATAGTTATCACGCTAGCATCCAAATGGCGCCCTTTAGAGCATTGTACGGTAGAGTATGTCGTTCTCCACTAGCTTGGGCGGAAATTGGTGAAAGTCAACTTATTGGGCCAGAAATTGTAGTTGAAACCACAAAAGTGATCTCTCAAATCAAGGAGAGGTTACAGTTGGCCCGTGAACGACAAAAGAAGTATGCCGATGTGAGACAAAGACCGTTAGAGTTTGATGTGGGTGATTATGTACTTTTGAAAGTATCACCTTGGAAAGGCGTTGTCCGATTCGTGAAGTGAGGCAAACTCGGGCCAAGGTATATTGGTCCTTTCAAGATTCTTGAACGGATTGGAAAGGTAGCTTATCGATTAGAGCTACCACAAGAACTTAGTGGAGTACATGATGTATTTCATATCTGTAACCTACGTAAGTGTTTAGCGGACCCTACGCATCATGTGCCCATGGATGAGATAAGAGTTGATAGTAAGCTTAATTTTGTCGAAGAACCGGTGGAAATCTTAGACCGTCAGATCAAGAAGCTCAAGAACAAACGCTATACAATTATCAAAGTTAGATGGAGTGCTAGACGTGGAGCTGAGTTCACTTGGGAGCGGGAGGACCATATGAGGTCTAAGTACCCGCATTTGTTTAACGACTAGAGTTTTGTTGAATTTCGGGACGAAATTCTTTTAACGGGGGAATAATGTAACATCCGTGAGATTTGACCCTTTTACTTTATGTGTAATTTGACTAATGATCTTAATTAATGAGCTAATTGAGATTACTTTGGGATGAAATGAATAAGTATTATGCTTGACGGGTCGGGTGTATGACTTAATGTACGATTCAATGCAAGACGACATGTGAATTAACTTGAAAAGGGAAACGGGTCGACCCATGGGCAATACCCACGACCCATCAGCCACCCTTCACCCTCCTGGACCTCTCATTTCACCAACATTTCCCTCCTAACTCTCCTATCTCTCTTTCTCTCATTCACTTAGTGAATTCAAAGATCACAAATATCTCATCTCATCTCTCTCTCAAATTACATCTGCATCAATTAGAGTTATTGAACCAAAAATTCAATACAAGATCATCATCATCTTCATCATATCAAGACTTAGATTCTAAGTGCAAGACTTTCAACCCATTTAGCTCAAATTCGGATTTGAACACAAGAAGAAGGTTTTGGTAAGTCAAACTCATCCCATATTCACTAACTTATGTTTATTTACCTATTTCTAGTTGAACCCAAGTCATTTCGGGTCACAAATCGGATTAAAACTGAAAATAGGGTTTTTGTAGGGTTTAATGAATTAAAACCTAATTTTGATCTTGAAATCTATGTTTGAAGTGGATTTATGAAGTGGGTTAAGTCCAAATATGTTTATATATGTGTATTTATGCTTAAAAACGAGTTAGAAAGGTACCTTGGTCGATCTTGGAAGTCAAAATGGGTTTTGGGTGAACTTGGAATCGTGTTTGGGGCTGGAAATGTGCAGAGTAGCAGAACCTCGCGCCGCGACCCCTTCCCCTCGCGCCGCGAGACTTGAATTTTGGGGTTCAGGGACTTTTCTCGCGCCGCGAGCCCTTTTCCTCGCGCCGCGAGTTCAGTTTCGCGCGTCAGTTTTCAAACGCTTATAACTTTTGATCCGTAAACCCAATCGACTCATATGACCTATCGTTGGAATCGTGAGAAAGTCTATTTTCTTGTAATAACATTCATTTTGTATGAAACTTCCCCCATTTCTAAAAATGTCGAGTCAAAGTATCTTGTTTCTTACTCGGTAAGGTTGTAGAAGTGTTTATGAGTTTGTGACTCGACTTAAACTTACTGAACCAACTTGTTTAAGATTGTAGAGTTGACATTTATGGTATTATGATGTACATTGATAGGTTGTGGACGCGTGGAGCCCAATACTCGCTTATAATCTTATATTAACAATACTAGCTTCTTTTGCCGAACAAGGTGAGTTCCGTAGCTCCCTACTCATTTGAGATTCGGGCTGAAAAGTGTAAACATACGTGTTTTATTGTTTGAGTGATTGGTTGATTTGCTTGAGTTACCATCCGTCTTATTGTTTGATTTGTTTGTTAACAAATTGATAGATATAATGACACGCTAGATTGATTCGTATATGATTGTGATAATTGTTGATTAATTTAGGATAGTAGTGCATACATGGAAGTCGGTTATGCCTTCAAGGGGTTTTAGATGTGGTGGGAAGGCTGCGGGTGACCCTATACATAAGCATCTAGGACTCGTTGAAAGTAGAATCCTCCGAAGTATATGTACGTATTGTTAGGCTATTGGTTGGTTGATTGATTGTGGTTGGAATTGGGAATATATGGAATACGGTTGGTAGTCTGAATCGAGATTGTGAACGCCACATTGGTCATTGTGATGACATGTGTGCACTAATACTTATACGTCTATGGTGCGAGAAGCACGCATATACACTCTTTTGTGCGAGATGCACACGCCACATTGGTCATTGTGATGACATGTGTGCACTAATACTTATACGTCTATGGTGCGAGAAGCACGCATAGACACTCTTTTGTGCGAGATGCACACGCCACATTGGTCATTGTGATGACATGTGTGCACTAATACTTATACGTCTATGGTGCGAGAAGCACGCATAGACACTCTTTTGTGCGAGATGCACACGCCACATTGGTCATTGTGATGACATGTGTGCACTAATACTTATACGTCTATGGTGCGAGAAGCACGCATAGACACTCTTTTGTGCGAGATGC
The DNA here is from genome assembly GCA_034093135.1 of Erigeron breviscapus. Lineage (NCBI taxonomy): Eukaryota > Viridiplantae > Streptophyta > Magnoliopsida > Asterales > Asteraceae > Erigeron > Erigeron breviscapus. The sequence goes on from CM067167.1 coordinate 173,428,808, forward strand.
ACACGCCACATTGGTCATTGTGATGACATGTGTGCACTAATACTTATACGTCTATGGTGCGAGAAGCACGCATAGACACTCTTTTGTGCGAGATGCACACGCCACATTGGTCATTGTGATGACATGTGTGCACTAATACTTATACGTCTATGGTGCGAGAAGCACGCATAGACACTCTTTTGTGCGAGATGCACACGCCACATTGGTCATTGTGATGACATGTGTGCACTAATACTTATACGTCTATGGTGCGAGAAGCACGCATAGACACTCTTTTGTGCGAGATGCACACGCCACATTGGTCATTGTGATGACATGTGTGCACTAATACTTATACGTCTATGGTGCGAGAAGCACGCATAGACACTCTTTTGTGCGAGATGCACACGCCACATTGGTCATTGTGATGACATGTGTGCACTAATACTTATACGTCTATGGTGCGAGAAGCACGCATAGACACTCTTTTGTGCGAGATGCACACGCCACATTGGTCATTGTGATGACATGTGTGCACTAATACTTATACGTCTATGGTGCGAGAAGCACGCATAGACACTCTTTTGTGCGAGATGCACACGCCACATTGGTCATTGTGATGACATGTGTGCACTAATACTTATACGTCTATGGTGCGAGAAGCACGCATAGACACTCTTTTGTGCGAGATGCACACGCCACATTGGTCATTGTGATGACATGTGTGCACTAATACTTATACGTCTATGGTGCGAGAAGCACGCATAGACACTCTTTTGTGCGAGATGCACACGCCACATTGGTCATTGTGATGACATGTGTGCACTAATACTTATACGTCTATGGTGCGAGAAGCACGCATAGACACTCTTTTGTGCGAGATGCACACGCCACATTGGTCATTGTGATGACATGTGTGCACTAATACTTATACGTCTATGGTGCGAGAAGCACGCATAGACACTCTTTTGTGCGAGATGCACACGCCACATTGGTCATTGTGATGACATGTGTGCACTAATACTTATACGTCTATGGTGCGAGAAGCACGCATAGACACTCTTTTGTGCGAGATGCACACGCCACATTGGTCATTGTGATGACATGTGTGCACTAATACTTATACGTCTATGGTGCGAGAAGCACGCATAGACACTCTTTTGTGCGAGATGCACACGCCACATTGGTCATTGTGATGACATGTGTGCACTAATACTTATACGTCTATGGTGCGAGAAGCACGCATAGACACTCTTTTGTGCGAGATGCACACGCCACATTGGTCATTGTGTACATTGATCAAACTTGATTGTAGTTGATATGGTTTGTTGTTATTGATTGGTATTAGTTTGATGATTTAGGGCAAAATGAAGTTATGGTATTAACTTAGTATAATATTGTGGCAACCCTAAAAGAGCCCGATCAACTATTTTACGGTCACCCAGCATTATAACAAGTTAATGACATCATGGATTGCACATGCATGGCTTAAAGTATAATAAGGAACCGATATGCTTAATGGAAGTTGATTGGGTGGAGGGTTAGCCATTGTTACACCCTGTATACATACCGGGTCAATGACTAGAGAGCATATCGAATTCGGATTATACTTTGAATCATTTGTGTTAGTTGTTGATTGTATGATGTATTGAACATGAGTAATTGGACCGATGAATAACAAGTTTAGTGAACTTAGCATGATGATATGATAAGCAACAATCCCCTTATGATTCTAGCACTCTTGCCTTAGCATAATGGTATGAAATGAGTATGTTATATCGACATGAGAGCATTGACCACTTGTGTGACTAACATGTGAGCATTCTGAGATTAACCAACGGGTCAACGTGTTGATTATTTTATAGAAATGGTGAGACCAAGAAGAACCGGAACAAATTATAGGGCTAACTCGGAAGAACCTCAACCGGTAGCTCAAAGAGGTCATGGTAGAGGCCGTGGTGGTAGAGGTCGTGGTGGAGGCCGAGGTAGGGGCCGTGGTGAGGCCCCCGGGCCAAACTTGGCAGAGGTGATCACTCAAACGGTCACCAACATCATGCCAACTATAATTGCTCAGGTCACGGCATCTCTTGGAGGGAACAATGGGGCACAACCTAATGAGCCCCAAAATGCTGAAGTTCCGCAAAATGTGAATAACGGGGGTGCCCAACCTCACGTTGTAGTGGGGGATGGAGAGGAACCAGTGGAAGTTGATAACCATATTCCCATGTATAATCAACATGGAGTCTACCGTCAAGGGTGTCAATTCAAAGACTTCAAGAATTGTGGGGCACCGGAGTTTGATGGCTTGGGTAGTCCCGTGGACTGTATACGATGGTTTGAGAAGATTGAGGCGGTGATTGAGAGAAGTCACTGCACATATGATGATCGGGTTACTTATGCATCTGGTATGTTCAAGGAAGATGCTTTGAGCTGGTGGAACCAAGAGATAACCTTGGGTCGGACCTATAACTTGCCATGGGCCGATTTCAAGAGCTTGGTGACAGAGAAGTTCTGCCCGCCCTATGAACTACAAAATCTAACTATAGAGTTTGTCAATCTTCAAATGGACGGGGCCGATTACAAAGGCTATATCAGACGATTTCAAGATTTGACTACCCTCGTTCCTCATTTGGTGAGTCCCGAGCTCCGGGCCATTGATAAATTTGTTTTGGGCTTGACTCCACAAGTCCGCTCTCTTGTTAACTCGGTCATGCCTACTTCCTTGGCCGAGGCTATTAATCGAGCCGGTAGTATAACCGAAGATTTGTTGAGGAGTGGTGTTTTGAGTAAAGCATCATCATCCAAAAGAAAGGAGGTGGCTGAGAGTAGTGGAGTGAAGAAGGTGGGGAGATTTAACCCCAAGAATGCTAACCGAGGAAGAGTCATGGCGGCGGTGGAGCCGGTAAAGAAGGCGTATATGGGACCCCATCCTTTGTGTGGGAGATGTAACAAGCACCACCCCACCCACCTTCAATGCGGGGCGTGCTTCAAATGTAACCAACCTGGGCATATAGCCAAAGAGTGTAGAGCGCCGAGGGCGACCCCACAAAATGTAGCCCCTCTTCAAGCCGTCCCTCCTTATGGTAATCAACGAAGGGGTGAGTGTTTTGAATGTGGTAGTCCTAATCACTACCGCAACAATTGCCCTCGATGGGTGGGACAACATGTTCAAGTAGCCGTCCACCCCAACCAACTTCAATTTGCCGGGCCTAATCGGAATCAAGGACAACAAGGTCAACAAGTCCAACCCCGTGGCCGAGCCTTTGCGGCCAATGCCATTGAAGCCCGTGATGATCCCAACGTTGTTGCAGGTACATTCCTTCTTAATGGTCATTATGCAACGGTTCTATTTGACTCTGGAGCCGATTTTAGCCTTATTTCCTCTAACTTTGTTCCCTTGGTTGATGTAAACCCGTGTGCTCTAAATTATGTGCTTGACATAGAAATGGTTAATGGTGCTCTAACAAAACTTAGTCAAATACTTCGTGATTGTATTTTGACTCTAAACGACGTCGAGTTCTTTATCGACCTTATGCCTTTAGATATTGGGAGTTTTGATATTATTGTGGGTATGGATTGGATGTCGGCAGTAAATGCGGTCATAGATTGTGGTGAGGAGTTGTTAAAATACCGTTGTCTAACGGTAAGATTCTTAGAGTTCAAGGTGAAACTTCCGATTCTTCAAATTTTAAAGTCTTTAGTGCTACCGTCTCAAGGGTAGAGTTGAAGACCGTCCCTATCGTTCGTGAATTTCCCGATGTTTTTCCGAATGACTTACCAGGATTACCTCCAACTCATGAGCTTGACTTCCGTATCAATCTTATTCCTGAAGCCGCACCCGTTGCTAAAGCGCCTTATAGGCTAGCTCTCACCGAAATGCAAGAACTAGAAACTCAACTCAAAGAACTCCAAGAAAAAGGTTTCATTCGTCCTAGTCACTCCCCCTGGGGTGCTCCTATCCTCTTTGTCAAGAAGAAAGACGGATCCTTTAGAATGTGTATCGATTACCGGGAGTTGAATAAGCTCACAGTGAAGAACCGATATCCTCTTCCTAGAATCGATGACCTTTTCGATCAACTTCAAGGCGCTAAATGCTTTTCCAAGATTGATCTCCGTTCGGGGTATCACCAACTCCGAGTACATAAAGATGATATTCCAAAAACGGCTTTTCGTACTAGGTATGGTCACTTTGAATTCACCGTTATGCCCTTCGGGTTGACTAATGCACCGGCAGTGTTCATGGACTTGATGAACCGGGTGTGTCGACCTTTCTTAGATAAGTTTGTCATTGTTTTTATTGATGACATACTAGTTTTCTCTAAATCAAAAGAAGAGCATGCCGAGCACTTGCGGGAAGTACTTGAATTGTTGAGAAAGGAGAAGTTATATGCTAAATTCTCCAAGTGTGAGTTTTGGCTAGAAAAGGTTCACTTTCTTGGTCACATGGTGAGCAAGGATGGTATTCATGTGGACCCTAGCAAGATTGAAGCAGTCAAGGATTGGAGAAGACCCGAGACGCCATCTGAGATCCGTCAATTCCTTGGATTGGCAGGTTATTATAGAAGATTCATTGAAAATTTCTATCGTATTGCACAACCTCTTACCCTCTTGACTCAAAAAGAAAGAAAATTCGAATGGGGCGAAAGACAAGAAAATGCCTTCCAAACTCTTAAAGATATGTTGTGTGAAGCACCTATTCTAACTCTACCGGATGGAGTTGAAGACTTTGTAGTATATTGTGATGCTTCGGGACAAGGTTTGGGTTGTGTTCTTATGCAAAAGGGCAAGGTCATTGCTTATGCCTCTCGTCAATTGAAAGTGCATGAGAAAAACTACCCGACACATGATTTGGAATTAGGAGCAGTTGTATTTGCTTTGAAGTGTTGGAGACATTATCTCTATGGAACAAAATGTGTGATTTACACCGATCATAAAAGCCTCCAACACATCTTTAACCAGAGTGAACTGAACATGAGACAAAGACGTTGGCTTGAACTCTTTAGTGATTATGATTGTGATATCCGTTATCATCCGGGTAAGGCAAATGTTGTAGCCGACGCCTTGAGTAGAAAGGAGAGAGTTAAGCCAAGACGGGCTAGAGTTATGAGCATCACGGTAGGGCCAAATATCCGAGACCGAATCATTGAAGCCCAAATTCAAGCCACCCTACCGGAGAACTTTGGAAATGAAAACTTGGATGGTATGGAACAACAATTTGATAGAAAGAATGATAACGGGCTATATTTGGTGGAAAGACTTTGGGTTCCCATTTTCGGTAACCTAAGAACACTCCTCATGGATGAAGCTCATCGATCGCCTTATTCGGTCCATCCCGGATCGGATAAGATGTACTTTGATTTAAAAGATTTTTATTGGTGGCCGGGTATGAAGCGTGATGTGGCCAGATACGTGAGTGAGTGCCTTACTTGCTTACAAGTGAAAGCCGATCATAAGAAGCCACCTGGGTTGTTGGTGCAACCGGTGACACCCGAGTGGAAATGGGAAAATATTGCAATGGACTTCATTACGAAGCTACCAAAGACAAGAAGTGGTCGTGATACGATTTGGGTGATAGTGGATCGGCTAACGAAGACGGCTCATTTCTTGGCCATTCGTGAAACCGATAAGTTAGACACCATGGCGCGGTTGTACATTAAAGAAGTGGTATGTAAGCATGGAGTCCCAATTTCTATCATTTCCGATAGAGATGCACGATTCAAATCAAACTTTTGGGAAGCTTTTCAGCGAGCAATGGGTACTCGACTTGACATGAGTACGACATTTCATCCTCAAACGGATGGACAAAGCGAAAGAACAATACAAACACTTGAAGACATGTTGAGAGCGTGTGCAATTGAATTTGGTGGTAGCTGGGAAGACCATTTGCCATTGGTCGAATTCTCCTACAACAATAGTTATCACGCTAACATCCAAATGGCGCCCTTTAGAGCATTGTACGGTAGAGTATGTCGTTCTCCACTAGCTTGGGCGGAAATTGGTGAAAGTCAACTTATTGGGCCAGAAATTGTAGTTGAAACCACAAAAGTGATCTCTCAAATCAAGGAGAGGTTACAGTTGGCCCGTGAACGACAAAAGAAGTATGCCGATGTGAGACAAAGACCGTTAGAGTTTGATGTGGGTGATTATGTACTTTTGAAAGTATCACCTTGGAAAGGCGTTATCCGATTCGTGAAGCGAGGCAAACTCGGGCCAAGGTATATTGGTCCTTTCAAGATTCTTGAACGGATTGGAAAGGTAGCTTATCGATTAGAGCTACCACAAGAACTTAGTGGAGTACATGATGTATTTCATATCTGTAACCTACGTAAGTGTTTAGCGGACCCTACGCATCATGTGCCCATGGATGAGATAAGAGTTGATAGTAAGCTTAATTTTGTCGAAGAACCGGTGGAAATCTTAGACCGTCAGATCAAGAAGCTCAAGAACAAACGCTATACAATTATCAAAGTTAGATGGAGTGCTAGACGTGGAGCTGAGTTCACTTGGGAGCGGGAGGACCATATGAGGTCTAAGTACCCGCATTTGTTTAACGACTAGAGTTTTGTTGAATTTCGGGACGAAATTCTTTTAACGGGGGAATAATGTAACATCCGTGAGATTTGACCCTTTTACTTTATGTGTAATTTGACTAATGATCTTAATTAATGAGCTAATTGAGATTACTTTGGGATGAAATGAATAAGTATTATGCTTGACGGGTCGGGTGTATGACTTAATGTACGATTCAATGCAAGACGACATGTGAATTAACTTGAAAAGGGAAACGGGTCGACCCATGGGCAATACCCACGACCCATCAGCCACCCTTCACCCTCCTGGACCTCTCATTTCACCAACATTTCCCTCCTAACTCTCCTATCTCTCTTTCTCTCATTCACTTAGTGAATTCAAAGATCACAAATATCTCATCTCATCTCTCTCTCAAATTACATCTGCATCAATTAGAGTTATTGAACCAAAATTCAATACAAGATCATCATCATCTTCATCATATCAAGACTTAGATTCTAAGTGCAAGACTTTCAACCCATTTAGCTCAAATTCGGATTTGAACACAAGAAGAAGGTTTTGGTAAGTCAAACTCATCCCATATTCACTAACTTATGTTTATTTACCTATTTCTAGTTGAACCCAAGTCATTTCGGGTCACAAATCGGATTAAAACTGAAAATAGGGTTTTTGTAGGGTTTAATGAATTAAAACCTAATTTTGATCTTGAAATCTATGTTTGAAGTGGATTTATGAAGTGGGTTAAGTCCAAATATGTTTATATATGTGTATTTATGCTTAAAAACGAGTTAGAAAGGTACCTTGGTCGATCTTGGAAGTCAAAATGGGTTTTGGGTGAACTTGGAATCGTGTTTGGGGCTGGAAATGTGCAGAGTAGCAGAACCTCGCGCCGCGACCCCTTCCCCTCGCGCCGCGAGACTTGAATTTTGGGGTTCAGGGACTTTTCTCGCGCCGCGAGCCCTTTTCCTCGCGCCGCGAGTTCAGTTTCGCGCGTCAGTTTTCAAACGCTTATAACTTTTGATCCGTAAACCCAATCGACTCATATGACCTATCGTTGGAATCGTGAGAAAGTCTATTTTCTTGTAATAACATTCATTTTGTATGAAACTTCCCCCATTTCTAAAAATTTCGAGTCAAAGTATCTTGTTTCTTACTCGGTAAGGTTGTAGAAGCGTTTATGAGTTTGTGACTCGACTTAAACTTGCTGAACCAACTTGTTTAAGATTGTAGAGTTGACATTTATGGTATTATGATGTACATTGATAGGTTGTGGACGCGTGGAGCCCAATACTCGCTTATAATCTTATATTAACAATACTAGCTTCTTTTGCCGAACAAGGTGAGTTCCGTAGCTCCCTACTCATTTGAGATTCGGGCTGAAAAGTGTAAACATACGTGCTTTATTGTTTGAGTGATTGGTTGATTTGCTTGAGTTACCATCCGTCTTATTGTTTGATTTGTTTGTTAACAAATTGATAGATATAATGACACGCTAGATTGATTCGTATATGATTGTGATAATTGTTGATTAATTAGGATAGTAGTGCATACATGGAAGTCGGTTATGCCTTCAAGGGGTTTTAGATGTGGTGGGAAGGCTGCGGGTGACCCTATACATAAGCATCTAGGACTCGTTGAAAGTAGAATCCTCCGAAGTATATGTACGTATTGTTAGGCTATTGGTTGGTTGATTGATTGTGGTTGGAATTGGGAATATATGGAATACGGTTGGTAGTCTGAATCGAGATTGTGAACGCCACATTGGTCATTGTGATGACATGTGTGCACTAATACTTATACGTCTATGGTGCGAGAAGCACGCATAGACACTCTTTTGTGCGAGATGCACACGCCACATTGGTCATTGTGATGACATGTGTGCACTAATACTTATACGTCTATGGTGCGAGAAGCACGCATAGACACTCTTTTGTGCGAGATGCACACGCCACATTGGTCATTGTGATGACATGTGTGCACTACGCTTATGTTATGTTTTGGCCTTTACTTATACTTGTTGTGATTTATGACAATGGTTCCTTGTGAACCATTCCTACGAACTCTCCAACCTCGTGTTGACTATGCTTAGTACACTTTTCAGGTAACCAAGTTATTCCAAGGCATGAAGCATGACTGATTTGCTTGCTTGTGAACCCGGGCATTGGACTTATATGAATCAAGGATTCATCGCCTACTTTTGCTTTATGTTTAGACCAATAGTCATCTTTTGATGTTGTCTCTTTTGTAAACTTTGATGACTATTTGTTTCTCATACTTTCTGTACTTGAATTATCTTGTTTATGGATTCACTGGATCCTTTGTTTGCATTTAGTTCATGTTCTACATTAATCTACCTTGTGCTATATGATTTCCGTAATATTTCGAGCCTTGGCTTGGGGTGTTACACCTAGCCATACGTATTACTATCTACCAATAAACTAAAAAAGGATTAAAGCCTCCATTGATTAACATGTGGCTCAATATTAAAACGACACGTGTCCTTTTAGTTATATTTATTAAAAGAAACCATTTATTTAGATTAATATATAAATAAATTATTTATCGTATAGACTTTCTTAATTCTACTACAACTCTTATTCTACTACAAGTATTCTTATTCTACTATAAATGTCAGACGCCTAGCCCTTTATTTGTTAATTTACAGCCCTTTATTTGTTATTCTACTATATATAATAATGTATAATTTTAAGTACGGTTTTCATTAATAGTTCTATTTGAGATCGAAAGTTTAATTCAAGGTATTGTAGTAACTTAATTAATACTAATTTTTATATTTTTGTGTGGTTGATTTCTTATTTTGAATAATAATAAATATGTTTGTATTATGCGTATGGTGTGTTTTGTATGAACATATATTAACAATTTTAATTTTTCTTTTCCTAAAGTTTAATCTAATATCTTCGCGTTTGTTTTTATGTTATAATTTTTGATGAAATTGGTCAGACATAATGGCTAATACCGAATACACCATAGCTATTATCGATATGTTGTTAGATGATACTACCCTCGAAACAATTGATTATTTTATTTGTTTGCATATAATTTGAACATGGAAAAACATTCTCTTTCCAATCCATTGTTACCCCAAACAATTAAGATTATCTTTACTGATCAAGAGGTTTGCATTACATATCTTTTATAACTATATTCTTGATGTTTAAAAATTATTATTACTTATACTATTTTGTGTTATTGTTCATAAAATAAACGAATCCAAACAACTGATTAGAAAGAAATTAGTCTTAGAACTTCGCGATAAGCTTTACGAGGGTACTACTTTGCTTCTTAATGATTTTATTGTAGAAAAAAATTTAAATAATTTTCTTTCCCACTACAACATTATTGGATCAACATACGGTACATCGTAATGAATAATCTACATAATAATAAAAAATATAGGTATTTTATAGTATCTTTAGTTTAAGAATAAAATCAATTAAATATAAATATTATGAGTCAACCGTGCATCACGCACGAATATTAGTACTATTTTATATGTAGGACGAAATCAATCACTACGCATCATTAGTATCTATGACTACACGTACGTTAACATTAGTTAAGACTTGTGCAAGCATTCAAAAATTTTGAATTTTTTTTTTGTTAAAATTTGAACTTGTGTTCTTTTTTCCCCGACAGTTTTCCTTTTTTATTATATTAAATGGACGTCCGTGTGATGGTGATAACAGCGACGGTGTGGTCGTGGCAGCGATGCGAGCGGGCGTCAGCATCATATATCAAATGCAATATTTGATATATAGATTTTACTATAGTCAATGCACCCTTTGCATCATGGCTTTTTTTTTATGAACGTTCGATTTGAGTCTGGACTTGCGAAGGACCCAGCCACGGATGTTTCTATCAACACCAATTCTCTTGATCATAAATTCCTCCCAAAGCACGTTCAAGCCATACATACATTTCCAGATATTACATAGGTTGCAACTGCTCCAATAAACGAAATAACATTCTATGTAAAACTTTGACCATATTGAGGTGGCTTGGCAATCAAATTATGTGTCAAACGGAACCCTAGCGTACGATCAGTCGATCATCAATCTTGAGCAGTTTATGTAACTACGGTCAATCATGCTACAGTAGGTGAATACATTAATTAGATGAACTTTTCCCATCCTATTTAGGACCTCCTCAGTGCAACATTTTATCTAACATCTTTGGACTAACACATAAGACCGTTTGTTCAACTACAAACTTCGGATTTTCAACAGCGATGGACTAGCAGTGGGCATTCTTTTGGAATTAACACAATTGCAGTAATCGGCATCACGTCCATAGCTAAATTTATATACATATATCTAAAATCTGTTGGAATTTACCACAACACATGTTGATGTGAAGATCTTTCAGATCACATATTTTCTTACTACGTGGCCTGTGTATATGATGTGGAAAGATAGTTCTACAGGGAAAGTAGATGTTTATCTTACAATAAAGATATTTGCATAAAAGCCAAATTGGTTTTTACTTTACACCTTAATAGATACCATCTTTGATAGAACAAAAAAAAAAACATATGCAAACCTGTTTACAAGGATGGAATGAATCTACGTACGGATTCACCCTATGTCATGTCAACAACACAAATGCGATACATTTTCAACCCTGACCACAAATTAATTTCTGATTGTATTATATAATTCTCATACCCTGATGGCTGATGATGAGTCCACTTAAAATATTTCATGAAGAGAAGTGACAAGCTTTTTTTGGAGAATTACACCAGCAAGAACAAATAAAAAACACAACATCCAACATCACGTACAACTGCATGAAACAAGTGTACGATTATACATGTCGTCCATCGGACGGCCTCTCCCATAGTATAGATTTAAGATTTGAGGGTATTATTATTATTTTATTACTTATATATAATGAATACATTGATAATGATAAATCAACCTAAATCATGATAATGCGCTTAAACAGCAACCTAATCATTTGAGAAGTAAAAGAATCAAGGAATAAAATTTGTAAAAAAACTTGGTGGAATACTGAATACACGTGTCAAATTAAAGTTTTGGATTTATTTTTAGGCATATAAGTGTTTGGCATTGCGATATCAAAATAGATTTTGCGTTTCTAAAACTGCGTTTTGAAAAAACATGTCATTACTTACTTTTTCAAAGCTGCGTTTTCTCTCTATGCAAACGCAAATAATCACTTTTTCAGCCAAATACTATTTCTGGTTGTTTGTGTTTTGTAAACGCAATAATTAGATAATCTCTTCTAAATGTAATTCCAAACACCTTAAGTTAGGTTGATTAATGATTTCTCTCTCTCTCTATATATACAGGAAATGAGAAATCCCCTAATAATAGCCTAAAAATTCTCCTAATTATAAGATTATGACATGTGACAAAATCTAAGAGTTTTAGGAATGAGAGTTAGTGATACACATGTCATGATTTGAAGGTTTTAGAAGGATTAATCATTTTCATATATATAAAGTGGTGCTGTTAGGCACCTAATTTTGGTGAAATCCCTCTCGCATGCTAATTTTTTTAATCCATAAAAAACATGGGGGCCATTATTTATTCATTATACATTTATGGATTAAAAAATTAGCATGTGAGAGGGATTTCACCCAACTTAGGTGTGTGACAACACCACCTTCACTTTTCCCTATATATATATATATATATATTATCTATATATATATATATATATATGTAACTATATAAATTCAAATAAAATTTATATATATATATATAATATATATATATATATATATAATATATATATATATTATATATATATATATATAATATATATATATAATATATATATATAATATATAAGAAATGAGTATTAAGCATATTATTAATCATTATTTTTCTCTCTCTTCATAAATCATTTTATTCCTCTAATTCATTCAAAATCTTTTATCTCAAAAACCGTATATCGATAAATTATAAAAATTATATGGGTGTTCTTAAAATTTCATGCTTTTTCATTAGAGATGTCATTCGATATACTTTCGACGAATTTTTAAATCCGATGGCGGAGTCGTATGGCTAAGGCATTTGGCTATCACACTCTATGATCTATCACCTCCTATGACCTATCACACTCTATGACCTATCACCTCCATCATCTCACCGCCGTAACGCGCGGGTACTTGCTCTCGTATATATATATATAATCGGTAAAGTTTAGTAAACCATCCCTTGTTTTTGGCTTTATTTTTCGCTCTTTTGGCACTTTTTTGCTCTTTTTTTTGGCACTTTTGTTGGTATGCCACATGCCATTCGCCTATTGGTCATGATCTTTGTAAATTCACGAATTTTTGACAGAATCAGACTCAGACCCACGTTGCAGTCATTGTCGGGATAAGGAAAGTGATTAGAAGGTGTGTGTTATTGTTTCATTTTAATTTAATCCATATTTTACTCTTGTTAATCAACAATTAAGGAAATTTAATGGTGCTAATTTCTCAACCATTTCAATGGTTGACATTTTAAGTTTTCTTAGATGATGATGATGATCTACTACAACACTTCGAATACGAATTTCTCAACCATTTCAATGGTTGACATTTATTTTAACAACTATAACATTTTGAAATTATCTAAAAACAACATATTCATTCGACAGATTTAATCACTTTCACCTTTAACAGTGCAAAATGCAACAATAAAAGTAGATGATTAATGATCTTTCCAAATCTATATATACTTTTTTTTTCTTTTGAAAGGTGAATTTTGCTTGAAATTTCGTGTCGTGATTCGACAACAAGAGGTTTAGCATACGTTGTTTTAACGAGCTAGAGAGCTCCCTCGAAGTTGAAATGCATTTCAAATACCCGATGGGGGGAAAACCCCCTACTAATCCGCCCGAAGGCACGACGATTAATAGGGGTAAACTCTGCCCCTCAGACTTGAACCTGGGTATACCCAAGCCAAGCCCTCATAAAGGACTTCCTATGTCCACCCCAAAGGTTGAACCCAAGACCTCATGAATGGGGAGATGTCTTTTTAACCAATAAGTTAATGCTCAAGGACCAAATCTGTATATACAGAATAATAATTAATCAACCAAATTAAAGGACTTACTAACATTTTACGCCAACACATCTTTCTAGTTATTAACCTATTTCTTAACTGATGACGTGATAATTGATTAATTTATTTTTAGCTCAAAAGTTTTGATTTAATAGTTATTTTGTATCATTATGGGCGCAATAGCCCAGTGGTATGACCCTCAGTGAGGGTTTGATCCGAAGAGACCCGGATTCGAGTATGAGGGGGCGAAGGTTTTACTTTTAAATAGGTTGTGTTTTCCCTATTAAACATAGGGACCATTAATAATGAACGACTATGCCATTAAATGTTAAGAAAAAACGTTATTTAATTTTTTTGAGTTTTTCACAATTCAATATAATCATAGTCTACTATCTAATACTACTAGGAAGATAGTGTCGGGCGTTGCGTGGTGCTAATTTGTGCTATTTTTTGAAGTGTTGGCAATCGGCTTATTTGACATGAGGAAGTATAAATGTAACATGCAATGAACTACACCTACATTAGATGTGAATATGAGTTTTTTCACAAAAGTTAGTATTCGACTTTCGTTACAACCATTGTCATGATCTTTGTATGTAATCGATCACGAATATGTTTACAAGAGATTTGGTGGCAGTTTTAGCTACAAAGAGTCCCATGACCTTTATATGTAGCCGAGCATGAGTTCCTTGGTTTTGTGCCTCTTTGGACTGCTTGTCTTATTATGTGCATCAGATCCAAACAGCCCTTATATAGCTTTCAAACAACCCTAGAAAACCATCAAATGAAAAAAAGGTTTTAATGCATTAAAAAAAAAGGTTTTAATGCAATATCAGACTAAACTGCAACATGGCGATGACACAGACTATGACCTAAGGGCAGTGCCGTCTCTGAGAATGTCAAAAAAATTCAGGACCCGGCTCGAGTATAAAAAATAGACCCCCTAATGTTAAATGTAAAAATATAATATTATGACGATAAATGTTTTCAACATTTGAAATAAAGCATGACATAAAAGTATAATATAATTTATTTTTTAAAATAAATCTTGTGAATTTGTTTTATGTGCAAAATATTGGAAACAATTACGAACTAAAATTTACTATTTCAAAATATAATAGTAAAAAAAATAAAATTTCAGAAAAAATCAATTATTATTAGATGGTAAACATTATCATTATAAATTAGTATCATAATAATGTCTTATGTACTTGAGTAGAAATCTAAAACTGTAAATTGTGTAAGTTAAAAGGACTAAAGTTGAACTCCAATCAATTAAAGAGCCCAGAACTATAAAATGTGTAAACTAAAAGGACTAAAGTGGAACTCCAGTTAGATAAAGAGCCCAGAAGATTAAATACTCAATTTCAATCATCTTCTTCCTCCCTTTATATTTCTGCAACTCGCATTCTATTTATGAAAAAAATGTTGGAATTTTATGTTATAACTATTATTTCATAAGTTGAAATAATCTAACATAAAATATACAAAGTGAATAAATATGTTTAAATGGAGTTGAAAGTGTATTTAACTAATGTGAGTTTGTCCCACATTGGTAGAAGTATAAACATTAAGTGTGTTTATAAGGAGGAGTGTTGGAGGAATAATAATTCCTTATAAGGGGCTACACCCCAAGTGGGCAAGGAGGGTGCGAAGCACCCGACGCGCCCGTGCACCGGGACCGGGATCGGGGTCGTGGGCGATGAGGCGTAATGTGGCGTTTTAGTGGCGCACTACTAATAGATTGTAGTAGTGGTTCAACCAACAACAACAACACCAACACTTCAATCTGGATTCACCAGACCACTTTCTCTCCCTCTCATCTCTACATTTTGTTCTTGAAGGTATAATTCTGAGTTGTTGGTTAACTCCGGCAGTACATCCTGCTTTGGCTGTTGTACCCTGGGAAACTGACGGGTTCACTTGGGTGGCCGAAATCAGTTTTAAGATTGTAGGAACACCATTCAACAATACAACATTTTATTGATAAACATTCGAATTACAACAGGTTGAATTTGCTTCTTCACCATTCTATTAATTCGAATTACAAAACTGTTTTCTTAAAACTTTTGTAATAATTTACTTTTCTGTAAAGTTACTTCTTTAGTTTATTTTATGTTCATAGAAGTTTTTAGTAAAACTTTGCCTATTTCATTTCAGAAATGGCTACTGAATTTAACTTCTCAACAAATGGAACTTCTGCTTCTACCACCACCAACACTGTTGGCACTTCTGTTTCTCAATCTGTAGGACATACTGTCTCTACAAACATGGGACCTTTGGTGGGTACCCAAGCTGCCCAAATTGTGGCCAACCATGCTGAAAAACCAGAGAAATTTTCTGGTTCACACTTTAAAAGATGGCAACCAAAGATGTTGTTCTATCTCACTACTGTGAATCTTGCGAGATTCTTGAATGAGTCAGCCCCTGTAATTCCTGAAGGGTGCACTGATGTTCAAGTAGTGAGTGCTGTTGATGCTTGGAAGCATTCTGAATATCTCTGTCGAAACTATGTGTTGAATGACCTTGTTGATTCACTTTACAATGTGTATTGTAAGATAACCACGGCCAAAGAACTCTGGGAATCTTTGGATAAAAAATACAAAACCGAAGATGCCGGAACTAAGAAGTTCATTGTGGCAAGATTTCTAGAGTTCAAGATGGTTGATTCAAAAACTGTTGTGTCTCAAGTTGAAGAATTACAAATCATCATAAGTGATATTCTATCAGAAGGAATGGTTCTTGGTGAAACATTCCAAGTTGCTTCCATAATTGAAAAGTTGCCCCCAAGTTGGTTGGATTTCAAGAATTACCTTAAGCATAAGCGAAAGCAAATGACCGTTGAAGAACTTGTTGTTCATCTTCGAATTGAGGAAGACAATAGAGTTGCTCAAAATGGTGGTCATATTGAAGGACTTGCTAAGGCCAACTTTGTTGAGCATGGCCAAAGTTCCAAGGGAAAAGGTAATTACAAAGACAAAGGGAAACATCCTGAGAAGAGAAACAAGGGAAAAAGGTTGGATTTGAATCCTAAGAATTGTGGTGTGAAAAAGAAGGTTGGGATGTTCAAAGGAAAGTGTTACAATTGCGGTGAATCTGGTCACCGAGCTGATCAATGCAAGAATCCAAGGAAGGAAAGGGCAAACATGGTCGATGATGACATGCCTCTTGTTGCTATGATTTCTGACCTCATTGCTAAGTTGGAAGAGGTCAATCTTACCACCGATGGAATCAAAGGATGGTGGGTTGATACGGGTGCAACCCGTCATGTGTGTCCGGATAAGACTATGTTTCATACTTTGAAAGAAGCATCCGGTGAAGACAAGTTGTATATGGGAAATGCCGCTACTGCCGAGATCAAGGGTGAAGGCGATGTGATCCTCAAGTGGACTTCGGGGAGAGAGCTCAAGTTGACTAATGTGTTGTATGTTCCCGAATTGCGCAAGAGTCTTGTGTCGGGATGGCTACTCAACAAAAATGGGTTTTGTTTAGTGTTTGAAAGTGATAAGTTTGTGTTAACTAAACGTGGTTTGTATGTTGGTAAGGGTTATGCCCTTAATGGTATGTTTAAACTTAATGTAATTGCCATGAAGAACATGAATGAAAATGCTTCTACTTCTGCTTACTTGATTGAGTCTTCTAATGTTTGGCATGCTCGACTTGGTCATGTGAATTTCAATTCAATGCGTCGTTTAATTAAGTTAAATTATATACCATTGTTTACCATTGAATCTAATTATAAATGTCCAACTTGTGTTGAATCAAAACAAACCACAAAATCTTTCAAATCAATTGAACGAAACACCGAGCCACTTGATTTAATCCATACCGATGTATGTGATTTTAGAACAATTCCCACTCGTGGTGGTAACAAATATTTCATCACCTTATTGATGATTGTACAAGATATTGCTATGTATACTTGCTAAAAAGCAAGGATGAAGCAATAAACAAGTTTATCTTACAAAAAGATTAAACGAATAAGGAGCGATAGAGGAGGTGAATATGTTTCTCCTTTTGCTGAAATTTGTGTTCAAAATGGTATTATCCATGAGCAAACAACTCCTTATACCCCACAACAAAATGGCATTGCTAAAAGAAAGAATCGAACTCTTAAAGAGATGATGAATGCCATGCTAATAAGCTCGGGTTTAGGACAAGACATGTGGGGAGATGCCATTTTGTCGGCAAACTATCTTTTGAACAAAGTTTCTTTCAAGAATAAGGATGTTACACCTTATGAGTTATGGTTTAATAGAAAACCATCCTATAAATTTTTGAAAGTGTGGGGGTGTTTAGCAAAAGTGGTGGTTCCACCACCAAAAGTTCAAAAGATAGGACAAAAAACTGTTGATTGTGTATTCATTGGATATGCTCAGCATGGTAGCGATTGTGAATCCTCATATCTTGTTGAACATAGTAGTGCATATCGGTTTCTAGTACACGAGTCTAAGAACCCAGAAATACACAAAAACAGCATACTTGAGTCGAGGAATGCATCGTTCTTTGAGGATGTGTTTCCTTGTTTGGACAGAGGAAAAGCTTCTACATCAACTCCGGTTGATAAGATTGTTCCAGATGAACATCAAGAACAATCAGAAGATGAAGAAGTAGAACCGCGAAGAAGCAAAAGGCAAAAGATTGAAAAATCTTTTGGGCCTGATTTTGTATCTTATATGGTTATGGGTGAACCCCAAACATATAAAGAAGCGGTTTCTTCTCAAGAAGCGCCTCAATGGAAAGAAGCCATCAAGAGTGAAATTGATTCTATTTTGCAGAATCATACTTGGGAACTAGTTCATCTTCCACCTGGTTGTAAACCACTTGAACATCGTTGGATATTCAAGAAAAAGATGAAAACTGATGGCTCAATTGATAAGTACAAGGCAAGGCTTGTAATCAAAGGATATAGACAAAAGAAAGATCTTGATTACTTTGATACATATGCACCTGTAACTCGAGTAACTTCGATCAGATTGGTGCTTGCGATTGCAGCATTGAGAAATTTGGAAATATATCAAATGGATGTAAAAACAACCTTTCTCAATGGTGAGCTAGATGAAGAAATATACATGGAACAACCTGAGGGTTTTTCAGCTCCTGGCCAGGAAGACAAGGTTTGTAAACTTGTCAAGTCTTTGTATGGATTAAAACAAGCTCCAAAGCAATGGCACCAAAAGTTTGATCAAGTTATGCTCGACAATGGTTTCAAGATCAATGAGTGTGACAAATGTGTTTATGTCAAAGACATATCTAAGGGATATGTGATACTTTGTCTATATGTCGATGACATACTCATTGTGGGTAGTGATGATAGTATGATCAGATCTACCAAAGATATGTTGAAAGCGAGATTTGACATGAAGGATATGGGTTTAACAGATGTCATTCTTGGAATGAAAATTACTCGAACCCATGATGGTCTAGTGTTAAGTCAATCTCACTATGTGGACAAGATCCTTGAGAAATTCAGTCCCGAGGACTCAAGAGTCGCTTGATCTCCAATAGATACCACGCAACATCTATCGAAGAATAGAGGTGAAGGTGTTGCTCAATTGGAGTACTCAAGGGTAATTGGCAGCCTAATGTATCTCATGACAAGTACTAGGCCAGACTTAGCCTATGCTGTTAGTAGGCTAAGTAGATATACTAGTAATCCTAGTTCGGAGCATTGGAAGGCTATGACTAGGTTACTAAGATATTTGAGATATACAAGGAATTATGGGCTGCATTTTGGCCGAGATCCAGCTGTATTGGAAGGATATAGTGATGCTAATTGGATATCCGATATAAAAGATTCCAAATCCACAAGTGGATATGTATTTACTCTTGGAGGAGCAGCTATAACTTGGAAATCGTCCAAGCAAACGCTCATTGCTAGATCCACGATGGAATCTGAATTTATAGCATTAGATAAAGCTGGAGAAGAAGCAGAATGGCTACGACATTTCTTGGAATATGTTCCAAGATGGCCAAAGCCTCTGACAGCTATTTGCATACATTGTGATTGCCAATCGGCTATTGGTAGAGCTCAAAATACAATGTATAATGGCAAGTCAAGACATATTCGTCGTAGGCATAATAGTATACGACAACTGCTCACAACAGGGTTATCACTATTGACTATGTGAGGTCAAAGGATAACATTGCGGATCCGCTAACTAAAGGTTTAAGTAGTGAGGCAGTTTATAAGTCGTCAAGGGGAATGGGGCTAAAGCCCATTGAGTAAATTTGTACGAAGGAAAACCTAACCTAGATGTAAATGGAGATCCATGATCTAGGTTCAATAGGACAACCTAATTGTACGAATAGAGGATGTCACTGTGGGGGAGCACCCCAAAACAATCAAGGGAGTTTGCAGTCACTGTGGGGGGAGAACCCACCACAATAAAGTGAGTTGCAAATTTCCTAGCCCATTCCTATATCAAATTAGTGATATCATAGAGGTTAAGCTTATAGCTTTTAATGATTGTGAGCAATCACCTATGTTAGAGAGAAGTGTGGTCGCTTCGAATGGAATTGTGAGGGCGCAATTCCTAGAGCTCTCGCAGAACCAGGATAGTGTTCCATGACCATAACGGACACGAAAGTGAGGGGTTAACCAGACTAGGGAAAGTATTGTGTGATGTGTAATAACGTCTACGTAAAAAGGAGTTAGTTCAAAGACATCAAGTTCTACTAACTGCTTGGAGATTAAGTGCACTCACAAAGGAAAGTTCAAAGGGTAAAACCTACTTCTCCTGCAATACTTGACTGTCAGAATTTATCTTTGATAACCATATCTATTCATGTGGGGGATTGTTGGAATTTTATGTTATAACTATTATTTCATAAGTTGAAATAATCTAACATAAAATATACAAAGTGAATAGATATATTTAAATGGAGTTGAAAGTGTATTTAACTAATGTGAGTTTGTCCCACATTGGTAGAAGTATAAACATTAAGTGTGTTTATAAGGAGGAGTGTTGGAGGAATAATAATTCCTTATAAGGGGCTACACCCCAAGTGGGCAAGGAGGGTGCGAAGTCACCCGACGCGCCCGTGCCCGGTCCCGGACCGGGACCGGGGGGTCGTGGGCGATGAGGCGTATGTGGCATTTTAGTGGCGCACTTTGCACTTTCTGGATTCACCAGACCACTTTCTCTCCCTCTCATCTCTACATTTTGTTCTTGAAGGTATAATTCTGAGTTGTTGGTTAACTCCGGCAGTACATACTGCTTTGGCTGTTGTACCCTGGGAAACTGACGGGTTCACTTGGGTGGCCCGAAATCAGTTTTAGATTGTAGAACACCATTCAACATAACAACATTGTATTGATTAGTTACTAGTTAATTTACTTGTATTTTCCTGTTGTAATTCGAATGTTTATCAATAAAATGTTGTATTGTTGAATGGTGTTCCTACAAAAAACACTGTAACATGCTAACATCTATTAACATACACATAGTAAGCTTGGAGGTAGTAGTGGGCCCTCAATGGAGGTGGGCCCGGCTCATTTGCACCCTTTGTACACCCTCATAGCCGGCCATGCCTAAGGGCAAATATGATAACAAATTCGATCTCTTGATGCAAACAAGATTTCAAAGTACACTAAACCCCCCAAAACTACCAATAGTATGTAGCTATTAACATTCTGTTAGCTAAAATAAATAGAATCACGAACTTCTCAAGTGTACACATATATTTATAAAATTACGTATATATTGAATTTATATTTATATTATATAAGTTTGTCATTAAAAATGTCATGTAAGATTAATTTAAATTTAAGTAAAGATTATTTAATTATCCAAAAATTGACAAATAAGCAAAACTTTTACATGTAAACAAGATAAACATGACATATAAGATATTTCATATCCACTCTTTTGTTTATATATAAAGATAAAGTTCTTTTAGTTTGCTGGTTGTTTTTGTTGTATAACAATGAGTAAAAAAATGGAAAAAAAAAATAATGGAGAAAGTGGGCACGTGTGCACATGAACGCTTTTGACTCCGCAGTTCGCATGGTCGCATGGATTGTGATGTGAATTCATTCTAAAGAGTTAATTTCATTACATGCCCCTGGGGTATGTCGCATTATCAAGTTTCTCCCCCGTATTTTTTTTATTATTACATCACCCTGTGGTGACATCTTTTTTCATTACACACCCCTCCCTCTAACGACCGTTAATGTGACTCCGTTAACCTCCTCATGTGCATACCACGTGAGAGTATTTTAGTCCATTCTCACCTAACTTTATCCTTATAACATGTTTTATCTATCTGTTGAGTCAAGGATTCGCTGTCCAGACTTGGTCGCTGACGTATGTTATCAGCAAGTCCAGTGACTCTTCATCAGCGGATGGTTTACTCCCAAATTGTGAGTCAAGGCGGGAAGAATTCAAATCAAATGAAGACAAGAGTCACATGGTGGTTCTTCCAACTGTAATTTACCATGTATGGCAAAGGTACAGTTGGGACCAAAAGAAGGGTTTTCTCTTTCATACCCGTTTTGGTAAAGAAGACAATGGCTCCTGGATTCAAGTACTTTGAGCCAATGAGATCTCGACAACCACCATCAATCACTATCAATGTAAGGATGTTGCCCTAATTCCTCCCCTATATAAAGCAACACATCCGCATCAATAACACTTTGTGTTTGTCACCACAAGTGTGTGTCACTTATATTTCTCTCTTGTAATTGTTTAAGTTTTTAGTTTGTCTAGACTTAACAATTGTTAGTTCATTTATATTCTTGTAAGACAAGTTGTAATATCGACCATGTATTCACTGTTTAATCAATGATACATATGATTAGACTTGCTTAGATTCTTGCATTTGAACTTTACTCTTGTTCTTGTTCTTTACTTTCTATTATTTACTTTCTTGTCTAGATTAATTAAATATAAGTGTGCAAATCGTGGACTGTCAAGTGGTATCAGAGCCACGGTTTCTAATTCATTGAAACAAGATCTGTTTGCATACTTGTATTCTTCTTAAATTCTGTTCTTTTCTTTTCTTTAACAAACCTTCTTATCTTCTTTTAAATCTTAAATATGACTGCTGTACCCACTCTTGTGAATACACGTGACTTTGGTTATGTGTCAATTCCTCCAAGATTCGAGCCTGAGGACTTTGGATCTTGGAAGGAAAGAATGCTTCTTCACATCGTGGGTGTAGAACCATACCTAATGTCCGTTTTGACCATAGGTCCATATGTACCTACTCTGGTACAAAGAACACCAGGAGCAACTGCTGATGCTCCTGAGATTGTGATTGACATTGTCAAACCAGAGGTACAATGGACTGATGACGAGAGGAGGCTAGTAAATCTTGATGCTAGACTCAAGAACATGATTATCACCACCCTTCCCACTGAAATCATGAAACTCGTCATCAAATATCCCACCTCTAAACAAATCTGGGATAGATTGTGTAGCATGTATGAAGGTTCTGTTGATACAATAGCTACCAAAAAGATTGACCTTAAAAGGGCTTATGAAAAATTCTTCTCTCTTCCTAATGAACGTCTTGACAGCACCTATAACCGATTCAAAGGGTTGCTGTAAGTCCCAACTCAATAGATGGTACTACTGAAGACACCTCTATGTCGATGGTGGAGTTACTTTGCAATATATGCACCGAACTGGATACGACCAGTTGCAGTGTGTATATACCAAGTTCTAGATAGATTACTTATTTAAATGATAATAAGTAAAGAACAATGCAATAATACAAAATATTTGTAAGATAAATTGATGAGACAATATGTAATTTTCAATGTGTAATTTATTTATTGATTAAATAAATTACAAGGTTGTTGCGGAACCAAGATAATACAAGAATGTAAATATCCTAACAACCTATGAAATACAATTGATCTACACTCGGAATTTCTCAAGACAATCGAAACACTTAAAGTTGTGAAATGTTCCTTTTAGCGATTGAGAGAATATTGCACAAGTTCACCAAGAATATTGCAGGTATGCAAAGTGTGAAGTGTTCTATGTTTTTCACTTCAATATTCTTGTTGTGCAATGACTTGTATTTATAGGCAAAGTTAACATTGAGATGTTAACTTTGGCCGTACAAATGTGGTTGAGAGCATTTAAGGAATAGCATTTAATTCCTTAAAATGCAGTGTAAAGTTGCAGGATAAAGCAACTTTATTCAACCAGCTTTATGTACCTTTTATTACTTAAATAATAAGATAAGTCTTATTATCCAGGTAAAAGGACATAAAGCACAAAAGTCAATTCCTCGTAATCAGTGTAAAGCTTTGTAAGAGCTTTCCACTGAAGTCTCCAGTTTGTAACTGACTAGAATGTCAACTGGGCTTCGCTGCCATTGCCATTCTCTATCTTCCATTTGTTGTCTTCGACTTCAACTGGAATGATTCTTCAACTGGTCAGTTCTCAACTGAGGAAGTCTTCAGTTGCGTTAACTGTACGATGCAACTGGACTTCAATATATTTCTCGACAAATCATCTGGGTCTCCAGTTCACTGGATAGTTTCACTGGGTCTCCAGGTGCAACTGGAGACTGGCCAGTTTACCAGTAAACTGGTCCTAACAAATTCCCCCTATTTGTCTAGAAATATTGCCAAGTCTTTTTCAGTTCTTGTATCTGTACAAGTGTGCTGGAGAGACTTGTTCGATTTAAATCTATCTAAGTTTTCCAAGCATTTTTATAGATCAATAAATGCCTTAGGTTTTTCTTTTAGGTTTGTTAGATTTTAATCTATTATCTACCTTGTGGTTACAAACTGGTAACTTCATTTATACAAGGAAATGAAATTTATACAAGTTACAGAATGTAAAACAAAATACAAGTAGATAAATGAAAAGAAAGAACTTAATGAGATGCCCTTCGCCAGTTCTTCTTCTCTTGGTCACTGAAGAGATAGGTTGTGAGTCTTCAGGGTCAATATTCAACTTTAGCTCCAGATTTTCTTTGTGTTGAATCTTGCCCCTTAGGAAGTTCACCCATGCTTTCTCAAACCTATTCTTTTGTGCCTTTGCATCCAACACATTCACCATTTCCACCCATTCACTGAACCCATACTGCATTGCACCAGGATTGTTAGTTTTAACCAGTGGCCCTCTGGTATAACTAACTTCAACATGAAAGACTTTGGTGCCTGGCTTGATTGTTACATTAACACCATTGATAGTACCACTATGTCTTCTGGTTGACATGATCTGGGAGTAATAGCTTCTTGCTTCAGATTCATTTTGTTATTTTTATACTCCCAGCAGCAGCAGCCAGTACAGCGGACTTGATGTCTTCATTAGATACCTCGCCATTTGGTTCAACAAATGTGCTAAGGTCAGCATCTCTTGTCAGTGGTCTTCTTGGTTGAGGAATCCTTCTTGGTGGATTCAATACCTTCTTCACAACCTTCTTAACATTTGCAATTCTTTTTAGAATCCCACTGGCCCTATTCTCCTTAGCCTTCTCCACTGATATGTTCAAGCTTCTGGCATCGAATTCAGCTTCATCATCAGGATAGTGTCTGTCCAGTTTTACATCAAGCATTTCTTTCAACTGGTCAACTATCCTGGGATCATGCTTAACTCTGGCATACTCCTCCTTAGTGATTCCCAAAAGATTGGCATCACTCATATCAAGCAGTTTGATATGTGCAAGATGTGCTCTGGCTTCAACTTGGTTGGCTTGTTTCATCTTCTTTCTTTCTTTAATTTGATTACCAAGTCTGGCCAGTTGTTTTCTTACACTATCAGAAACTGGAGGAAGTACATCAGCATTGCCAGTTTCTAACATAGGAATATCAGTGGCCGGCTGGGCAGATGCATCAACAGCTAAACCTTTTCCTTTATCCAACACATTCCCCCTATCACCCATATCACCAGTTTGCTCACCAGCTTCAGTACTGGCAGCTACAACCATTTCCCTACCAGCTTGACTTCCAGATGGAGTTCTTTCAGGTGCAACTGGTGGAAGGACTGCACTTCTTTCCCCTTGGCAGCATCTAGACCTGCCCTAATAACTTCCCATTCAGAAGAGTGAGATGGCAACCGGTCAAGAGGCTGCCATGTTTGCATGTCCTTGCACTCCTTGAAAATCCCACACATCATCCTGAAAGACCTCACAAATGGTTGGTCTCCTTTGACTGGGTCAAAACATTTGCAGTAACTTGTTCTTGACCAGTTTTTAATTCATTTAAGATCTTGGAGTCTTCATCCAAACCGGATACAACCTTTTCCTTCACTTCCTCATCCTTCTTCTTCAAACTTTCCACTTCAGTTGTCAGTTTATCAAAGACTGAGCATGAAGGGATACCTGGGTGTTCAAATTTTCAATGCTGCCTCTCAACTGGTTGATCTCACTAGTGAGTGGGGCCAGATCAACCTGAGGAGTGGCCAGCTTGGTGATCTCAGACATCACCCTTTCAATCAATTGTGCTTCTCTTGCACCCAGCGTATCCTCTATCTTCTGACCAACTGAAGTCATCAACTGCTCTCCAAGTTCAGTCACATTTAGGCCAGGTTTTTCAACTAATTCCTTTACCTGCCTCTCAATTTCCCTCAAATCTACTTCAGATGTTCTTACAGTGTTGCCAAGTAGATTGGAGATTGACGTTGTGACCTTGGACTGAGTAAGGTCAAAGGCTTCTTTCAAAGTACCAGCCAGATTGTTGCAGCCAGTGACCAACTCATTTAGCTTGTTGAACACCAAGTCTTCATTAGATGAAAACTTGTTAATCCCCAGATCAACCACTTTAATGTTGGTCAAGTGATCCTTGTGGTATCTGGAGAAAGACTTGGTGTTTTTGTCAAGTGTCTTCTGAATCTCCTCCACCTTGGTAAGAAGGTTTTGGAGATCGGCTTGTAAGAGACAACTTGACTGTCCAGTGACGAAGGAGAAGGTGTCACTGGACCAGCAGCAGTTACTACTGGAGCAACTGGAGGAGGCAAACTAAGAGAAATCTCCCCAGTTTTCATACCAGCAGTTGAAGAAATAATAGGAGTGGTGGTAAAAGAAAGGACTGGAAAAACAATGTGTTGTTCATGCTGAGAATGCTCAGGTGTGAACAACGGCGGCGGTGGGGGTGGCATTTCTTGAAATATATCAGTAGGCACATTTTGTTGGGATGGTGAAAGTGAAATTGATACATCTGGAAGCGAGACTGGAGATGAAGGGTTTTGATCTGGTACAACAGCATCAAAAATCTCCAAGTCTGTTTCAGTACCTTCAGAATCCGAAGATTCTATAAGGATTTCCTCGTCATTAACATTCATGTCCAGATCCATGAATGTAACTGAGGGCTGACCAGAAGGGTCAGTCTCAAGATGACCTTCCCCAGTTTCCTGGATGGGTGCATCTGTTGGAGGATCAGATACCGAAGTATCTTCACCAGGAATAGAGGTTATTGGGGTTGCTTCAGTTATGGTTGCTCTATCCTCAACCACAACATTAGACGAACTGGAGGGTCCCTCATTATTTTGAGGCCCGCCCAGTTGTCTTTCTGACTCACCTTCAATTGGTGCATCAGTTGAAGCGAATGCCAGTTGCATTCGTTCTGGAATCTCGACCTCTCCAGCTTTCAGATACCAGAGAGTCTAAATTCCTCAACATATCTGGCGCAGTGTACGGTGAATCTGTACTTAAGTATGCTTCTCTGCCCAGAATATGTTTAAAACAGAGAGAGAGAGAAACCTTGAGAAGGGGATACAAACACCCCTTGTGCCCTTCAGCTTTTGTACTAGGCTTCTAAACAAGATGTCTGCAAAGTCTACTCTCAATCCATTCCACAAGCAGTAAGCCATTTCTGCTTGTGAGGAGTTGATCTGGTCAAGACCACCAGAACTCCCACCCATACTCTCCACCAGGTGGATGAAAAAGTACCTCCATGAAGGTGTAAGACCCTTCATGGTCATCGCACCCTTCGTCTTCAAAACTCCATTCTCCAAGCACTCCTTGTGTCCCATTTCAAGGAGGACTTGGCGAAAATTAACATTTGAAGGTAAGACGACTGGAGATTCACCCTCTCTCCAGTAATTGAGGTGTAAGGCATCCCTCAATACGTCAGCGGACAAGGTACACTGGATTGTTCCATCCTTTAATGTGAAAATGATGGAGGAACAATCGGAAGAAAGAGTGGCAGTGTACCAAAACTCACACAAGTAGTTGTGAAATAACTTGCGTGGGTTTAGAGAGAATGAGGGTCCTATTGGAGAATCCTTAAAAAATTTTGGATTCTACCAATAAGGGTATTGGACCCTTGAGATCCTTGTAAGCTTGCCATCGGATTATTGGATTGAGTTTGATGACCGAAGCATTACTAGGAGCACCAGATGCCGGTTTGACATCTGGTGAAGGAGCATATGAACAGTCAAGAGATTTACATCTCTTGAACGGGATGATCTAGTGCCATTGGAAAATGAAATTGAAATTTGGGAATTAGGGTTCTTGATTTGTGAAGCAGAGAGAGAATGAAGCAATTTTGATGATTGGGAAGTAAATGAAAGAATGTAGAAGGAAGTAAATGAGTTCGGAGTAAATAAAGGTATTTATAAGGGATTCAAGATCCCAATGAAATACCAAAAATTATATTTTATTTAACAAAATCCATTTTGTAGATATTTCAACAAAGTAAGTTTGAATTTTGAAGTAAAATCATAATTTGCCATGTCAACATTAAATGCTACCATGTCAGCATTAAATGCTACGACGACTTATCTTACCCACGCGCCCACTCACTTTTTATTTTCCCAATACAAACAGTTTAAGGAATAGCATTTGGTTGAGAGCATTTAATTCCTTAAAATGCAGTGTAAAGTTGCAGGATAAAGCAACTTTATTCAACCAGCTTTATGTACCTTTTATTACTTAAATAATAAGATAAGTCTTATTATCCGGGTAAAAGGACATAAAGCACAAAAGTCAATTCCTCGTAATCAGTGTAAAGCTTTGTAAGAGTTTTCCACTGAAGGTCTCCAGTTTGTAACTGACTAGAATGTCAACTGGGCTTCGCTGCCATTGCCATTCTCTATCTTCCATTTGTTGTCTTTGACTTCAACTGGAATGATTCTTCAACTGGTCAGTTCTCAACTGGAGGAAGTCTTCAGTTGCGTTAACTATACGATGCAACTGGACTTCAATATATTTCTCGACAAATCATCTGGGTCTCCAGTTCACTGGACAGTTTCACTGGGTCTCCAGGTGCAACTGGAGACTGGCCAGTTTACCAGTAAACTGGTCCTAACAGTTGCTGAATGATATGACGAATGTTGGTATCACTCATGATAATTTTGAAGTGTGCCACAAGTTCATTGATAGTCTCCCTATCAAATGGCAAGGATTAAGACAAATCCTTAGAACCACAAAGCAGCTTCAGGGTCTTGATCTTGAGTCTCTCTTTGGTATGCTTCAATTTGAAGAAAGAGCTCTCGCTCAAAACCTAAGAGCTGCTGCTGAAGCACAACGTAGTGCTGGTTCTTCTTCTTCTTCTTCTATTTCTTCTGCTTACTCTGTCACTGACCCCCTTGCCCTTGTCTCTGCTGAGCCCAATAACCTTAATATTGGTGCCAGCTCTTCTAATCTTCCATCTCCCATTCAATCTCTTGTTAATGATCTCGATGCTGAAGAGAAACAAGAGATGTTCAGCGACTTCATGGAATTTGCCCTGGTCGCTGGAAAAAGGTACTCCAGAAAATGGAACAACCGTAAGTCGGTTGCTCCATATAAGCCTCTTGTTGATAAATCTCAAGAAGAGTGCTGGAGATGTGGTAGGAAGGGACACTACCAGAAGGAGTGCAGAGTTGCTATTCCAACTCCTGCTGCTCCCAAGCCTAACCCTTCTAAACCTGCTGATGAGTACAGGAACAAATACTATCAGCTTAAAGCAAAGGTGGCTGAAATGGAGGAGGCCAAAACACCAGCAAAAGGGCTGGTGGCTGAAGAGCATGACTGGGTTGAGTCAGATGAGTCAGACAGTGAAGAGTATGTGGATGCCATGTGCCTTATGGCACTTGCTGATGGCGATGCACTGACAAAAGACCAAGTCTCCTCCAGTCAGTGGGTAAACGTCACCATCAAAAAGGTATGTCTATTCAGCTGCCTCTGATGAAGATAAAAATAAAATCTTCGAATCTTTGCTATGTGATATCCAGTTCGTTGAATCTATACGAGCTGAGATTCAGTCCAAACTTGACTCTGTCTGTTCAGAGTTGAGTGAAAAATCTGAAAAACTCAATGAGTTAAGAAATGTTCATGTTGAACTTCAATCTCATGAGTTGCTGGCACAAAAGGTTCAGCTTGAAAATGAAAAACTCAAGCTTGAAGTTGCCAACCTTAAGAAGATTGTGACCTCCTGGTCAAAAGCTTCCAGGTTTCACCACAAATGCTTAAATGAACAAGTCCCTGCCCAAGTTCAGGCAGTGATATGCGGTGATTTTGAAGCCGCTGCCACCCTCTCTGACTTGTTTACTGACGATGTGAAACCTGAAATCTCCATTCCTCCTTTGCTGTTATCTCTCCTGAAGAGATGAAGAAATGGTATTTCATTAGAGGTCTTAATGATTACCATACTGAAATGGAAGCTGGTACTACCTCTTCTACCTCCAGCGACCCATCTACCTCTGCTGAGGCTAATGGTGCTAGCTCTTCAGCAAGCACCAGCAACCCCTATCCTCATCTTCCCATTGTTGGCATGATGCCAAATGAAGGAAGAGTTCAATACTCTTCTGGGGAATCTTTTGAAGGAGATATTGGTAGTGATGGCTTTAAACCCGTCGCTCCTCAGCAGCTTACTATCAAAGCTACTGAACCTTTCAAAAGAAGTAAGGTTGATGTTCCTTATGACTATAGCACGCCTCAGCGAGCTAATCCAGTCAGTCAGCAACCTCAACAAGTAGTTTCTCAACCCTCTTCTTCATCTTCTCAGCAAGCCCCTGATCATGCTGACAGTAAAACTGATCAGCATGAGCGTCTTATGAAAAGACGTGTCAGGTTTGGTGATGCTAGATATCAGCAAGTAGGAACTTCTCAGGTCAAACCTGCTGACAGACAGGTCCATCAGCAGGCACTCCAATCTATGCATGTTCCTCCTAAGATGAGACACAGTACTCCTCAAAGAGGAAGAATGCCTAACTCTCAAAACAGGTCTACAACCCCTCAGAGAGGATACTTGCCACATCAGCAAGTAAGACCTGTCACTCCTCAGAGAGGACACTTGCCACATCAGCAAGTAAGGTCCACTACTCCAAAGAGGGAATATCTACCTCATAGGCAAATGAGGTCAGCTACTCCTCATCAGCAATCAAGACCGATCACTCCCAAAAGAGTGCATCAGTCTCAACAGCAGGGTCCTTCTTTCTCTCATCCTGCTGTCAGACAAGCTTGGAGTATAGTCAAGGGATCACAAAATCCCTCTACTTCTCAATCTCAGGATCCTAATGGAAAGTCCATTTTGGGTCCTGCTCCTAAGATGCCTCAGCTGACACTTAAGCCAAAGCATAAGTCAAAGCAAAAGAAAAAGGCATCTTCTTCCTCTGATCCTCAAATTAACGAGCTTACTCAGCGAGTTAATGATCTCTCTTCTCAACTGAAGGAATTCTTTCTTCAAAACCAAAAAGGCAGCACCTCTGGTAAAAAAATGCTACCTATGTGGCAGCAGAGGTCATGTTGCCTCTGAATGTGAAGAAGACAATTCCAGGGATGCTCCTGAAGTTGTCATTCAACCCAATCCTCCCTCCTCAATTGCTGCTTCCTCCTCCACTATGGTCAGCGAGAGCTCTCTCTCTGCTGAACCTGATATTAGTGTCGGAGATGCAGCTGCTCTCACTGAGGAAAACATTGCTGACTTCATATCAGCACAACATGTATCCATTCCTCATTCACAAAGGATTATACCCAATGAATTTGGTGAACCAGCTATCATAGTTGAGTTCAGCGATACAAATGTTGTCAGCAACATGACCTTTCTGGATAGTGGCAGCACTATAACTCCATTCGATGGTGATGAATCATCTTATGGTACCTTTCCTCTAGATTCTCTTCCTCCTTATCCTTCTACTCAAGCTGAAGAGGGAAACTCTGAAG
This sequence comes from Erigeron breviscapus, assembly GCA_034093135.1. Lineage (NCBI taxonomy): Eukaryota > Viridiplantae > Streptophyta > Magnoliopsida > Asterales > Asteraceae > Erigeron > Erigeron breviscapus. The sequence goes on from CM067167.1 coordinate 173,460,412, forward strand.
CTGTTCCTTTCAACTCTGCTGATCTGGCTGTCAGCGAGTTCAATAGTGAACCCATCTAAATCCTTCTGTTATATCCATGTAGGGCTCGCTAGGAAAAGGAGTGTGGTATTTGGACAGTGGCTGTTCAAAACACATGACTGGCTCTAAGACCCTGCTGGATAACTATGTAGAGGCTGCTGTCCCTACTGTAGTGTTTGGTGATAATTCCACTGGACAAACTGAAGGATATGGACATCTCTCTAATGGTCTCATCAAATTCACCAAGGTTGCGTATGTAAATGGTCTGAAACATAATCTGATCAGCATTAGTCAACTTTGTGACGCTGACTACAAAGTGATTCTTGATAAGCATCAAGGCACTGTTGTCAATGTAAACAAGGAAGTCGTCTTGGTTGCTCCAAGAAAACGAGATGTCTATCTTGTTGACTTCACTCCTATCAAAACTGATAGTGAGACTTGTTTCTTTTCTAAGTCAGTAGATGAACTCAATTGGTTGTGACACAAGCGTATGTCGCATGTGAACTTTAAAACAATCAACTCTCTGGCCAAAAAGAACCTAGTTCGTGGCCTTCCTCATCTCTCTTTCGAAAAAGATAGACTGTGTGGTGCTTGTGAAAGAGGTAAAAGCCATAGGTCTACTTTTAAAACAAAGCAGGCCAATTCTATCAGTGGCTGCTTTCATCTTCTTCACATGGACCTTTTTGGTCGAGTGAATGTCCAAAGTCTGAAGGGTAGCAGATACACTCTAGTAATTGTGGATGAATATTCACGATACACTTGGACTATCTTTCTTCGTTCCAAGAGTGATGCTGCTGAAGAGATCATCAATTTCATTAAGAAAATGGAAAATCTCAACAGCATAAGGGTTAAAGAACTCAGGAGCGATCATGGTACTGAGTTCAGAAACCACACTCTTGAATCCTTTTGTGCTGATAAAGGGATCTCACAAAACTTCTCTTCTACTAGGACTCCTGAGCAAAATGGTGTTGCTGAAAGAAGAAATAGAACTCTCATAGAGGCAGCACGTACCATGCTCAGTGAATCTTCTTTGCCTAGTAAATTCTGGGCAGAAGCTGTAAGCACTGCTTGTCATACTCAAAACAGATGTCTTATTGTCAAAAGACATGACAAGACAACATTTGAGGTTTTGAAAGGTAAGAAACCTCAAATAAAATACTTCCATGTCTTTGGATGTCCTGACTTCATCTTAAACAACAAGGATCACTTAGGCAAATTTGATCCTAAAGCTGATGATGGCTATTTTCTTGGCTATTCTTCCATCAGCAAGGCTTTCAGAGTGTTCAATACTCGCCTTCAGAAAGTGGATGAATCCATTCATGTTACTTTTGATGAAAGTTCATCTGCTCTTAAGGACATCCAAACCACTTCATTTGAAGTTATTTTCAATGAACTCACTGATCCTCCTACAGAGGAAGTTAATTCATTTGTTGATGCTTCTTGCTCGCTGCCTGATACTAATCAGCATGCCTCACAGGATAGTTTAGCGGATGCTGAACTAGAGCAAGTTGCTGCTCATATCTACTCGATTGAGCCAGTTGAGCCTATCTTAAGATCAATCCATGCTGCATCAGCCAAACCTAGATCACTGGCTGATGACGTGCATGCTGATGACTCTGCTGAGGAGGAGTTTCATGATGCATCAGCAAATGCTGAGGAAATGGAGTCTGCTGATGACTCCAACATCAATGATAACTCAAATCAGTCGAATGGCTCTGCTGATCATACTCCTGAACCCATTCTTACCATTGATCTCTCTTCTTATAATAATTCTTCTGCTGATCCCATCCTTCAGTCTTCCGCTGACACTCCACTAAGTTCATCAAGTGCTCCAACACTTAAATGGACTTCTTGTCATCCAGCTCACCAAGTTATTGGTGATCCTCAGCAGGGGATTACTACTCGATCAGCGACTAGAAATACATGTCTTTATGTAAACTTCTTGTCTATGATCACTCCCAAAAATATAGGAGAAGCAATGGTTGATCCATCATGGGTTGCTGCCATGCAAGAGGAACTTACCCAATTTCAAAGACAGCATGTCTGGTTTCTTGTTCCTCTACCTCCTGGTAAAGAACCCATTGGAACCAAATGGGTTTATAGGAATAAAATGGACAAAGATGGTGTTGTTACACGTAACAAGGCAAGGCTGGTAGCACAAGGATACCTTCAGGAAGAAGGTGTCGACTATGATGAAACATTTGCTCCAGTGGCCCGATTAGAAGCTATTCGCTTATTCTTGGCACATGCTGCTTACGGAAACTTCACTGTATATCAAATGGATGTAAAGAGTGCTTTCCTAAATGGAAAACTCGATGAGGAAGTTTATGTTGAGCAGCCACCTGGTTTTGAAGATCCAGCCAAGCCACATCATGTCTATCGTCTCTATAAGGCTCTTTATGGTCTTAAACAAGCTCCCAGAGCTTGGTACGACACTCTCTCTGAATTTCTTCTTTCCAATAAGTTTCAGCGAGGGTCCATTGACAGCACCCTCTTTATCTATAGAAAGGGTGCTGATGTCCTATATGTTCAGATATATGTTGATGATATCATCTTTGGATCTTCCAGCAAGAAGCTTTGCACCAAGTTCAGCTCACTGATGTCCTCTCACTTTGAGATGAGCATGATGGGTGAGCTGACCTTTTTTCTTGGTCTTCAAATTCGCCAACTCCCTAATGGCGTTTTTATCAATAAGGAGAAATATATTAGAGACATGCTGGCTAAGTTTGACATGTCAAATGTCACTACTAAAGCCACTCCTATGTCTCCACCAA
>CM067167.1:173464203-173481745 GCA_034093135.1 Erigeron breviscapus
CAAGGGATCTCACAAAACTTCTCTTCTACTAGGACTCCTGAGCAAAATGGTGTTGCTGAAAGAAGAAATAGAACTCTCATAGAGGCAGCACGTACCATGCTCAGTGAATCTTCTTTGCCTAGTAAATTCTGGGCAGAAGCTGTAAGCACTGCTTGTCATACTCAAAACAGATGTCTTATTGTCAAAAGACATGACAAGACAACATTTGAGTTTTGAAAGGTAAGAAACCTCAATAAAATACTTCCATGTCTTTGGATGTCCTGTCTTCATTCTTAACAACAAGGATCACTTAGGAATTTGATCCTAAAGCTGATGATGGATACTTTCTTGGTATTCCTCCATCAGCAAGGCTTTCAGAGTATTCAATACTCGCCTTCAGAAGTGATGAATCCATTCATGTTACTTTTGATGAAAGTTCAGCTCTTAAGGACATCCAAACCACTTCATCTGAAGTTATTTTCAATGAACTCACTGATCCTCCTACAGAGGAAGTTAATTCATTTGTTGATGCTTCTTGCTCGCTGCCTGATACTAATCAGCATGCCTCACAGGATAGTTTAGCGGATGCTGAACTAGAGCAAGTTGCTGCTCATATCTACTCGATTGAGCCAGTTGAGCCTATCTTAAGATCAATCCATGCTGCATCAGCCAAACCTAGATCACTGGCTGATGACGTGCATGCTGATGATTCTGCTGAGGAGGAGTTTCATGATGCATCAGCAAATGCTGAGGAAATGGAGTCTGCTGATGACTCCAACATCAATGATAACTCAAATCAGTCGAATGGCTCTGCTGATCATACTCCTGAACCCATTCTTACCATTGATCTCTCTTCTTATAATAATCCTTCTGCTGATCCCATCCTTCAGTCTTCCGCTGACACTCCACTAAGTTCATCAAGTGCTCCAACACTTAAATGGACTTCTTGTCATCCAGCTCACCAAGTTATTGGTGATCCTCAGCAGGGGATTACTACTCGATCAGCGACTAGAAATACATGTCTTTATGTAAACTTCTTGTCTATGATCACTCCCAAAAATATAGGATAAGCAATGGTTGATCCCTCATGGGTTGCTGCCATGCAAGAGGAACTCACCCAATTCAAAGACAGCATGTCTGGTTTCTTGTTCCTCTACCTCCTGGAAAGAACCCATTGGAACCAAATGGGTTTATAGGAATAAAATGGACGAAGATGGTGTTGTTACACGTAACAAGGCAAGGCTGGTAGCACAAGGATACCTTCAGGAAGAAGGTGTCGACTATGATGAAACATTTGCTCCAGTGGCCCGATTAGAAGCTATTCGCTTATTCTTGGCACATGCTGCTTACAGAAACTTCACTGTATATCAAATGGATGTAAAGAGTGCTTTCCTAAATGGAAAACTCGATGAGGAAGTTTATGTTGAGCAGCCACCTGGTTTTGAAGATCCAGCCAAGCCACATCATGTCTATCGTCTCTACAAGGCACTTTATGGTCTTAAACAAGCTCCCAGAGCTTGGTATGACACTCTCTCTGAATTTCTTCTTTCCAACAAGTTTCAGCGAGGGTCCATTGACAGCACCCTCTTTATCTATAGAAAGGGTGCTGATGTCCTATATGTTCAGATATATGTTGATGATATCATCTTTGGATCCTCCAGCAAGAAGCTTTGCACCAAGTTCAGCTCACTGATGTCCTCTCACTTTGAGATGAGCATGATGGGTGAGCTGACCTTTTTTCTTGGTCTTCAAATTCGCCAACTCCCTAATGGCGTTTTTATCAATAAGGAGAAATATATTAGAGACATGCTGGCTAAGTTTGACATGTCAAATGTCACTACTAAAGCCACTCCTATGTCTCCACCAAATAATCTCCATGCTGATCCTGATGGTAAGCATGTGAACCCCACTCACTATCGGGGAATGATTGGCTCACTGATGTATCTCACAGCAAGTCGTCCTAATATCATGTTTGCTACTTGCTTATGTGCAAGATATCAAGCATCTCCTAGGGAATCCCATCTTCTCGCTGTCAAGAGAATCTTTAAGTATCTAAAGGGTACTTCCTCGCTGGGTCTTTGGTATCCCAAAGACTCCAATTTTGACCTAGTTGCATATTCTGACTCTGACTATGCTGGTTGCATGTTAGATAGGAAAAGCACCAGTGGTGGATGTCAACTGTTGGGGGGGGGGGAAGCTGACTAGTTGGTCTAGTAAGAAACAGCATACAGTGTCCATCCCACTGCTGAAGCAGAATATGTATCAGCAGCAAGTTGTTGTGCACAAGTCCTCTGGATGAAAAAACAACTTGCTGACTATGACTTAGATTTTTCTAAGATTCCCATAATGTGTGACAATACAAGTGCAATTGCTATCACACACAATCCTGTTCAGCATTCCAAGACCAAACACATAGACATTAGGTACCACTTCATTCGTGACCATGTCATGAAAGGGGATGTTGAAATTTACTTCATCCCCACTGATGACCAACTCACTGACATATTCACTAAACCTTTAGATGAAACCAGATTTAAATATCTGGTCAGCAAGTTGGGAATGTTGAATGGTGAATCAGCGACATGACTTGTCATGTTCGCTAAGAATTCAACTTATCTCTCTTTATAAGTTGAAAATTGACTCTTGTAGTCAAAAACCTCATCAGCGAGTTTAAGTGTGTCTTACTCGCTGAACCTAGAAGCAATGAAGAGCTTGAAATCTTCATCTAGTCCAGCAGCAAACGGCTCTGGTAAAGACTTATCAAATCCGTTAATCCCTGCTGCTTTGGGAAAAAGCAAATAAAAGCAATGGAGAGCTAAAAGTCTCCATCTAGTCCAGCAGCAAACGGCTCTGGTAAAGACTAAACAAATCCGTTAGTCTCTGTTGCTTTGGGTAAAAGCAAATAAAAGCAATGAAGAGCTGAAAGTCTTCATCTAGTCCAGCAGCAAACGGCTCTGGTAAAGACTTATTAAATCCGTTGATGGCTGACAATTTGCCAAAAATTGTGTAAAGTTTGTCAGCGACCATCATTAGTTGAGAAGTCACTGACTAAAGCTCTTTCTCTAAATAAGGTAACCAGATTTTCTAAATTGTCAGTAGATATACTTCAATCTCAACTATTTTATCGTGTGAGCATATCCACCAAGTATATTTATTAATATTTTATTGGAATTTCAAACGGTTACCTCGATTTTCTCCCTAATGGGCAACTTGTACACTGTATTCGCCGTAACCACTCGAGTACTTTTGAAATCGTGGTACAAGTTGTCACATCAAATCGTTTTTATACGCTACTCACATGCGCATATTAAATATGTATTTTTCTAATTAAATATTAGTATTTTATATTTATTAATTTGCAAAACCACTGCTTTTTACTCTTAAATATTTTTAATACGTATATTTATATATTACGTATGAAAGAGAGCATATGTGACGGTTCTCTTTTGCAGTCAATGGGACCCACAACAAAACCATATATATAACCAAATCGTTTCTATCTCTATCTTTTATGCTCTCATATTTTCCTCCATTTTCTTTTCATATTCCCTTATTCTCTCAAACTCTCAAATCCTTTCCATTCTTATTTGTTTCAACTATTCATCTTCTTCTTCATACTTCTAATCGATTATATCAATGGCTTCCTCATCTGAACAACATCTTCCTGAACAACAACAACCCGAATCACAATCACAAACCCAAAATCCTCCACCTACAAATCAACCAGAATTGGTTGAATTACCCGCAGATGATCTGGGTACTCAAAAGGCCCTTAAACAAGTTCCTCTCTATATGCACTCCAAAACTTTTGATCCAGAAACCATTGCTTCTTCTTCAAAAGTTAATTTTCAAGCCCAAAGGCTCACCATTAAACCCAATAATTATTTGGGTTCCCTTGAAGTTCCTCCTGGCATTACAGGGTACCAACAAATGCTGGATTTCATAAAAGCTTGCCCTGCAAAGAATGCTATTTATTCTGACCCAGAAGACATGTATGTCTATCTCCTTCGGGAATTCTGGTGGACATGTGATTACAAGGCAAGCATTGGTGCTATCACTGGCACGGTGAAGAAGAAGCAGCTTACCATAACAATCACACCAAAGATTATTCGAACAGCACTTGGTCTCCCTGATCAATCAACTGAAAGATCATTTGTTGATCCAGCTACTGTAGAACAATGGAAGAAATGGCTGCCAACCATTGGGTATGGAACAGACTTGGAAAAACCTGAATCTGTACCCAGCAACCCCTTGAAAAAGCATCTCCCTGGTGTTTGGAGATTATTATTTGCTCATGTCATCCAGTGCATGGGAGGCAACTCTGGATCCTTTGATCAAGCCACAGCCAGCAACATGCAAATTATTCATGCTTTAGCCACTGGGAGATTCATTGATTTTGCTTCAGTCATCTTTGAAGACATGAAGTCAAAAGTTCAAGCCAGCAATCGCTCTTATACTATCCCTTATACAAGGTTTTTCTCCTTGATCTTCAAACAGGAGCTCAAGGAAAAATACAACCAATTTGGTGCTACTGTCTGCAAAGCACCAAGAATTGGTCTTTCAGTATACAAGCAGCCTGCTTGTGATTTTCACTCTTTGACAGCAAGTTTGCTATCCTTACTCCTCCTATGAAAGAGGTACTCTTCTCATCTTATCCTCACATCTACAAAAAGGCACCCTCTGATATGGCTGTCGGTTCTCTAACCATTCAAGAAGCACCTCAAGCTGCCAAGCCAACCAAAAAGGCTAAAACAAAGTCTTCAAAGGCTGCTGCTCCATCATCACCTACTGCTGCTGTCCCTAAAAGGAAGCAGAAAGCAGCAAAAGGTTTTTCCATAAAGGGATTGGAACCATCTCAGCTCTCAATCATCACTGAATCAGCAACCTCTACAGCTGATGAAAACATTGTGCAACAACAAACTGAGACAGAGGCAGTACCGTCTCCTACTCCTATCAATTTCTCTATAGCTGAAAGAGAAGCAATCACTGCTGATAATGAAGAGCAGGTATCTGGTTTTGAGGATTTCAATAAAGGGGCTGGGAATGATGTTGTAATCAGTGAAGGTGCTGGTGCTGGTGAAAAGGTTGTAGAAAATGTTGAAGGTAGTAATGTAGATGAAGGGGTGGTAACTGTTGTGAATGTAGCTGATGAACATGAAGAGACTGTTGTTAGTTTTGAAGTGGAGGATGTAGAGAATGAAAGTGATTTGGACTTGGGAGATTTTGTGGCTGATGAGTTTCAGCTTGAGTCATATAATTATGCTGATGAAAAAGAAGCCAGTGACATGGAAATTGAAGACGCTGATGAGGAAGTTGAACCTGCTGGTGAAATAGTCTCAGAGGAAGTTCCAGTCACTGAGACCACAAATGTTGAAGCTGATGTTGAGCCAGCAGTTCTCACAGCAAGGCCAAAAACTCCACCAATGCAGCCAGTGAACACCATGCTATCTCTTGGCATGCCATCATCTCTTCTTGTTGTTCCTGGTTGCAACTCCTCAATGCCAAAGGAAGTTGAACCTCAATCAGCATAGCACTTAGGTATTTCCTACTTTACAAACACATCTAGCAGGTTGGAACGGGTTGAGAGTCAGCTCAATGATCTCACCAAAGCTGCCACTCTGGCGGTTGAATGGAAACAAATTGATACTTTGACAAGCTGGTACAATAGGCAGAATGAAAATAGCACAAATATAGAGACACTGAAAGACAAATCAGTCTCCATAGCAGCTGCTCAAGACAAAATCAATGCGACAACGAAAATCATTCGTCGTGAACAGCAAATTCTTAAGTCTGGAGCTATCTCGCTGCTTAAACTTGCCAATTCCACCAGCTACTCAGCTAAAAAGGCAGCCTCTACCAGCAACACTGCTGCCGCTGAAAGTACGAAAGTTAAATGATCTTATTTTTCCCTTGGCCACACAAGTTGAAAATCAGACCAAGGCAATCAATTCTCTTGAAAAGCAGGTTGCTGATCTTCCTCAACCTCAAGTATCATTCACTGAGGAAGATCGTCAAAGGCAGGTCAAGCTGGAGAAGGAGGTAGGAGAAATAAAGCATTTGTTGCTACAGCTGGTGACACAACAAGGCACCAAACCGGCAAGTGTGGAAGTTGCTACTGATGATGCAACTTCCAAGGGGGAGAAATCTGAAAAGGTTGAACAATCTGCTGATATACCTGAACCATCTACTGCCATTGAAGTGGTGCCCCCTGCTAGTGAAACAAATGTTGATAGTACTAAAGTTCCCCCTGCTAGTATTGAGGGGGAGTTTGTTGAAAAAGAAATTGTCAATGTTGAAGTAGCTGCTGCTCAGGGGGAGCAAGATGATCAGCAAATTGATCCAAATGATCCCCAAGCAGTTAAGGCAGCATGGGAGGCTGGCATGGCTATCGAAATGGCCACTGATAGATCAAAGCAAATGCTGCCAGTATTCCATAAACGATTTCTCAATCAAGCTGTCATAACTCCCATGACGGACTCTCAGCGTCAGCGCCTTGCTCAAATTCAGCACAAGAGACCTTCATCTTCTCTTTCCACTGCTCAACTATCTGTCCCATCATCAGCAGGTCACAAACATCAAGTAATCGACATACTGGCCTTGACTGCTGAGGGAAAGACTCAAGAAGAAGCCATCAAAGAGCTGGATAGAATAAAAGAAAATCAAGAAAATGAAAGAAAGAATCTTGAATACATCAAGCAGCTGCCTCTTCTTGAGAAGGATGAATTAGATGGTGAGCAGCGAATGCTTTTAAAAACTGGTGGTGTTGAAGCTGTATACAAACAAAAGCATGTGGAGGTTGAAAAACAGCTGAGTGAGAAGAAGAAGGCCTTCTTGGAAGAGAAGGCAAAATGGCTGAAGCACATGGAGACAAGAAAAAGGCCACAGACGATCACTGCTGCTCAAGCTTTTCGTGCTGAAATGGGGTTAAAAACTAACTTGAAAATCTTGAGAGAGGGGGCTGACAAACCAATTACCCTTGAAGGGGTCAAACCAACAACTCTGGGTGCCTCTGAATGGTTTGAAGTTTATATGTTGGTCAAAGACAAGACTACTGTCAGCTATGCCCATCTCCAAAAGATGCTCAAGGAGTACTTTGAAAAGGCTAGAGAGTATGAAACCAAGTTTAAAGATGATTTGCCGATGCTACGGCAAATCTTTGGAACACCAGCAGCCATCTCCTCGTCAGCAGGCAAAAGGATTCAAAGGAAAAGAAAAGTAGAATATCGATATGTGCCTGCTGATCTTCCTCCTATCTCTGGTGATGGATTGTTGAACACCAGACTTCCTCCCAGAAGCTTCTTTGAAGAAGGGAGAGTGCTGGAGAATCCAGCAGGTATGTTCTTCACCAACATTAAGAACGATCAACTGTTCTTTCGATTGGCATAAATTGAAAAAGCATCCACTGGGTTCATCATCAGCATAAGAAGAAGGTGTGCTGAGACAACCAACAACAGATGGTTCATCAGCAAGTTAGATGAAGAGTTGCTAAAGCCTCACAGAAGAGATGACCCAGTGCTAAGGATTGCAAAGCAAGAGGATGCTTGGGAGATAGAAGCAGCAAATCTTTAGATGTCTTTAAGTAAAAGTAAATGCTATCTTGTCAGCATGTAATGATTGATTGTGAAATATAAAACATCTTTCTATCATACTTATATTTCATTTCAAGTCCGTCTACTCAGCAACAGCGAATAGGGGGAGATTGTTGAGTCAAGGATTCGCTGTCCAGACTTGGTCGCTGACGTATGTTATCAGCAAGTCCAGTGACTCTTCATCAGCGGATGGTTTACTCCCAAATTGTGAGTCAAGGCGGGAAGAATTCAAATCAAATGAAGACAAGAGTCACATGGTGGTTCTTCCGACTGTAATTTACCATGTATGGCAAAGGTACAGTTGGGACCAAAAGAATGGTTTTCTCTTTCATACCCGTTTTGGTAAAGAAGACAATAACTCCTGGATTCAAGTACTTTGAGCCAATGAGATCTCGACAACCACCATCAATCACTATCAATGTAAGGTTGTGTTGCCCTAACACTTTGTGTTTGTCACCACAAGTGTGTGTCACTTATATTTTCTCTCTTGTAATTGTTTAAGTTTTTAGTTTGTCTAGACTTAACAATTGTTAGTTCATTTATATTCTTGTAAGACAAGTTGTAATATCGACCATGTATTCACTGTTTAATCAATGATACATATGATTAGACTTGCTTAGATCTTTGTATTTGAACCTCACACTTGTTCTTGTTCTTTACTTTCTTGTCTAGATTAATTAAATATAAGTGTGCAAATCGTGGACTGTCACTATCCATTTCAAATATAAAAGATCAAAACTCTTTTCTCCCAAAATTCCTTTTCTTCCTCGTCAAATAAAATTTAAGTTTTACTAATAAAATAACAAAAATCTTTGTATAATTCCAAAATAAATCTCTTTTTCTCCAAATATACTTCCCCAAAATCAAAGGATCCTCTCCTTCCCAGCCCATTTTCCCCCAAAACAAACCTATATTATTACATATATAGATCTGTGTACAATCCCAAAATTCCAAATGGTATAAACATAAGCTTTTACTTTCATAGTAAACAAAATTCATTCACAAAAAAACATGAAGCACAAAAACAAGTAGTAATCGCTATAACCCAGAACAGAATTACACCCATAACCTTTTTAGCAAAAAGTATTGCTTTCTTGTAACATGCCTTCAACCCCCTGCTGTATATTCCGATTGAATGCATGGTAGTTGAGATTACAACCATTGACAAAACAATCGGATGTGATTAAAGTGGGTATAATGAATAAAGAGTATTAGTTATACTTCTGTACGCAATAAAGTAAAGTATATCGATATATGGTATTATTATTATTATTATTATATTATTATTTTATTATATTATTATTATTATTATTATTATTATTATATTATTATTATTATTATATTATTATTATTTATTATTATTATTATTATTATAATTATTATTATTATATTATTATTATTATTATTAAGTATTATTATTATTATTATTATATATTATTATTATTATATTATTATTATTATTATTATAAGTATTATTATTATTATTATTATAAGTATTATTATTATTATTATTATATTATTATTATTATTATATTATTATATTATTATTATTATATTATTATTATTTTATATTATTATTATTATATTATATTATTATATTATTATTATTATATTATTATTATTATATTATTATTATTTGATTTTTTGTTATTTATTTTTATTATTATTGTTATTATGATATTAGTATTATTATTTGTTTTTATTTGGTAATATTAAAATGTTTTGATATTATTATTATTATTATTATTATATTATTATTATATTTATTTTTTATTATATTATTTTATTATATTATTATTATATATTATTATTATTATTATTATATTGTATTATTATTTTTTTTATTTGGTATATTAATGTTTTATATTATTATTATTATTATTATTATATTATATTATATTATTTTTTAAGTTTAATTTGTTTTTTAATATATTAATATTTTATTGTTTAATGATGATGTTCCTTCAAAATCTGGGAATTTTTTTTTAGATAATTTTTTTTTGGTTTGAATATAGATAATTAGATAGATGATGATGGTAGGTGTATTGTGTACATTTATGTTGGAAATTTATACTTTTCAAGAGCATACAATCTAGATTTAAAGATGATGATACGTATAAAGAAAAAAAAAAGGTTAAGTTAATTGCAAGAATGGTCATGTTTATGTGAGAATGACTTTTCTACCCATCACATGTTTCACATATGACTTGACTAACGATAGAAATAGAAGATCAATCACTTTTTGGATTGAAAGTGAAAGTTGTACTACTCTTGCAATGATAAATGAATTTGTACCGTGCCTCTGCAAATTGAATGATAATACAAAGACCAAAAATTACTGTTAATAAAAGTAGTAATCTATACTTCTTATTAAAAAGGATAGATCTCATGTTAAAAGTTACAGAGGAAAAGTGTCAAAAATACCCTCCATTAAAACAACACACCCTAAATACAATACACCTCACCCTAAATGAAATAAATACACCATCAGTCCCTCAACTTTTAAAATAGCTATATAACCATTATATTGATTACATTTACATCAATAGCCTACACTACTCATCGTCGTCACCCATCAATCGCCGCCGCCACCCGTCACCATCGCAATTGCCGTTACCGTCGCTGCATTGCACGGACACCATGCCAGTAAAAATAAATATATAAAAGGTAATAAGAATAGGAATCGGATTAAGTGTGGGAAAATCTACTACAATTATTATTTTTTATCTTTTTTATAAAATAACCTAGTTTTTTTGTTTGAAAGCAAGATCTCTACTATTAGGTTATATGACTTATATATACAATGGATGCTTTTCCAAGGTTGCGGAACTCGTGAATCGGGATCGGATCGAGAGGGGGGAGTCAGGATTTTTTGAAAAAATCGGAATCGGATCGGTATAGTGAGTTTTTTATGTATAAAAATAATAGTTTTTCAAAATTTTATGTTAGAAAAAATTAAAAATATATATAAAACTTCAAACTTAAACATAACATAATTTTTCAACTTATACATAATTGTCTAGAAACAATAACATAATTCATAAAAGCTTCAAAAAAAAACTTGACTTTGGTTGACCCGATCCGATACAGCCGAGTCTTGACCGATACAGCCGAGTCTTGACCAAGTTGACCCGAGTCTAGAACCCTAGCCGATTTTCAGACCGAGTATGGCAAACTCGTATCGCCACTCGGCCGATATACGATCCGACTCGGTGAAATCGATCGGCCGAGTTTCACAACACTGCTTTTAGCATATCTTTTCATATTTTTAATGTTCGGCTTTGTTTTTTTTATAGGTGGCTTTATGGTTAAAGATATTTTGTTATTTTATGTTCGTCATTTTTTTTTATAGACGTTTTCATGGTTAAAGACATTTTGTTAGATATTTTTAATATTTATTTTTTATTTATATATAAAATAAAGATATTTAAAGATGTTTGTATGATTGAAGGTGGTAGATTTGTTGGAATAAACATGATTTGATTCAAGGGAAAATACTCACCAGATGATCCTGTGGAACCTGTAAAGGCATTAAACATAGTTGCCATTGATTTCGGGTTCCCAAAACAAGGTGATTGATTAATAATGGGATGAGTAATTCGGCTGTAACTTGATGCACGAATTAGAGAGGAGAAAACACACGAATTTAAGGGAGAATTATGTGAAGAGATTAACCTTAACTTAGGGTTAATTACTCTCTATTTATAATGAGAGTATTTACACATTCAACCCCTTTGGTGTTTAATGTGTGTACCATTAGTCCTCTTAGTTACAATCACCTAATGGGAAACCCTATAGTATGTCTCTAAGAGTAAATACGCCCATCATATATTTACTAGACATAGGGATTTCAGTTATCGTCAATTATCATATCAGGAATGGTAAACGATCAGTGACGGTCACACTAACGTGGTTCCAACATTCTCCCACTTGACCGAGCGATCATTTATCTATGAGTATTCAAATAAGTCCGGAATAATACTCATTTTGTTTTAAACCGAAATCATAGCCAATAAGTACAGTCGTGGAGAAGAACATCAACTCAGGACCCCCACTAGTCAAACTATGACTCAAATTAAAAACTAATAAGCAATGATCAATTGACTAAGACAAATTTGGTTACAATAATGTCAATACACCAATACGAGTACTCAAAGTGTAATTAATAGACAAACAAAATCTGAATAAGGAGGAAAATTTATTAAGACAATAATAATAATAATGACCGATAAGTACAATATGCTATTAAATTAAATTAAGTCTTTAGTAAGCCCCATCTTCAACACGTGTCCTACGAAGACATTAGAAGGAAGACCTTTGGTCATCGGATCCGCTAGCATATCATTTGTACTTATGTACTCAATACAAATAACATTTTCCTCAACCCGTTCGCGTACAAACAGATACTTTGTATCGAGATACAGCCCAGCGCCAGTTGAACTGTTACTGTTCGAGAAAGTTACGGCAGCTGAGTTATCACAATAAAGCTTCAATGGTCTAGAAATGGAGTTGACGACTTTGAATCCACTTACCAGATTCCTAATCAACATCCCATGACAAGTAGCATTATAAACGGCAATGTATTCAGCCATCATGGTGGACGTTGCAGTCAGTTTCTGCTTATGACTCCGCCAAGAGATAGGTCCGCCAGCTAACATAAAAATATACCCAGAGTAGATTTCTTATCTTCCTTGCTTTTGGCAAAATCGGAATCGGAATAACCTACTACTTCTAGATTGTCACTTCTTCTATACGTTAGTTTGTAGTCTTTGGTCCCTTGCAGATATCGTAGAACCTTTTTAGCCGCTTTCCAGTGTGCTAATCCGGGATTAGATAAGTAACGCCCAAGCATACCGGCGATGTAAGCGATATCTGGACGAGTACAGACCTGAGCGTACATAATGCTCCCAACTACTGATGAGTAAGGTATCATCCTCATTTGCTCCTTTTCAATCTCAGTGCTCGGACTTTGGAAAGTACCGAATACATCTCCTTCAACTACTGGAGCTACAGTGGGTGCGCAATGTTGCATGCTATAGCGTTCTAAAATCCGCTCAATATAGGCCCTTTGAGAAAGACCTAAAATACCATTATGCCTATTCCGATGTATTTCGATACCTATGACATAAGAAGCACCACCAAGATCTTTCATGTCAAATTTCTGGGAAATCATCCGCTTCAACTCATGCAACATATCCAAGTTGTTACTTGCTAGTAGAATATCGTCTACATACAAAACAAGGATTATAAAGTTACTCCCACTGATCTTGAGATAGGTGCATTGATCCACTTGATTCTTTATGAAGTCTTGTCCTTTTATGACTTCATCAAACTTAAGGTACCACTGTCTTGATGCTTGCTTCAACCCATATATGGATTTCTTTAACTTGCAAACCATGTGCTCTTTACCTTTTGGAATGAATCCTTCAGGTTGCCACATGTATACGTCTTCTTGCAAGTCTCCATTTAAGAAAGCTGTTTTGACATCCATCTGATGTAACTCAAGATCAAAATGATCTACTAGTGCCATAACGATCCTTAAAGAGTCTTTACGAGACACAGGAGAAAAGGTCTCTTGATAATCAATTCCAGCCTTTTGAGTATAGCCCTTCACAACCAATATGGCCTTATAGCGTTCGACGTTTCCTTTCGGGTCTAATTTGGTTTTGAAGATGTAAGTGCACATCTATGTCAATAGCAGTCTAGATTGTTTGGGCTTATATTGTTATATGTCTTTGTAATGTGATTGTCATTAATGAACTTAGTATTATGCATAGAATACTAGATTAAGTTGAAGTATTGAATGTGTAATAAATCTGCTAAGTATGAAATGCGACCTCACATTTCACATAGGGAATACGACTCCGTATTTGCAGGGTCAAATACGAGGCCAATCACAGAATGCGACCTCGCATTAGTGACGGCTGGGCTGGATTTGCGAGGCCGACTCGCTGAAGCCCATGTCAGGTGATCCCTATATAAACTGAACCCTAACAGAGTTTAGGGTTGAACATTTGTCGAAATATCAAGCAGGTATTGCAGGTTATAGTCGTCAAAGGTTGTTCCGCTAGCCCGGAGAAGATCTGCGAGGTAGCAGGTGATCTAGGGGCTTATTGTTGATCACCAAGTTATAGTGAGGGATTCTCACCTCAAGATAACTGGAGCAAGCTATTAACGATCCGTACCAGAGGACTTACAATTGGTATCAGAGCCTCTTGGTTTAATACCGGAAGGTTATAGCTTGTTGGTGATAGACATATCGATTTAGGGTCGTTTAGACGTGATTCTTTCACGAGTTTACGACCGGAAATCTTGTTTGTGACCTCGATTTGTATTTGCAGCAGTCGAAGGTGTTGTTGTTGGCTTTTAGGGTTTCGAATTCAAGAGATCTAAGGATTCCAGCATCGTTTGCGACCTCGCGGGCTCGTATTACCTCATCCAGCTCATATTGTGACCTGGGTAGCTTATTACGACCTCGCTAGTTCAATTGCGACCTCGTATTTCGTTTGCGACCTCGTGAGTTCAATTCGACCTCGTATTTCAATTTACGACCTCGAGTTCAATTCGACCTCGCCAGTTCAATTACGACCTCGAGTATTTAATTGCGACCTCGTATTTCTTTACGACCTCGTGAACTTTTACGACCTCGTTTATTTTTGTAAACAGTTCGTGAATTTTGCTAGCTCGGAGAAAATGACGTCTCAATTACCCGCAAATTATCAATCTTTGCTGAATCAACTAATTCTGATGGATCACGAAACCGGAAAGGCCAATTCACCGCCCAAGTTAATAAGCCTTGGTAGATATTTCAGTTGGAAGGGCAGATTCGAGTCATATTGCAGGTTAATGGATGTGAGGATGTGGATATGTATTGTTAATGGTTATGTTCATCTCACTGTGCAAAGTGACAAAGAACCTACTGGTTCTAGTGGTGGAAAAGCGGCTTCGTATGAACAAATGACTGTCGATCAAAAGAAAGACTACGAAGCAGAAAGTAAAGCTTTAGGATCACTATGAATGGCTCTCCAAGGAGAATTCTTGCACTTTTTGAAATGTATGACAGTGCAAAAGGCTTATGGGATGCACTCAAAGAGCATTGTGAAGGTGACGATGATCTCAAGAAGAGAAGGAAGGATTTGCTAAAGAAGCAATATTATGTCTTTACTAGCTTCAAAGATGAACCTCTTGATGAGATCTTGATTCGTTACAGTCATCTGCTGGTTGAGCTTGCATACTTTGGGTACAAACCTGATCCAGAAGATGTCATTGAGAAGTTGTTGGAAGCTCTTCCAGTTAAGTGGGAAGGGTTTGTGACTTCAATCCAACAAAATCCCGAATTTAGCACATGGACTCTGGATCAGATCATTCGAAAGCTGAGAGGTCAAGATATGAAACGAAAGTCGAAGGAAGCAGGTAGCAGTGATTTTGTTCAGCGTCCTGAACTTTATCATAGAAAATCAAGCGTTCTTTCTGCAAAATCTTCAAGTGGAGGGATTACTGCCTTCTATAGTGGAGATGATGACAAGATGAAGATGTCAACGGATTCTGATAGCAACTTGATGTATGTAACTTCTCCAGAATCGGCCATGGTAGTGTATAATGGGATTCAGAATGGTAGTTCTCCAAGCTTGGGTTACACAGGGATGCCGATGAGCATAAGATCTGCTGAGGGACATTTGGGCATGCTCGCTTCATTTGTGTCTGCTTATGAGAAGTTAATTGGAGGAAAACTGACTGATCCTGATTTGGTTTGGGAGGATTACAAGCAAGTTGATCCAGATGACTTGGAAGAAATGGATCTGAACTGGCAATTAGCTATGTTAACATTGAGAGTTCAGCGTTTCACAGATAGAACCGGAAGGAAGGTTGTGAATGGCAAAGTAGGGCTTGACAAGACCAAGGTGAAGTGTTATAACTGTGATGGTTTTGGACATTTTGCAAGAGAGTGTCAGAGGCCAAGACGGGACAATAATTCAGCTACAGGCCGTCAGAACTTCAATCAAAGTGGTTCTATAGTGAGTCAGAATTCCGGACATCAATATGCTAATACTGGGAACCGAAGCTCAGGAGAAACGGATAACTCAAGATCTTTAGTTGTTCAATCTGATGGTACTTATAATTGGGGCTCGACTAGTACCGATGATCAGAATCATGCATTCATGGCAATAATTCAAGACCTTGATGAAGAAATGAATGATCTTGCTGATAATTCATTTGATCCTATGGTATGTGCCAATGATCATGGTAGTGTTCATTAGAGGGTAGAAGAGGAACCTGAATCATCAGAACCAGTAAGAGCTGAGAATGAAGATGTTGCCGAAGCTGAGACGAGCTTGATGGCACATCTTGAGGTTGTTGAACATAAGGAGTCACTAAGGAGAACTAAAGGGTTATGGTTTGTCGATAGTGGATGTTCAAGACATATGACTGGTGACAAGAGACTGTTAACGGAGTTTACACCTGTTAAAGGGTCTTATGTTAGTTTTGCTGGTCCCAAGGGCGGAAGTATTTCTGGTATTGGAAAAGTCGTCAATGGGAAGATTAAAATGGATTTATTTGGACCAGTAAATGTTCGGAGCATAGGGTTTATGTACTACTGTCTAGTAGTTACTGATGATTATTCTATATTCTCGTGGGTATTTTTCTTGAAGACCAAGGATGAGACTGCTCAAATCCTCATGGAGTTCTTGGAAAGAGTTGAAAATCAGTACAACACAAGAGTGAAGAGAATCAGAAGTGATAACGGGACAGAGATCTAGAATCAGATTATGGAAGTATATTGTCTGAGCAAAGGAATTGAGCATCAATTCAGTGCACCCTATGAGCCTCAACAGAATGGAGTAGCAGAGAGGAAAAACAGGACATTGATAGAGACCGCCAGGACTATGCTAGCTGATTCAAGGCTTCCTACTATGTTTTGGGGGGAAGCAGTTAACACTGCTTGTCACGTGTTAAATAGGGTTTTAATTGTTAAAAGATTTAATAAGACACCTTACGAGCTTTTAAACAATAGAAAACCAAATTTAACTGGGTTGGAACCTTTTGGAGTCCCATGCACGTTTTTAAAAGTTCGTGACCAACCCAAATTTGCCGAGAAGGCTGAAGAGGGAATTTTTCTTGGTTACAACATTAAGGCTGAAATAGTTGATGTTGGTTACAATGTCGTTATTTCTAGCTATAATCCCCCTGTGCATCAAGGGTCTACTATCTTGTTTAATTATGATGATGTGTTTACCTCCTTTAATGGTCCTATTTCTTTTGGTGCAGGTAGTTCAGAGGTGGATGATGTAGTATTGCTACGTGATCAGAATATCGGAGCAAGGTCTACTACTCCTTCAGAATCCGCAACTGCTACAGCATCAAAGAATAATGAGGAATCAAGAAAAGATCAAGATACAGAGCTTGTGTCAACTTCACGCAACATCAATGTAGATGGTTCATCAAAGGATACTGAAGATACAAGTGCACAAGAATCGGAACCAGTTACTCCACTTCCTCATGGAGAAATAGGTTCAAATTTGGGTGTAAATCTTCAAGTTGATAAAGCTATACAGCATAGAGTCAACAAGTATCATCTAGTTGAGGACATTATTGGTGAACCAAGTGCAAGGATTAAGACAAGAGCTCAAATTAATAAGTTGTCTGGTTTATTCGCAGAGATGAAAGAAAGCGGTATAGTTGATAAATGTAAGTTCAGCTGCTTTGTATCTTAAGAAGAGCCAAGTAATATTCAGATGGCTTTAAAAGATCTCTTCAACAACTTCTTCAACAACCAGGGCAACATCGTCTTGCACAACAGCCTGGACTTCAGTATCCATTCTCTGTTCAAATTGTACAACAGATTCAGTATTCTCCTCTTCGAAAATAGGAGACCCATCAACATTAATTGTATCACCAGGATGGGTTGATGGATTTACCTGGACTCCACCTCGCATCAGACGCCTATGTGATCTGGGTCGCCTGGAAAGCTCAAC
>CM067167.1:173482745-173508966 GCA_034093135.1 Erigeron breviscapus
AACTCGCTGATGAGGGTTTTGACTACAAGAGTCAATTTTCAACTTATAAAGAGAGATAAGTTGAATTCTTAGCAAACATGACAAGTCATGTCGCTGATTCACCATTCAACATTCCCAACTTGTTGACCAGATATTTAAATCTGGTTTCATCTAAAGGTTTAGTGAATATGTCAGCAAGTTGGTCATCAGTGGGGATGAAGTAAATTTCAACATCCCCTTTCATGACATGGTCACAAATAAAGTGGTACCTAATGTCTATGTGTTTGGTCTTGGAATGCTGAACAGGATTGTGTGTGATAGCAATTGCACTTGTATTGTCACACATTATGGGAATCTTAGAAAATTCTAAGTCATAGTCAGCGAATTGATTTTTCATCCAGAGGACTTGTGCACAACAACTCGCTGCTGACACATATTCTGCTTCAGCAGTGGAGATGGACACTGTATGCTGTTTCTTACTAGACCAACTAGTCAGCTTCCCCCCCCCCAACAGTTGACATCCACCACTGGTGCTTTTCCTATCTAACATGCAACCAGCATAGTCAGAGTCAGAATATGCAACTAGGTCAAAAGGAGTCTTTGGGATACCAAAGACCCAGCGAGGAAGTACCCTTTAGATACTTAAAGATTCTCTTGACAGCGAGAAGGTGAGATTCTCTAGGAGACGCTTGGTATCTTGCACATAGGCAAGTAGCAAACATGATATCAGGACGACTCGCTGTGAGATACATCAGTGAGCCAATCATTCCCCGATAGTGAGTGGGGTTCACATGCTTACCATTAGGATCAGCATGGAGATTATTTGGAGGAGACATAGAGTGGATTTAGGAGTGACATTTGACATGTCAAACTTGGCCAGCATGTCTCGAATGATATATTATCTCCTATTGCTATAAAAATCCCATTTGGGAGTTGGCGAATTTGTAGACCAAGAAAGAAGGTCAGCTCACCCATCATGCTCATCTCGAAATGAGAGGACATCAGGGAGCTGAACTTAGCAAAGTTTCTTGCTGGAGGATCCAAAGATGATGTCATCCACATATATCTGAACATATAGGACATCAGCACCCTTTCTATAGATGAAGAGGGTGCTGTCAATGGATCCTCGCTGAAACTTGTTAGAGAGAAGAAATTCAGAAAGAGTGTCATACCAAGCTCTGTGAGCTTGTTTAAGACCATATAGAGCCTTATAAAGACGATAGACATGGTGTGGCTTGGCTGGATCTTCAAAACCAGGTGGCTGCTCAACATAAACTTCCTCATCGAGTTTTCCATTTAGGAAAGCACTCTTTACATCCATTTGATATACAGTGAAGTTTCTGTAAGCAGCATGTGCCAAGAATAAGAGTATAGCTTCTAAACGGGCCACTGGTGCAAAGGTTTCATCGTAGTCAACACCTTCTTCTTGAAGGTAACCTTGTGCAACCAGCCTAGCCTTGTTACGTGTAACAACACCATCTTCGTCCATTTTATTCCTATAAACCCATTTTGTTCCAATGGGTTCTTTTCCAGGAGGTAGAGGAACTAAGAACCAGACATGCTGTCTTTGGAATTGGGTAAGTTCCTCTTGCATGGCAGCAACCCATGATGGATCAAACATTGCTTCTCCTATATTTTTGGGAGTGATCATAGACAAGAAGTTTACATAAAGATATGTGTTTCTCGTCGCTGATCGAGTAACTATCCCTTGAGAAGGGTCACCAATTACTTGGTGAGCTGGATGACAAGAAGTCCATTTAAGTGCTGGAACACTTGATGAACCTAGTTGAGTGTCAGCGGAAGACTGAGAGATGGGATCAGCAGAGAGACATTATAAGAAGAGAGGTCAATGGTAAGAATGGGTTCAGGAGAATGATCAGCAGAGCCATTCGACTAATTTGAGTTATCATTGATGGCGGAGTCTTCAGCAGACTCCATTTCCTCAGCATTTGCTGATGCATCATGAAACTCCTCAGCAGAATCATCAGCATGCACGTCATCAGCCAGTGATCTAGGTTTGGCTGATGCAGCATGGATTGATCTTAAGATAGGCTCAACTGGCTCAATCGAGTAGATATGAGCAGCAACTTGCTCTAGTTCAGCATCAGCTGAACTATCCTGTGAGGCATGCTGATTAGTATCAGGCAGCGAGCAAGAAGCATCAACAAATGAATTAACTTCCTCTGTAGGAGGATCAGTGAGTTCATTGAAAATAACTTCAGATGAAGTGGTTTGGATTTCCTTAAGAGCAGATGAACTTTCATCAAAAGTAACATGAATGGATTCATCCACCTTCTGAAGGCGAGTATTGAATACTCTGAAGGCCTTGCTGATGGAAGAATAGCCAAGAAAGTAGCCATCATCAGCTTTAGGATCAAATTTACCTAGGTGATCCTTGTTATTTAAGATGAAAACAGGACATCCAAAGACATGGAAGTATTTTATTTGAGGTTTCTTACCTTTCAAAACCTCAAATGTTGTCTTGTCATGTCTTTTGACAATAAGACATCTGTTTTGAGTATGACAAGCGTGCTGACAGCTCTTGCCCATAATTTACTAGGCAGAGAAGACTCACTGAGCATGGTACGAGCTGCCTCTATTAGAGTTCTATTTCTTCTTTCAACAACACCATTTTGCTCAGGAGTTCTAGTGGAAGAGAAATTTTGTGAGATCCCTTGATCAGCACAAAAGGATTCAAGAGTGTGGTTTCTGAACTCAGTACCATGATCGCTCCTGAGTTCTTTAACCCTTATGCTGTTGAGATTTTCCATTTTCTTAATGAAATTGATAATCTCTTCAGCAGCATCACTCTTGGAACGAAGAAAGATAGTCCAAGTGTATCGTGAATATTCATCCACAATTACTAGAGTGTATCTGCTACCCTTCAGACTTTGGACATTCACTGGACCAAAAAGGTCCATGTGAAGAAGATGAAAGCAGCCCTTGATAGAATTGGCTTGCTTTGTTTTGAAAGTAGATCTATGGCTTTTACCTTTTTCACAAGCACCACAGAGTCTATCTTTTTCAAAAGAGAGATGAGGAAGGCCACGAACAAGGTTCTTTTTGGCCAAAGAGTTGATGGTTTTGAAATTCACATGCGACATACGCTTGTGCCATAACCAATTGAGTTCAACTGCTGACTTAGCAAAGAAACAAGTCTCACTATCAGTTTTGATAGGAGTGAAGTCAACAAGATAGACATCTCGTTTTCTTGGAGCAACCAAGACGACTTCCTTGTTTACATTGACAACAGTGCCTTGATGCTTATCAAGAATCACTTTGTAGTCAGCATCACACAGTTGACTTATGCTGATAAGATTATGTTTCAGACCATTTACATACGCAACCTTGGTGAATTTGATGAGACCATTAGAGAGATGTCCATATCCTTCAGTTTGTCCAGTGGAATTATCACCAAACACTACAGTAGGGCCAGCAGCCTCTACATAGTTATCCAGCAGGGTCTTAGAGCCAGTCATGTGTTTTGAACAGCCACTGTCCAAGTACCACACACCTTTTCCCAGCGAGCTCTGCATGGAAATAACAGAAGGATTTAGACTGGTTCACTATTGAACTCGCTGACAGCCAGATCAGCAGAGTTGAAAGGAACAGCTTCAGAGTTTCCCTCTTCAGCTTGAGTAGAAGGATAAGGAGGAAGAGAATCTAGAGGAAAGGTACCATAAGATGATTCATCACCATCGAATGGAGTTATAGTGCTGCCACTATCCAGAAAGGTCATGTTGCTGACAACATTTGTATCGCTGAACTCAACTATGATAGCTGGTTCACCAAATTCATTGGGTATAATCCTTTGTGAATGAGGAATGGATACATGTTGTGCTGATATGAAGTCAGACACGTTTTTCCTCGAGTGATCTCACTAATTTCAGGTTCAGCAGAGAGAGAGCTCTCGCTGACCATAGTGGAGGAGGAAGCAGCAATTGAGGAGGGAGGATTGGGTTGAATGACAACTTCAGGAGCATCCCTGAATTGTCTTCTTCACATTCAGAGGCAACATGACCTCTGCTGCCACATAGGTAGCATTTTTTTACCAGAGGTGCTGCCTTTTTGGTTTTGAAGAAAGAATTCCTTCAGTTGAGAAGAGAGATCATTAACTCGCTGAGAGCTCGTTAATTTGAGGGTCAGAGGAGGAAGATGCCCTTTTCTTTTGCTTTGACTTTTGCTTATGCTTAAGTGTAAGCTGATGCATCTTAGGAGCAGGACCCAAAATGGACTTTCCATTTGGATCCTGAGATTGAGAAGTAGAGGGATTTTGTGATCCCTTGACTATACTCCAAGCTTGTCTGACAGCAGGATAAGAGGAAGAAGGACCCTGCTGAGACTGATGCATCCTTTTGGGAGTGATCGGTCTTGATTGCTGATTAGGAGTAGCTGACCTCATTTGCCTATGAGGTAGATACTCCCTCTTTGGAGTAGTGGACCTTACTTGCTGATGTGGCAAGTGTCCTCTCTGAGGAGTGACAGGTCTTACTTGCTGATGTGGCAAGTATCCTCTCTGAGGGGTTGTAGACCTGTTTTGAGAGTTAGGCATTCTTCCTCTTTGAGGAGTATTGTGTCTCATCTTAGGAGGAACAAGCATAGATTGGAGTGCCTGCTGATGGACCTGTCTGTCAGCAGGTTTGACCTGAGAAGTTCCTACTTGCTGATATCTAGCATCACCAAACCTGACACGTCTTTTCATAAGACGCTCATGCTGATCAGTTTTACTGTCAGCATGATCAGGGGCTTGCTGAGAATATGAAGAAGAGGGTTGAGAAACTACTTGTTGAGGTTGCTGACTGACTGGATTAGCTCGCAGAGGCGTGCTATAGTCATAAGGAACATCAACCTTACTTCTTTTGAAAGGTTCAGTAGCTTTGATAGTAAGCTGCTGAGGAGCGACGGGTTTAAAGCCATCACTACCAATATCTCCTTCAAAAGATTCCCCAGAAGAGTATTGAACTCTTCCTTCATTTGGCATCATGCCAACAATGGGAAGATGAGGATAGGGATTGCTGGTGCTTGCTGAAGATCTAGCACCATTAGCCTCAGCAGAGGTAGATGGGTCGCTGGAGGTAGAAGAGGTAGTACCAGCTTCCATTTCAGTATGAAGACCTCTAATGAAATACCATTTCTTCATCTCTTCAGGAGAGATAACAGCAGAAGGAGGAATGGAGATTTCAGGTTTCACATCGTCAGTAAACAAGTCAGAGAGGGTGGCAGCGGCTTCAAAATCACCGCCTATCACTGCCTGAACTTGGGCAGGGACTTGTTCATTTAAGCATTTGTGGTGAAACCTGGAAGCTTTTGACCAGGAGGTTACAATCTTCTTAAGGTTGGCAACTTCAAGCTTGAGTTTTTCATTTTCAAGCTGAACCTTTTGTGCCAGCAACTCATGAGATTGAAGTTCAACATGAACATTTCTTAACTCATTGAGTTTTTCAGATTTTTCACTCAACTCTGAACAGACAGAGTCAAGTTTGGACTGAATCTCAGCTCGTATAGATTCAACAAACTGGATATCACATAGCAAAGATTCAAAGATTTTATTTTTATCTTCATCGGAGGCAGCTGATGTTAGGACCAGTTCACCTGGTAAACTGGTCAGTCTCCAGTTGCATCTGGAGACCCAATGAAACTGTCCAGTGAAACTGGAGACCTAGATGATTTGTCGAGAAATATATTGAAGTCCAGTTGCACCGTACAGTCAACGCAACTGAAGACTTCCTCCAGTTGAGAACTGACCAAGTTGAAGAAATTCCCAGTTGAAGTCGAAGACAACAAATGGAAGATAGAGAATGGCAATGGCAGCGAAGCCCAGTTGATTCTAGTCAGTTACAAACTGGAGACCATCAGTGGAAAGCCCTTACAAAGCTTTACACTGATTACGAGGAATTGATTTATATGCTTTATGTACCTTTACCCGGATAATAAGCCTTATCTTATTATTTAAGTATTAAAAGGTACATAAAGGTGGTTGAGTAAAGTCACTTTAACATGCGACTTTACACTGCTTTTTAAGGAATTAAGTGCTATTCCTTAAATGCTCTCAACCACATTTGTACGGCTAAAGTTAACATCCCAATGTTAACTTTGCCTATAAATACAAGTCATTGCACACCAAGAATATTAACGAAAATCGAATCAGACTTTGCAAACCTGCAATATTCTTGGTGAACTTGTGCAATATTCTCTCAATCGCAAAAAGGAACATTTCACAACTTTAAGTGTTTCGATTGTCTTGAGAAATTCCGATGTAGATCAATTGTATTTCATAGGTTGTTAGGATATTTACATTCTTTGTATTATCTTGGTTCCGCAACAACCTTGTAATTTGTTTAACATCAATAAATAAATTACACTTGAAAATTACATATTGTCTCACCAATTTACTTTACAAGTATTTGTATTATTGCATTGTTCTTTACTTATTGTCATTTATATAAGTAATCTATCTAGAACTTGGTATATACACACTGAAACTGGTCGTCTCCAGTTCAGTGCATATATTGCAAAGTAACTCCACCATCGACATTGAGGTGTCTTCAGTAGTATCATCTATCAAGTTAGGACTTATAAGTGGTATCAGAGCAGAAGGCTAATAAACTTGCCTAGATCTGCTAAGATGAACACTACTGAAGGTGGAGATGGTTCTGGTCAAGGTGAAATCCCTTTGAATAATAATGCCCAACCTTTTCAAAATGTTAATACTAATCCTCCTCCTCCTACTACCCCAAACCACGTCCATGTACACTACTCTAACACTCCTGTTACCAAATTCGATGGAAACAGTGAGACTTTGGTACATGGAAGGCTAGAATGCTTTTGCATTTTGGTGGGATTGAAAGGTATATATTGAAAATCCTTAAGGATGGACCATATATACCCATGTCCCTTGGGGTCAGTCCTCTTCTTGATCCAACTGGAAGAAGAGGTTCAAGAGAAAAGCCCGAAGACCATTGGTCTGATGAGGATCGTAGACTTGTTGATCTGGACACCAGACTCAAGAACATGATCCTTTGGGCTGTCCCTGAAGATCTAATTCCAACACTTGTGTTGTTCCCCAGTGCAAGTCAATGTGGGATGAATTAGTTATTCAGTTTGAAGGAGGTGATGACACTATTGTCACCAGAAAAGAGTGCCTTGAACAAGAAGTATGAATCCTTCTTTGCTTGCCCAATGAAAGTCTAACTGGTACATATACCAGATTTTCTAGCCTCATTAATCAGTTGAGAGGCTTGGGTGTAGAGAAGGATAAGGATATTCTTCTTGAGAAGTTTTGTGATATTCTTCCTTCCAAATGGGAAAACATGGTTCTTGTCTTGAGACAAGGTACAACCTTGCACACTCATACTCTTGCATCGCTCTATGGAGCCTTCAGATTCACTGAAGATAATAATGCTGCAAGACTGGTGGCTGAGCAAGATGCCATGAACCATGCCCAGAGTTCCAAGGTTGCTAGTGTACCTGAGCGACCTTGTGCTGCCTTAATGTCTGCAGAGAGTGTCCAGGCACACTCAATGAAGGAGATGTTAAACAGTTTCTTGAACTCTGGTCTGACCACTGAAAAGTGATGGTTGTAATGAAACTGACGATGATGATCTGGTCGCATGATTGCTAAAACCTTTAACAGGTTTAAGCATAAATCTAAAAGATTTAATGGCCCAAACAATGCTTCCAGCTTCAGCTCTCTGGATAAAACCAATCTTACCTGCTATAAGTGTGGTAAGAAAGGTCACTTTATGAAGGAATGCGGATCTAGTCAGATGAACAACTAAACTGGCCCCCTTGTCCCTAATTTCAATCGGCCTGATGATAGCTACAAAGCTAAATACAAGAAGCTTAAGGCCCAGATTGCTCTCCTGTCCATGGAAAAGGAAAAGGATCAGTGCTTAATGGCACAAACTGAGGGAAAATGGGAGTACTCTGATGACTCATCTTGATGAAGAAGAGGAAAGGGACATGTGTTTCATGGCCTTGGAAGACCAACAGCAACATGTGGCAAAAGAAGATGTCATCACTGGAAGATGGGTGGACATCATTTTGAAAAAGGTATGTGACTATGATAACCAAGTTGACCCTGAACTAAAACTGGACCTGGCTGAATCATTAAGTGGTGATTTAGCTTTTTTGGAAACTGTAAGAGCTGATAGTGAAAGATATCTTGACACTATCTTAATTGAACTGAACAATGTTAAACCACAACTGAATGATTTACAAAGTTTCCAGTTGGCTCTCAAGGAGTCAGTTTTAAAAATTGAGGCTTTAGAACTTATAATCAAAAACTATTTTCTGATCTTGAAAAAGAACAAAAGATTATCAAGTCATGGGTAAAAGCATCTGGTAAAAACTATGATGCATTTTCAAGAACTATCGATGCCCAGAAGAATGCATGGAAATCTGGAGATCTGGAGATAGCTCTCATACCAGATCTTCATGCATTGCCTCCAGCTCTCAAGGTTGAAACACCTTATGATCAACCTGAAGCTGTTGAAACTGAAACCTAATGAGACCACCCCCTTTGAGGTTAAAACTGGAGCCAAACAGGCTAAAGCTCCAGTCAAAAAGGCCACTGGTAACAAGCCTTTACCTCAAAAGTCTAATGTGCCCAAGACCCGACAGACTAAAGCTCCAGTTGAACCAAGGTCCAAGGTTCAACTGCATGAAGAAAATAATATTTTGGTTAATCTGGAAAGTCAACTCCAACTTTTGTCTCGGCAGGTTCAGAGTTGCACTGCCCGGATTAACAATCTGGAAGGAGGTTCACCACCTCCAGTTTTCAAACAAAATATTAAACCACTCCCCTCAAAACCTAAACAAAAGAATGTTCCATCTGAACAAATTCTGATAAAATAAAGGGGAGTAAGTATCAAATACCAATTGTTTTTACTCCTGCACCTAGAGCTGGTGAAAAGCTCCAGATGCAGCCTCCAGTTCAACACCACAACAATCAACTGTGACTTCTGTAGAGAAGTCCAGTGAACCCATCAAGAAAAGATGGGTTCACAAAAATAACTGATGATTTTTGTGGGTGTGCAGGGCGATCGAAAGAAGAATATATGGTATCTGGACAGCGCTGTTGGCCGGACTATGACCGGATGTAAGCCCCTGCTTGAAGAGTTCACTGTCCAAGATGGACAGACAGTGACGTTTGGTAATGATCAATCTGGAAAGACTGAAGGATATGGTGTGCTCAATAATGGACAAGTCGAATTCAAAAGAGTTGCATTTGTGAATTGTTTGAAATACAACCTGATCAGTGTCAGCCAACTTTGTGATGATGGCTTCAGAGTTGTGTTCGATATTGCTCAAGGCACCATATTTAACAAGGATTGGAAAGTGGTGATGATTGCACCAAGAAAAGGAAATGTGTACATCATGGATATGGAACCAGCTCCAAAAGAGGAATGTTTCTATACCAAAGCTGATGAGGACACCAACTGGCTATGGCATAAAAGATTATCCCATCTTAATTTTAAAATATTAACAAGTTGTCTCCGAACAACTGGTTGATGGGATACCTCAAATTTCTTTTAATAAAGAAAAGCCATGTCCAGGGAGTGAGATGGGCAAGCAGAAAAGAGCCAGTTTCAAAACTAGGCAAAATTTTAGCATCACTGAACCTCTTCACATGCTACATATGAATCTCTTTGGTCCAGTGAATGTTCAAACTAGAGCTGGAAAGAAGTACACTCTAGTTGTGGTTGATGAATTCACCAGATACTGCTGGGTGGTATTCATCAGATCCAAAAGTGATGCACCTGCTGAAATCATCTCCCTTATCAAAAGAAT
The DNA here is from genome assembly GCA_034093135.1 of Erigeron breviscapus. Lineage (NCBI taxonomy): Eukaryota > Viridiplantae > Streptophyta > Magnoliopsida > Asterales > Asteraceae > Erigeron > Erigeron breviscapus. The sequence goes on from CM067167.1 coordinate 173,492,517, forward strand.
TGAGCTCAAGTATACTCGAAAAGTTTGTCAGTTGCGGAGTGATAATGGTACTGAATTCCAAAATAAGGTACTTGAAACATTTTGCAATGCCACTGGCATCTCTCAAAACTTCTCATCAGTTCACTCTCCAGAGCAAAATGGAGTTGTTGAAAGAAGAATCATACACTGATAGAAGCAGCCAGAAGTATGCTATCTGAATCTGGTCTTCCCACCAGTTTTTGGGCTGAAGCAGTTGCAACTGCTTGTCACACTCAAAACCGGTCAGTCTACATCAAGAGACATAAGAAGACTGCCTATGAAGTACTCAGGAATCGTAAACCAAATATTGGATACTTTCATGTATTTGGTTGTCCAGTTTATATCATAAACGATTCCAGTCAGCTTGGAAAGTTTGATGCAAAAGCTGATGAAGGGTATTTTTAGGTTATTCAGATATTCGAAAGGCCTTTAGAGTTTATAATTATAGACTCCAAAAGGTTCATTGAGACAATTCATGTCACATTCGATGAATCAACTGAAGCAATCAACAAGAGACCAAGCCTTGATATTACTCCAGTCATTCCAATCAATTTTGGTGAAACTGACCAAGTTCATCCGTCAGTTGCACCAAAAGATGTTTCCAGTTACAACAAATTGGAACCAGTTAAGAAGAAGAAAAGCACCAGTGACACATCATTCTATCCCTCCATCAATTTCAACTTACCACAAGAATTGGGGATTGGATCTGATGTACGTGCCACTCCAATATCAGCACCAGTTCAAACTCAACTTCTCCAGTTCTTCAAGAAATGCCTTTGAATGAAGAATTTCATGATGCAAATCGTGACCTCATTGACTCTGATGAGGATAGAAGTAGTTTGGACTGATCCTTCTCCAGAAGCTGTTGCAACTGAAGAAGATCGCCAGGTGACTTTCACTGATATTGTAGTTCACCAGCCTAGTCAATACACTAGATGGACTCGAGCCCATCCAATTGAACAAATTGTGGGTGATCCAACTAGTGGGTTCAGACTAGAAGAGCCACCAGTGAGCAATGCTTAAACGTCACCTTCTTATCACTAATTGAACCAAAGAAGATTGACGAGGCTATGGCAGACCCAAGCTGGGTAGAAAGCTAGAAATAAAAAAAAAACATGAGGGGTAAAAAAGAAAAAGGAAAAAAAAGGAGGGGGCAGAAAAGAAGAAGGGAAAAAAAGAGGGGGCAAAGTGCAAAAGAAAAAAAAAAAAGAGAGAAGAAGGAGAAGGAAGGGGGGAAAGAGAGGGGGAGAGCAAGGAAAAGAGAAAAGGGGGGGGAGAGGGGGTGGGAGAAAAAAAAGGAAAAGAGGGAGGGGGGGAAAAAAAAGGGGGTGGGAGAAGGGGAAGGGGGGGAGGAAAAAAAAAGAGATAAGAAGATAAGAGATAAGAAGAGAAGAAAGAGAAGAGAGAGAAAGAGAAAAAGAAGAAAGAAAAGAGAGGAAGAAAAGAAAGAAGAAAAGAAGATAAGGGAAAGAGAAGAGAAGAAAGAGAAGAGAAGAAAGAGAAAGAGGAAAAGAAAGAAAGAGAAAGAACTAGATTGACGAGGCTATGGCAGACCCAAGCTGGGTGGAAGCTATGCAAGAAGAGCTCTTCCAGTTTGAAAGGAACAATGTTTGGGAGCTTGTTCCTTGTCCACCAGGGTTAAAGAAAGAACCTATTGGTACCAGATGGGTCTACCGAAACAAGATGGATGAAGATGGCCATGTTGTAAGAAACAAGGCCAGACTAGTTGCCCAGGGTTACTGTCAAGCAGAGGGCGTTGACTTTGATGAAACTTTTGCTCCAGTTGCAAGACTTGAAGCCATCAGAATTTTTCTGGCTTATGCAGCCCATCTGCAGTTTAAGGTCTTCCAGATGGATGTCAAAAGTGCATTCCTTAATGGAACATTGGAAGAAGAAGTTTATGTTAAGCAGACTCCAGGTTTCATCGATGAGAAACATCCTCATTGGGTTTATAGACTGAACAAAGCATTGTATGGTCTAAGACAAGCCCCAAGAGCCTGGTATGATACTTTAACTAAACTGTTAGGTCAGAAATCGACCAAGTATAATTTGTTCAGAAATAGCTTGAAGTTTAGTGAAGACGTTTGTACAGAATTCTGAGATGTCTCAGAATTCCTTCACTGAAGCTTCACTTCAGTTCAGATCAAGACAAATCTGAAGCATTCATTCTGAAGTCAAAGACTGAAGTATGAAGAAGAGAATCATCTCAGAAGCGAGCAAAGAGTGATTCTACCAGATCGAAGACTGAAGCATCTCAGTGTAAGTATTTACAACACTTTACACTGATTACGAGGAAGACTTTTTACTTTACATACCTTTACCAGTTAATAGATTTATCTATTAATAAAAGGTACAAGGTAAAAGTATAGGTTTGGAACATAGTATTATAAGTCACATCAACTGACTTATATACTATTCCTAGTACAAGCATGTAAGGAATTAACTTTAATTCCTTAAATACTCACAACCACTTTTATACGATCTTGTCCATGTCATCATGAACTTGGTCTATAAATACAAAGTCTTCTCACAACTTGCAAGGGCTTGAAACTTTAGCATTGCAACTTGTGAGATATACTCTAAGTAAACTTACGAGTATTTCCAAGTTACTTAGATCACTTGTATTTCGGGATTGTTTAGATACTTACACTTGGGTGTTTATCTTTGTTCCGCAACAATCCTTGTATTTGTTTATATATCAATAAATCAAATACATTAGAAAGAAAACAACGTGTCTCAATGCTACATACTTGATTATACATATATATATCTTTATATAGTTTCTGCCATTTAGTTCTTGCATTTTACTTTAAGTCAATTGTTTCTTGTTATCCATATCTGGATCGTAAACTGAACTTGTCCATCAAGATCAGTTGTACTTGCCAGTCGGGTTTAGTTAATCATCTATATTTGGGACTAACAATTGGTATCAGAGCAGCAAGGTTGAATTATATCAATTCTTTAACCTTTGATCTGCATAGATGGCTGACTTTGAACAAGAACGACCTGACCCTAATAACACTACTCCACCCCCTATCATTAACAACAATATACCATCACATAATGTACACGTACACTTTCCAAATAATCCTGTTCCCAAGTTTGATGGGAACAGTGAAAACTTTTAAACATGGAAAGCATGCATGCTAAAGTATATTGCTGGTGTTGAGAGACATTTGCCCAATATCTTAAAAGAAGGACCTTTGTCCCCATGAATGCTTCTACTGTTGTCAGAAATACCGATGGGACTCCTAGGCAGTCACCTAAGGAGAAGGATCATTGGTCTGAGGAAGATCATAGACTTGTAGACCTTGACACTAAGTTACAAAATATGATTTTATATGCAGTTCTTGAAACCCTAATGCCCACTCTTGTTTTACTTGAAAATTCCAAATTAATGTGGGAGGAACTAATGACACAGTTTGAAGGCACAAATGAGACAATTGTCACAAGAAAAGTTGCTTTAAACAAAAGATATGAGTCTTTCTTTGCTGTCCCTGGGGAAACTTTAACTCAAACTTACATCAGATTTACAAATCTGGTAAACCAACTGAAAGCCCTGGGTGTAACCAAAGACAAAGAAATTTTGTTGGAAAAATTCTGTGACATTTTACCTTCTAAATGGGAAAATTTAATCTTGGTCTTGAGACAAGGCAAAACTTTGCACAGTCATACTCTTGCTTCCCTTTATGGAGCCTTCAGATATACTGAAGAGAACAAAGCTGAGAGAGCTTTGGCTGAGCAGGATGCCAAGAATCATGTTTCTACCAGTTCTGGTACGGTTCAGTATTCTGAACCACATAGTACTGCTCTACTATTTTCTGAGAGTGACATTTCTGACTCGATGAAGAAGATGGTTTCTGAAATGTTAAAAACTGGTGTCTCTGCTAATGTCACTCATGATTGTGATGAGAATGACAATGATGATCTGGTTGCCATGCTGGCTAAAACGTTCAATCGTTTTAAGGCCAAATCAAATCGATCTGGCAAACCTTTTGCTTCCAGCGCTTCTATTGACAAGTCTAATCTTGAATGCTTTAAATGTGGCAAGAAAGGACATTTCATGAAGGAATGCAGATCTAGTCATCCATCATCATCACAATCTGCTCCTAACCATTCTATTTTTCAGAAATCTGATGACAGCTATAAGGCCAAATACAAGAAGTTGAAGGCACATATGGCTCTTATGGCACAAGACAACTCAAGCAACAGTTGTATGATTGCCAAAACTGAAAAATGGGAAGACTCTGATGAATCATCTGACGATGAAGAAGAAGTTAGGGACATGTGTTTCATGGCACAAGAAGATCAAGGTCATTTGGTCAAATCCGATGTTGAATCTGGTCGCTGGGTGGATATTGTAATGAAAAAGGTCAGTAATTTTGGCTTTGAAAAGAATGAGGAACACAAACTGGACCTTTTGATTCTTTTAGAGGCTGACATCCCATTTGTTGAGACAGTGCGTTCAGAAAGCCTAAAAATGTTTGAAAATAATGCTTCTGAACTGAACGCCAGTCATGCCAGATTGAAAGAACTGAAAGATGTTCATTTGGCTCTAAAAAGTTATCAGTCTATGGTTGCAACTTTAGAATTGGAAAAGGAAGAATTAAAATCCATCCTTGAAAAAGAACAAGCAATCATTAAATCTTGGATGAAAGCACCAAGGCCAGATGCTGCAATTAAAAATACTTTTGCATCACAAAGAGCAGCATATGAGTCTGGTGATCTTCATTTGGCATCCATAATCACTGATTTAGATGCACTTCCAAAGGAAATAAAGCCTGAAATCATTTTTCCTAAAGTTGGCAAGCAGAAAACTGTAACTAATAAAGCCCAGGAACAATCTGAGGGTAAATCTGAAACAGCTCAGACAACTGCTTCAGAAAGGAAGGCTAAATCCAAAAAGCCATCCCCTCAGACTTCATCTAAGGTTCCTAAAAACCTAAAGAAGAAGAAAAATTTCTCCCCACTGAGCCATCTACCTCAGATTCAGGTAAGGCTCAGGTGTCTAATGAAGAATCAATTTTGTTAAGGTTAGAAAGTCAATTTCAACTATTGGCTAGACAAGTGCAGAGTTGTAATGCACGTTTAAAAAATGTTGAAACTCCTCCTCTTCAACCAAAACAAAATACAAAACCCTTTTCTAAGCAAATCAGGCAGAAATCTGAAAAGAAAAAGGTTGAAAACCCCATCAAACCAACTATTTTTTTGTCATATGAAATAATGACTGAAATCCCCTTTGATCCTTCTGTTCCTTATGAACCAAAGAAATCTGAGATAAAAGGTTGAAAACCCCATCAAACCAACTATTTTTTTGTCATATGAAATAATGACTGAAATCCCCTTTGATCCTTCTATTCCTTATGAACCAAAGAAATCTGAGACTGCTAAGGGAGAGTCTAGTGAACCCATCCAAAGATGGGTTCCCAAAAAGAACTAATCTTTGTTTGTGTGCAGGGAGACCGAAAGAAGAATATATGGTTTCTGGACAGTGCTGCTGGCCGAACCATGACTGGTTATCAGACCCTGCTAGAGGAATATAGGGTGCAAGAGGGGCCCTCAATTGTTTTTGGAAATGATGGTAATGGAAAAACTGAGGGATATGGTGTGGTGAATAATGGTCAAGTCAAATTCACACGAGTTGCATATGTGAATGGTTTGAAATATAACCTGATCAGTGTCAGTCAACTGTGTGATGATGGCTTCAAGGTTTTATTTGATATTTCACAAGGCACCATATTCAACAGAGATGGAAAGGTGGTATTGATTGCACCAAGGAAGGGAAACATTTATGTCATTGATATGAATCCTTCTACCACTGAACAATGTTTCTACACAAAGGCAGATGAAGACACAAATTGGTTGTGGCACAAGAGATTATCCCATCTGAACTTCAAAAACATTAATAAGTTGTCAAGAAAACAACTTGTTGATGGGATACCCTCTATGTCTTTCAATAAAGACAAGCCATGTCCAGGTTGTGAAATGGGTAAGCAGAAAAAAGCTTCATTCAAGACTAAACAAAGCTTTAATATAACTGAACCTCTTCACATGCTTCACATAGACCTTTTTGGACCAGTGAATGTTCAGACCAGAGCAGGAAAGAAGTACACCCTTGTTATCGTTGATGAATATTCAAGATACTGCTGGGTGATTTTCCTCAGATCCAAAAGTGAAGCTGCTGCTGAAATCATTGTTCTCATCAAACAAATTGAGCTCAAGCACAAGCGAAAAGTTTGTCAGCTCAGAAGTGACAATGGCACTGAATTCAGAAATGCCACTCTGGAGTCCTTCTGCACTGAAACTGACATATCTCAGAACTTCTCCTCAGCTCACACACCAGAGCAGAATGGTGTTGTTGAAAGAAAGAATCGTACGCTGATTGAAGCTGCTAGAAGTATGTTGAATGAATCTGGTCTTCCCAAGAATTTCTGGGCTGAAGCTGTTGCAACTGCTTGCTATACTCAGAACAGATCTGTTTATGTCAAAAGACACAAGAAGACCTCCTATGAAGTACTCAGAAATAGAAAGCCTAATATTGGATATTTCCATGTATTTGGTGTCCAGTATACATTCTGAATGATTCCAGTCAGCTTGGAAAATTTGATGCAAAAGCTGATGAAGGGTACTTCCTAGGATATTCATCTAATCGCAAAGCCTTTAGAGTCTTTAACAAGAGACTTGAAAAGGTTGATGAGTCAATTCATGTTACCTTTGATGAATCCAATTCTGCAATCTTTAAAAATTCCATTCCTGTACCACCCTCAGAAAGTCCAATAAGTTTTGGTGATTCTGATCCTATTGCTAAAACTGATCAGTCACCTGAACCTGCTTCTGAACATCTCCGTTCAGAACCAGTAACAAACAAGCCTAGCAACATTCCATTTTATCCTCCAGTCAGTTTCAAACTACCTTCTGAACTGACTATTGGATCAGATGTACATGCTGCTTCTCCTCAGATATCAGGATCCACTGAGCAACCTCAATCTGAAGAATTTCATGATGCAAGTCATGATCTGCAGGAAGAAGAAGAAGCTGAAGATATATTTTCTGAAGCTCCTCCTGAAGTTACTCAGAGAAGTTCTTGCACTGATATCATTGTTCATCCTGGTCAATACTCTAAATGGACAAAAGCACATCCAATCGAGCAAATTATTGGAGAGTCTAGTAGAGGGGTTCAGACCAGAAGAGCCACAAGCGATCAATGCTTAAACGTCAGCTTCTTATCTCTAATTGAACCCAAGAAGATTGATGAGGCTATCCAAGACCCAAGCTGGGTTGAAGCCATGCAAGATGAGCTCAACCAGTTTAAAAGAAACGATGTATGGGAACTCGTTCCTTGTCCCAGTAACCTGAAGAAGGAACCAATTGGGACAAGATGGGTCTTCAGAAACAAGATGGATGAAGATGGTCATATCATCAGAAACAAAGCAAGACTTGTTGCAAAAGGATATGCACAAGAAAAGGGAATAGATTTTGATGAAACTTTTGCACCAGTTGCTAGACTTGAAGCTATCAGAATATTCTTAGCTTTTGCAACTCATCATCAGTTTAAAGTCTATCAAATGGATGTCAAAAGTGCATTCCTGAATGGAGAACTAGAAGAAGTCGTTTATGTGTATCAACCACCAGGATTTATCAATGAAGAAAAACCACATTGGGTGTACAGACTGAACAAAGCCTTATATGGTCTGAAACAAGCACCCAGAGCCTGGTATGATACTCTTACTAAACATCTTCTTAAAAATGGTTTTAAACGTGGTGCAATAGATAAAACTTTGTTCATATTGCATGATAAAAGTGATATCCTTTTAGTACAAATTTATGTTGATGATATTGTGTTTGGTTCTACAAATGAGAAGATGTGTGAAAATTTTTCTAAAATCATGTCTTCTGAGTATGAAATGAGTATGATGGGTGAACTGACATATTTTCTGGGACTTCAAGTAAACAAACTGAAGATGGTATTTTCATAAACCAAGAGACTTGAAAAGGTTGATGAGTCAATTCATGTTACCTTTGATGAATCCAATTCTGCAATCTTTAAAAATTCCATTCCTGTACCACCCTCAGAAAGTCCAATAAGTTTTGGTGATTCTGATCCTATTGCTAAAACTGATCAGTCACCTGAACCTGCTTCTGAACATCTCCGTTCAGAACCAGTAAAAAACAAGCCTAGCAACATTCCATTTTATCCTCCAGTCAGTTTCAAACTACCTTCTGAACTGACTATTGGATCAGATGTACATGCTGCTTCTCCTCAGATATCAGGATCCACTGAGCAACCTCAATCTGAAGAATTTCATGATGCAAGTCATGATCTGCAGGAAGAAGAAGAAGCTGAAGATATATTTTCTGAAGCTCCTCCTGAAGTTACTCAGAGAAGTTCTTGCACTGATATCATTGTTCATCCTGGTCAATACTCTAAATGGACAAAAACGCATCCAATCGAGCAAATTATTGGAGAGTCTAGTAGAGGGGTTCAGACCAGAAGAGCCACAAGCGATCAATGCTTAAACGTCAGCTTCTTATCTCTAATTGAACCCAAGAAGATTGATGAGGCTATCCAAGACCCAAGCTGGGTTGAAGCCATGCAAGATGAGCTCAACCAGTTTAAAAGAAACGATGTATGGGAACTCGTTCCTTGTCCCAGTAACCTGAAGAAGGAACCAATTGGGACAAGATGGGTCTTCAGAAACAAGATGGATGAAGATGGTCATATCATCAGAAACAAAGCAAGACTTGTTGCAAAAGGATATGCACAAGAAAAGGGAATAGATTTTGATGAAACTTTTGCACCAGTTGCTAGACTTGAAGCTATCAGAATATTCTTAGCTTTTGCAACTCATCATCAGTTTAAAGTCTATCAAATGGATGTCAAAAGTGCATTCCTGAATGGAGAACTAGAAGAAGTCGTTTATGTGTATCAACCACCAGGATTTATCAATGAAGAAAAACCACATTGGGTGTACAGACTGAACAAAGCCTTATATGGTCTGAAACAAGCACCCAGAGCCTGGTATGATACTCTTACTAAACATCTTCTTAAAAATGGTTTTAAACGTGGTGCAATAGATAAAACTTTGTTCATATTGCATGATAAAAGTGATATCCTTTTAGTACAAATTTATGTTGATGATATTGTGTTTGGTTCTACAAATGAGAAGATGTGTGAAAATTTTTCTAAAATCATGTCTTCTGAGTATGAAATGAGTATGATGGGTGAACTGACATATTTTCTGGGACTTCAAGTTATACAAAATGAAGATGGTATTTTCATAAACCAAGAAAAATATGTCAGAGATTTTTTAAAGAAATATCAATTTGATTCAGTCTCATCAAAAGATACTCCTATTTCTGCTCCATTAACTTTGGATTCTGATCCACATGGAAAGCCAGTGGACCATACAAAATATCGTGGTATGGTTGGTTCACTGATGTATTTAACTGCAAGTAGACCAGACATAATGTTTGCAACATGCCTTTGTGCTAGATTTCAGTCTGATCCCAGAGAAGCACATGCAAATGCTGTTAAAAGGATCTTCAGATACCTTAAAGGTGTCCCCAGATTGGGTCTTTGGTATCCCAAAGGCTCCAGTCTAGATCTAATGGGTTATTCAGATTCTGATCATGCAGGTTGTAAGATAGACAGGAAAAGTACCACATGTGGGTGTCATTTCCTTGGTGGCAAATTAGTAAGCTGGACCAGTAAGAAGCAGACTGCAGTATCACTATCCACTGCAGAAGCTGAGTATATTTCTGCAGCAAGTTGTTGTGCTCAGATTCTATGGATGAAAAACCAGCTGACTGATTATGGTGTTACTTACACAAAGACTCCAATCTTTTGTGATAACACTAGTGCCATTGCCATATCTCACAATCCTGTGATGCACTCGAAAACCAAGCACATCGACCTCAGGTATCATTTCATTCGTGATCATATTCTGAAAGGAGATATTGAATTGCACTTTATTCCCACTGATAAGCAACTCGCTGATGTTTTTACAAAACCTTTAGATGTCAAAACCTTTAAACATCTGGTCAGTGAGTTGGGTATGTTAAATCCTTAGACTAGTAATCTTGTTATGAACGCCTCAGTGACACTGATCTGGTTCACCAGTCTGAGTGATCCATGTAATTTTTGCTCGCCTAGCTATCGAACGCCTTTGTGATACTATCTTGGCACTTATTAATTCATGGATCATCACTTCAGGGGGAATGTTAAATATTTTTCAAATTGTAAAATAAACCTTCATTTTTGAGGGGGAACCTTTTGCTCAGAAAAACGTATTTAACTGAAGCACTTCAGAAAATCAAAAATATTTCAGTTGAATTTTATTAACTGAGATGGTTCAGATCTCTTTGGAACTGACCATGCTCAGAATTTGTTTTGTCATCACTGAAATACAACAATCTTTTCAAGATATTTTTTTGATACTTGGTCAATTGTGTGTACACGTGGCCTATTGCATACTATGTTTTTAACTTACGTTGGTCATGCTTATGTGTCACACAAGTTGCGCTGTAAAAGGGAAAGAAATGAGTACTTTTTCTGAAAAAATGTGCAGGGTGGGGTCACTCAAACGTCTCTGCATTTAATGCGGACTTGACCCCAGAAATTGTTTTTTAATTGGAAAATCACTTTTTATTCCATCTTAAATTCAAATTCCTTTCATTCTTTCATTTACTTCATTTTTCATTTACTTCCCAATCATCAATCTCTCTCATATTTACTCTCAAAATTCCTTAACTCTTCATATTCCTTTCACTTTCACCCTTCGATTCTTAAAATGTCTAAATCATCATCTTCTTCTTCACACAAATCACTCATAAATTTTGAATATACTCCATCGAGTGATGTGAAAACATCTGCCACATGGCCAAAGAATTTCACACCTTCTCAAATTCGTTTTAATATGAGCAATTTCTTGGCTCAACTAAATGTGAAATCCAAAACGCTAATGGAAGAATCAATAATTTCTGGGAGCAATCCCCATTCCATTATGCGTTGACTGCTAATCCTCAGGCATTGTATCATCGATACTTGCTTGAATTCTGGTACACTACTGTGGTGAGTAAAGATGAACAATCCATCTCCTTCACTCTCAATGAGGGCACCAAGAAGTGTGTTATCACTCTTGAGGGGTTCAGAAATTCCCTTCATCTGAACTACCTCGACCCTTCCCAGGTGTTTGTTAAAAGACTCAAAGGAGTCAATTTCAGGGAGGTTCTAGTCGCCACCGGTCATGGCGATATGGAGGATGCTGATGGTAATCTGAAGACCTCTGGACACATTTTTATGTCTGGATTTGGCAATTGTTGGAGGTTCTTCTGGACCCAGATTGTGGAAAGTCTTGGTGGCAACCATGGAGGGTTGGACCAACTTTCTTTACCCCAAGTTGAGATGGGGTATTATATTTGGAATGGGATACAAGCAGACTTTGCTGAGATTCTCTTTTCTCAGCTTATTACAAAATTAAAAGGAAAGAGAAGTCTGCATATTGCCTTTCCAAGATTTCTAAGCTTATGTTTCATGGATATTCTTGGTGATGCTTATAATCAAGCTGGACCTGAAGCTTCTGTACCAGAATACAGCAGAGATTTCTCAAAGGCATCCACTACTGAAGATGAGCCTGAACTCTCCTCTGCTATGCTTCAGGTATTTAATAAAACTGTTTTAGCCACACTAGCTGGTTCAGAAAGGTCACTAAGTGGGCTACAAAAGAATGTAGGACCCGTTAGTCGACCTAGAGATAAGTTGTTGAGCATTATCAAAGCTCCAGCACCTGTATCTATTGTCCCTGGCGATGATACTACGGTTGAGCCAATCGTTGAATCTGGTGAGGGTACTAGTGACCCAAACCAGGGCATATCTGACCAGATTGTAAAAGTGAATGCTTTCTGGGATGACGATGAGCTACCTCAGGAGAATCTTGATTCTCTTGCTGACTTTGAGTTTGACGAGGGATTATTGGAGGCGAATCAATCTGATTCTGAGCCAGCCACCATCCTCGCAAACGCCCCTCCTCCTCCCCAGAAATCCAACAAGAACAAGACAATGAGCCTTATGTTCCACCACCACCATCTCATCAAAATCCAATTTTTCCACCAGGCACTACTCCTGCTTATGTCACCGATCCATCATTTACTCCTTCACTTCAATTTCTTCACCCCCAAATTCACCAAGTACCACCACCTATCAATTATGATGCCCCAATCATAACAGACTTGGATTCTAAACAGAATCTGAGAGTCCAACTGATACACAACTCAATAATGTACTTAAAGGGCTTGGTAAATTACCATTTGTTGCTCCTGCTTCTGCACAACCCCCACCTCCTTTAAATATAGAAGCACAGTTAGAGAAAACCCAAACCGAAGTCCAAAGCCTTATTCTTAGGGTGGAGGATTTAACCAAGTCTCTAACTGCCAATACTAGTTCAGTTGCTGAAATGAAAGGTGCTCAGATGTTTCTTGGAACTGAGTTAACCAAAGTTGCTGGAAATGAAGGACTAGTAGTTGGGAAGCTGAATGAGTTGGTGATGACTTGCAATAAGGTGAGCTCTGCAATCAGAGAAGCCTTCAAGCTAACAAAGAGAGATGTGCAAGCTTCGGTAGTTGCCAACTTGACATCTAGTGTTGAGCTGTTGAAGCAAGAGTTTATGGCTGTTGGAAGTGAAGTTCATGAGTTGGTTCAGAAGCCAAGTATCAATGAGAAAGAACTTGGGACTTCTATTAGTGCTGGTATTGTGGAAAATCTGAAGTCTGAGTTAACTCATAATCTAGTCACTCAGATTTCAGAATCTGTTACTGAGAAGGTTGGTGAGAAAGTTAGAGAAATGATTGCTGAACTGACCAAAGATACAAAAGACAAAGTGGACAAGGCTGTGAATGAAGTAAAAGATTCAGTGTCCAGACTTGAAGGTTCAGTTCAGAATCAATCCAAACAGTTAGATGAAATTCTAACTCTTCTGAAGAAGGAAACTGTTGTTGCTCCTCCTCCCCCTGCTTCTTTCACTGAAGAAGATAGAAAAATGTTGAAGGATGTAAAAGATCAAGAAGCACTGAACCTTAATTCTTCATTTAGATTAAGGGCTCAGTTTGCTACAATGGCAAAGGGTATGTGTGATTGCCTTGAACAACAAAGTTGGGAACCACTGAAGGCAATTAAAACTGCAGTTGAGCTTTATGCTAAAATGCCTTCAGAGATTCCCAAAGGGGGAAGTGTGCCTATTGGTTTGCTGGCTAGTACTCAAGAAATGATTAAAGCAACCAAGAAGCAAACTGAGGGACCATCTGGTAGCACCTTAGTTCAGGGGGAACAAGTTCAGAAACCTGAATCTGAAGCTGGAAAGAAAGATAAGGGAAAGGCCCAAGTGGTGGCAGAACCAACAAAGAAAAATGCTAAGGGTTCTGGTTTGGTTGTTGGTGAAAACGTTGATGAACAAGGCTACCCACTTCATGATCCAAATGCTGATAGCAAGAAATTAGAGACTTTGCAGAAGCAAGTCTCTAATCAATTTATTATGTGGGGAGAGAATAAGGAAAGAGAAAGGGTTCAACACCAGAAAATGGGAACCCTTGATCACATTGATGCTGCAGCTCTTGGTCTCTCACTAGAAAGATATCAGAAAATCAAAAATGATCCAAGAGTGCAGAAGGCTGTTGTCAAAATGCTCGAATATGAATATGGGGTAAACTACTCTCCCTTAGAACAAAAGCTGGACCATCTCACTTTCAAAATGTCCATTGAGGACTTGGTGAAAAATAGAGAAAAAGAAATGGCCATAAAGAAGAAAGAGATTCTGGCTAGAGTTCTGAAGGTAGAAAAAGAGTTGTCCAGACCACCCACAAAGCCCAGAACTGGAACAAGGACTACAAAGAAAGATTCTCGTGATGTTGTCTTTACTTCACTCAAACCAATATCTGATGATGCTGCTGAGATCCAAAGGAAACATGAAAAGGATCAGTATGATCATTATATGAACCATCGATCGCATCCAGCCAAAATCATTGATATGGAAGTTACAAAGGCTGATGGATTGAAGTTATTTGACTTGATTGTGAAAAGAGAAGGTAGGGCAGCTGAAGAATACAATCAAGTTTCAGTTCACGAATTTGGGATTTCAGAGCATAGGGAGATGATCCAGATTCTGAGGGGGAAACCAAAATCTGCCTTGATTGGTGCATGGTTAGCAAGAATACAACAAAAGATGCAAGCCAAGGTAGAAATTGAAAGCAGATTGTTTGGTAAAAAGGATCATTCTCCACTGAAGAGGAAACCTACTGAAGCACCTTCTGGTTCAAGGCCTGCAAAGAAGTAGTTCCTTTTTCAGTTTATTATTTACTTGTAATATATTTACATTTGTAACATTCATTTCAGTTTGTATATATATGTTGCAACTTGTAACCAATAAGTAGATGATAAGTTTAAGTTAGAAAAACCACAAGTAAAATTCTGAGACATCAATGATCTATAAGATGTACTTAAGAAAATTTTCACAACTTAAACAAAAACTTGTATTTCAGACTTACAAACATGTATAGATAGAAGTCTGGAATACATGCACTATTTCAGAACAAATAGGGGGAATTTGTTAGGTCGGAAATCGACCAAGTATAATTTGTTCAGAAATAGCTTGAAGTTTAGTGAAGACGTTTGTACAGAATTCTGAGATGTCTCAAAATTCCTTCACTGAAGCTTCACTTCAGTTCAGATCAAGACAAATCTGAAGCATTCATTCTGAAGTCAAAGACTGAAGTATGAAGAAGAGAATCATCTCAGAAGCGAGCAAAGAGTGATTCTACCAGATCGAAGACTGAAGCATCTCAGTGTAAAGTATTTACAACACTTTACACTGATTACGAGGAAGACTTTTTACTTTACACACCTTTACCCAGTTAATAGATTTATCTATTAATAAAAGGTACAAGATAAAAGTATAGGTTTGGAACATAGTATTATAAGTCACATCAACTGACTTATATACTATTCCTAGTACAAGCATGTAAGGAATTAACTTTAATTCCTTAAATGCTCACAACCACTTTTATACGATCTTGTCCATGTCATCATGAACTTGGTCTATAAATACAAAGTCTTCTCACAACTTGCAAAGGGCTTGAAACTTAGCATTGCAACTTGTGAGATATACTCTAAGTAAACTTACGAGTATTTCCAAGTTACTTAGATCACTTGTATTTCGGGATTGTTTAGATACTTACACTTGGGTGTTTATCTTTGTTCCGCAACAATCCTTGTATTTGTTTATATATCAATAAATCAAATACATTAGAAAGAAAACAACGTGTCTCAATGCTACATACTTGATTATACATATATATATCTTTATATAGTTTCTGCCATTTAGTTCTTGCATTTTCTTTAAGTCAATTGTTTCTTGTTATCCATATCTGGATCGTAAACTGAACTTGTCCATCAAGATCAGTTGTACTTGCCAGTCGGGTTTAGTAATCATCTATATTTGGGACTAACATAAACATCTTCTTAAAAATGGCTTTCAAAGAGTTGCAATAGATAATACCTTGTTTATCTTGAAAGAAAGAGGTAATATCTTATTGGTACAAATTTATGTTGATGACATTATTTTTGGTTCAACTGATGATGCAATGTGTAAAAAGTTTTATAAAATCATGTCATCTGAGTATGAGATGAGTTTAATGGGTGAATTAACATTTTTCTTAGGTCTTCAGATTAAGCAAACTGAAAATGGAATTTTCATAAACCAAGGAAAATATGTCAGAGATTTGTTAAGAAAATACAAATATGATTCAATCCCATCGAAAACACACCTATTGCAGCACCATTGAATTTGGACTCTGACCCAACTGGCAAACCAGTTAACATAACTGACTATAGAGGTATGGTTGGTTCACTGATGTACTTAACTGCCAGTCGACCAGATATAATGTTTGCAACACGTTTATGTGCCAGGTTTCAGGCTAACCCTAAAGAATCACATTTGCACGCTGTAAAGCGTATCTTTAGATACCTGAAAGGGTGTCCTAATCTTGGTCTTTGGTCCCCCAAAGGCTCAGGATTAGATCTAATGGGTTATTCAGATTCTGATCATGCAGGTTGTAAGATAGAAAATCCACAACTGGTTCTAAGGCATATTCCAAAGCATATGCTAAAGCATATTCTAAGGCATATTCCAAAGCATATGCTAAAGCATATTCTAAAATTATTTTATATAAATAGCCATCTTAGTTTAACCATAAAACTCACACCATTATATATTCACTTCTAAAAATCTCTCTTTCTCTCTAATAAAGAAATTAACTTATAACAATAATCATCTTCAAAGAATCAAGAATTCAAGGTTTTAATTGGTTCAAAGTGTTCATTCTCTCTATTTACTCCAAATTCGAATTTATGCATCAAAAGACTTTTGGTAAGTTAAACTCGTTC
>CM067167.1:173509966-173562427 GCA_034093135.1 Erigeron breviscapus
TCCTATAATATTGCAATGTTCTTATGCATACTTGTGGCTTGATTTGTTTATATACCCATATACAAGCCAATGGAACTGTACGTGTGCTCATCATAAGTGGAGGCATTTTTATATTTCTGGTTACAGTATGTCCAGAGTTAGAAGCTATACAACGAAGGGGTTTAGAGTTGCAAGAATAGATATCTTTGTGGTGCAAGTTAGTTAGTTGCATAGGTTAGATGCTATTGATGGAACATAGTAAGCCTATCTTTCTCCATATGGAAGTGCTGCGGGCACATAGAGATGTGGTAAATGAAGCCTCAGAAAGGCGAAAATGTAACAAGATCTTTGTGATTTTCAAGCGAGTGTCCAAGTTGCGTAAAAGAACTTTAAACTCACAAAGTTTTTGAGGATTTCTCTTTTGGGACTCTTTATTTAAATTTAGTTTTGAGAAAATAAGCATTTTTAGCTCACAGACGGCACATCTGTTACATTGTCATTATAGATAGGGATTATTACCTATAAATGTAACTAACTATGACCAAATGTCTATGTTATGTAATGAACTTTCAAATCCCGATTATTGGATGTACTTGACCAATCAAAAACTTACACATGGAAGATTATATGGTTGCCACATATACCCGAGTACATCCAATAACATGGATTTGAAAGTTCATTACATTACATAGACATTTTACGAGATCTTTACATAACATAGACATTTTGTCATAGTTAGTTACATTCATAGGTAATAATCCCGTTTTCGAATCTCGAGAAAGTATTTTGGTATCTTGAATTTTATTCCGTTTTCGCATAGTTTGACTTGGGTGGAAGGTATTGAGTTTGAGTACTCTGGTTTTTCTATTTCATGGTTACTGTTGGAGATGTTTGTTTCTTCTGCTTTTCACGCGATTGTCTTTGTGGGTATGATGGATTCGAGAAAGACTACTCAGGAAGTTATGAGTGAAGGGTTTCGTTTGTTGTCAGTAGGGGTTGATGTTGGTAAATATGTCAAGGTTAAAGAATATATCGTATCGGAGGGTAGTTGTTGCTGGGATACTGAAAGAGATTTTTGGCGAATTCGTTGCTTAAGGTTACTTCATGGTGACATGGATGATGTATTATTTTGATGTTAAGTCCAGGGATGCTAATTCTAGAGGATTACCTTTTGGTAAAAAAGAGCTACAAGCAATGCTTCAAGATGTTTGATGATGAATAGGGCGATCGATCAAGGATTAAAGTTGATGTGAAATCTTTTTCTCATTAAGGAATTGGTAATATTTTGGTGTTTCTATCTTTCGGTTAGCATTACAATTGTTAGATGATATGATGAACTCAATGCTTGGTTTGTATAATCTGTACAAGTTTCGAATGGTAGTTTTTATAGTCTCACAATGTAATGAAAGATGGGTAAGTAGAGCAACATCTATGTTTGGCAATTGTGGTTATAGATTTTACTGTTTGATCTTTTGATATATAGCATGATTCTTTATTTTGGAGATTCAGAATCTTTACATGTATTTCATTTTTTGGTCTCTTTCAAGTTTCCCAATGTTGTTAGTAAGGTACAAGAGATATATCAATAATGGAAGTGCTATATAGATAAGTTCGAGCATTTATGGCTGCAATGTTTCATATACCAATCTCAAGTTTTAAGTTCCAAAAGTTACCTGTGAATTCTGTAAAATATGCTATATAATTATTGGATTATTGCTATATGAAAATTGGACAAAATGTGGTTGTTAGTTTAATGGCTTAGGACTTGTGTCTTGGTCATCTTAGCTTATAGTGTATAGTTGCATTACAAAATGGATAATGTGAGTGAAATCATCAACATCTACAGAAATTTTTTTAGACTGAGAACCAATATATAAGCATAATTATTAGAACGGCGCCCCTTCCCCCTCCCTGTCTCCCAGTTTTGCCACTGCAGCACTGACACTCACATCAAACTGCACTGGAACAACATATTTGAGCAAGTACTTTAAGCCGTTAATATTGCATAAATACTGATAACATAATGTGACTCCCATTTGACCATCTTGAAGAGCTTATTTGACTTGCTATAAGTCAACAGTTTTCTTGAATAAAGTGGCTGGCCCAGGTGCACAAATACGCCTGAACGTGGGTAAAGCCCGAATCCCAGTCATACATTTGGTCTTAAACAATTTTGATTTTTTCTAAAGACTATCCCTAGGTAGGCCAGGGTAAGACTGATCCTCTCAAACCATAAATTCCACTAATTCGATTAAACCTTGATCAGTCGTTAATAACCATTCGGATTGAAATCAGTGTTTGGCAATTCCTTAACACTGTTATGAACGCATACAATGTTTTCAAAC
Source organism: Erigeron breviscapus (assembly GCA_034093135.1). Lineage (NCBI taxonomy): Eukaryota > Viridiplantae > Streptophyta > Magnoliopsida > Asterales > Asteraceae > Erigeron > Erigeron breviscapus. Next base: position 173,512,291 of record CM067167.1, read on the forward strand.
CCATTTCGTTCAGTGTTTGGCAATTTGGTTAGTTCAGGTACGGGGAAAACGACCCGAGACAATCCTGGATGGGCACATCAAATGTCAAAATCATTTTTTCATCCTACCACTCTTACTCATTTATGTGTAGAAGAATACTTCTTGTTTTAGGAATTAGGATAGAGACATGTAGCTTAAAACTATTAAACATATTTGAAATTTATTTACTACATATATAATATTCAGATTTTTCGGTGACACTTTTTATACCGATTGTCTAATTCGATTTTGGTTAAAACCCACCTAGAAAAACAATTCTTAAATTGATTTAATTTTAATTTGCGTTTGGTTCAATTCAAATTTTGAGTAAACAGTATCAAACCAAATATTATCCACCTCTATTTTAACTTTTATGTGAGGGGATTTTTATTTTTTTAATTTAAAGTGAGGGAATTTTTATATTTTTATGGATTTTTGCTAACCCTAACATTTAAGATTATGGTTAACATGTAACAAAAGATAAGCATATGTTAAAAATAAACTTCAGTCGTCATATACAAAACTTTACTGTCAGTTAACTAGAGTCTAAATCCTAGCAACTGTAATAACAATTTCCTAATTTTATTACTCTATATCTTTTGTTAAATTAAATAATCTGTTATCGAAAGAGGGCAATTGGTTGGGCGCCTAAAATGTCATTCATTCAAAATCTTCTTATAAATAAAGGATCATTCCGTTGTATTGCAATCAACACCATAAAAAAAATAAAAATAAAAAAATAAAATCAAACTGCTTTCTATCAAAATCAGAATCCATCCTGTAACTAATCAAGATTCATCAGAATGACCCGCCGGAGGTCGTTAATCCACTGCCAGGCCACCACCACCACCCAAATCTTGAAACAAAGCAACACCATCATCTTCTCCAAACGCCACCATTTCTTCATCTCCCTCATTCTTTCATTCCTTCTGTTTTCTTTTCAAACTTCAGCCCAATCCATCATTCATTCCTTCACTTCTTCCATTGATACTGACCCTTCCCTTAAAGCCTACTTCCATCAACCCCCAAAGCCGGTCACTTTCGACCCACAACTCGATCCTCGTTTCTTTGAAAAAGCCCAACTAAATTCCACCACTTTGATACTGGGTTCTTTCAATACCCAAATGGGTTTTTCGGATTCTATATCAGATAATGGAATCAAGATTTCTGAAGTTGTGAATCCTGGTCTCAACATTTCTTTTAGATCATTCAAGAAACAAAAAAAGAATGAATCTTTAAAGATTCCATGGTTTTTTTTTACTAATTCCTTTTCTACGTTGGCGTTCGAAATGATTGGGTATAATCTTAGCGATCTTGGGCTCATGCGATTATGTTTGTGGTGTTAGTGAATCATTTCTTGAAGATTGATCGTAATCAGTCATTGATCATGGTCATTAGAAAAGGTGCCTATTTGAGTTTTAGAAGATTGACTTGGTTTAATACAATAAGATGGGTAATCATGGTTGTATTCACTCAAATCTTGGCTAGATTGTTTTTTGGAGATATCAAAGATTGGTATACGAGTTACAAGTATTTCGTTAAGTTGGCGTTTATGCCATATTCGTATGAATTAATTTGGGTTGAAAATTTAGAGAACAAGATTTATGGTTTTCTGTATTCATGGTACTTGTTGGAGATGTTAGTTTCTTGGGTTTTTACTGTGTTTGCTAGTGTTGTTATGGCGGATCGTGGAAAGAGTGATTGGGAAGTTATCAAAGAAGGGTTTCGTTTGCTGTCATTAAGGAAGCGTCCTGCCATCCTTCTCAAGTCTTTTGAGTATATCGTTTGGGGGTTCGTTGCTGCAATGCTGACAGGATTTTTTGGTAAGTTGTTTGCTTCCTTTATCAAATCTTTTATGGAAGTTTACTTCATGGTGGCATGGATCATCTATTACTTTGCTGTTAAGAAAATGGATGCGAACTCTAGAGGAGTACGGTTTGGTTATAGAGCAGAGCTTCAAGGCATGCTGGTAGAACTTTGATGTGAATGCTTTCTTGCAATAATGAGTGCAAATATATTGGTGCTTCAAATTTTCGATTAGCGTTACAAATTACAATTGTTAGATGATATGAAGAACTCAAAGGGTTGTATAATCTGTACATTTTCTGAACGGAGGTATTCACAATCTCGAAATGTAATATGTGATCGGTAAATCAGAAACTATATTCTGGCCATTCTGGTTTTAGATTTTTACTATATGATCATTTGATGTTGAAAAGCATGACTTTTTGGCTTGGTCTTTCTGGTCATTCAGATTTTTTAGTTTGGCCTATTCTAATGTTTACGACAATGTCCTTTACTTGGTATAATGTGGGAAGTACTCTAAGTTCATATCATAACATACAGAACAGAAAACAAACAATTGAAAACGAAAAAACTTAGGCCTCCTCATGATACTAATTTCACAAGCAAGGTGCATAAAGCAAGACCATATATAATATACTGATGCAATATAATCAGTATCACTTTAAGAACCTAACTATGCAATCGATAAACGTATCCTGCTAAATTAGAGGATGTGAAAACCATCATAGCAGCCAGTGATGATGAATCAGATTTCATAACAATGAAACATGCTGAATGAGTGTTTTCTTATTATTGAAAGGAATGGATAGTATTGCATTTAACTTTATATGCCAGACTATTTAATTGGACCACGTCTTCCCTTTTAAGGTAAAAAGTCATAATTACTTCACAATCCCATTCCCACATCGACGAAAGAAATAACAAATTACATGTATTTAAACCGTGTTTTGACACTTTCAATCGCCTAGCTTCGTAGCGTGAGCTTGTAACCCAAGTGGGGGCATTAAGATTATTGGAAGGTGAGGAGTTAGGGGCCTGCTATGGCTCTCGTGGGTATGTGCGGGACTAGCTTTGATACTGATGGTGGTGACACAGGCTGGTATGAGAGCATACCACAGCCGGTATGACCGCTATGGCTCTCGTGGGTCTGTGCGGGACTAGCTTTGATAATGATGGTGGTGACACAGGGCCGTGGGTGTACCAGTGACCACGTTTCTAGCTAGGCGTTGCCCTCTCTCACGACCAAGGTTGACCCCTTCTAATCCTAACAATAAATCTTTTAAACTTTTATTATTTTTTAAAATGTTCAGAGTAGAGACAGAGCCAGAAAATTTTAAACAGGGGGACAATTTTGAAAGTTGTTTTTCATACTTATAAGAGTTGTATCTGAAAATGTTAAAAAATGGGGCCCTAGCTAGCTGGGAAATAGAAATGGACCCTCAAAAGAATCTCGGTCTCCACACCGGGTGTAACACTCATGTTTAAACGTACCAGTTTTTTTAATAAATAAAGACCACACGTGGCGGGTAAGATCTTATTGAATGAAAACATATTCATTCATAATGCAAGAAACCCGAAAAATATATTTTTTATGAAATAATTAGCTTGTATATTATATATATATATATATCTTTTCTACATAACTATTATGATTGTTATAATATTTTGTTTGTGAAAAATATATATAATAATTTTCTACATAACTATTATGATTGTTATAATATTTTGTTTGTGATAAATATATATAAAATAATTATTATATATATATATATCTTTTCTACATAACTATTATGATTGTTATAATATTTTGTTTGTGATAAATATATATAATAATTTGAAATAATATAATTTTTCACTAACACCTACACTATTAATGTATTACACATTTACTTACTCAAACAAAAAAAGTTTTTTCTTTAACCTTTCTTCATTCTTTCTATCAAAAATTAAAACAATTCAAGTTTTTTATTCTTATCTGAAAATTAATGTTTCGATGACCAATTACTTCTAAAAAATAAGCTTATGACAACGAAGATAATATTTGTATGTATTTTCTATTTATTTTTTCTTGTTTTTAGAAAAAATTACAATATATACCATTTAAATTCTAAAAAGTTACATTGTACCAAAATTGGAGTGGGGCAGCTGACCCCGCTGCCCCCATAGTAAATCCGTCCATGGTTCAGAGACTACAATATAGGCAAAACAAGACCACATCCAAGTTTATTTAGTTAGGCCAACTCCTTAGTTGATCAATTCCGATCTCAACAATAATTTAACCTTTTTATTTTTCTTACTTGTGTTCGGAATCACAAGAATAAAAACAACGAAGATTCCATCGAGTTTATTGTTTTAGGCAAGGACACAATACTTTTTGTATGAACTAATCACACCATCATGAACTACTCTTAGAAAGAGTCGAATAACAAACATTTAATTGACTACCAAGGAAAAGTTTTACAAATTTTAAATCCATGCAAGTCAGAAAATTCAACTTCTAAGCATGTTAACTTATACTGTAATACAAAAATTTCCATGTCAAGAGCACTAATTTTGATTTCTCCTTAAGCTCCAACCATCAAGACGAGACCCAGATTCCTAAGCTTCCTGTGATTGGGAAGAGTTCCAAGGTTAAGAAGAAATAACACTAACTATCCTTAATCATGCAGTTTTATAAAAAATGAAACGAAGAAGATTGAATAGTATTATTCATTATCCTTTTCATTATAAACCTGCGTATACACAAACTCATGGATATACTATTTCATCCGACATATTACATATATACCGTTGATTTTTATATTTACTCTTTTATCCCCAAAGGCCCAATATTTACCGCAAGTTGATCGTATAGTTTTATAAACCGCCCATGGAATCTTAGAGGCTGCCTTATACCTATGTCCTTCACTTGTCCTCCATTCGTCCTCCATCCAAGGACGAGTGATCATGATCATGGATGCATGACTATATATATTGATCTGTAGGTAAAGAAGCCTACTCACGAATGAAGAAAATTCGACGGTATATGGAGACTTCAAGCTTAAAAAATGGGTTTGGATGATGATTATTGATCACATGCTGAATATTCAAAGCAGTGTGGATATATTTAATTATTACCTGTATTAGTCTTCAACTATACATTGTAGGCTTTGTAGCTAGGTAATTTGTTTTTATTTTTTATTGTGATGTGATTATTTAAACTTTGAAGTTTGTAAAAGGTTTAATTAATTTGAGATTCTTATCCCTACGGAGATTATATTATATTATATTATATTATATTATATATTATATATTATATACTCTAATAATTGAATAGCATGTGAATAGTAACTCGCCTGCGTGGCGAGTTACTATTCGTCCATGTTACAACCCGCACCATTATTCGGATTTTGCCAAATCGCATCCGGTTCGGGTTTTCTAATATGAGTTACTTCCTGGTTTTTTCCATATGTTTTTCCTTTCGGGTTTTCAAATAATTATATTGAAAACGTTTATTCTTTTTTTTGTAACAATATTCAGATTTTACCACATTAGATCCTTTCAGGTTTAAAATTACGAGTTACTTTTTGGTTCCATACATTTTTTTTTCTTTTGGATTTTCAAATAATATATCAAAACTACTTTTTTTGTAATTATATTGAAAACGTTTATTCTTTTTTTTGTAACAATATTCAGATTTTACCACATTAGATCCCTTTGAGGTTTAAAATTACGGGTTACTTCTTGGTTTCTTACTTTTTTTTTTCTTTTGGGTTTCAAATAATATATCAAAACTACTTTTTGGTGCTATTGCCTTTGAATAAATATCATTTCATATGTCAAATATTTTAACAAACATATATAGCGACACATCATCAATAACAAAACATAATCGTTTTCAGGTTTCCAAACAATATATTAAAAACTTTTATTAATTTTTTTGTGGTATTGTCTTTGAATAAGTATATATTTTATATGTCAAAGTTTTTAGAAACATAAATCATCAATAACAAAACCAATCGAACTAATTGAAACCACGCAACACGCAGACGGAAACTATTGTGCTTTTGCCTTTAAATAAATATATTAAATATATATTTGATATGATAAACTTTTAAACAAACCTATCCATGACAGAATGTTTGTTCATTCAATGCAAGTAATACTAAATAACACAATCGTTTCAACACGACAATTAATGCCCCGCAACGCGGGGCCATAAATTCCTAGTTATCATAATGTTAATTTGATGAGTATATACATATGATATATCTATCTCCTTAATAATGTAAACTGGGTAAAAAAATTAAAAACTTTAAGCACTTTTTACAATATCCCCAAAATACCCTTAAATATCCCATCATCCATTTTACTCTATGCGCTCATCCTCTCTTCCAACAACCCATCTTCCATCTCGATCCATTTTCGTGGCCATCCATCACCAACACAACCATCAATCACCAACACCACCGCCGCCAAAAACCACCATCAGAGTCGTCTCCGATCAATCGCTGATAATTTTCTCTTTTTTTTCATTGTTATTAGTTATCTCATATCTCATTCTTTTTTATTTTCCATCGGCGCCACCGGTTCTTTTCTTCCATCGAACACACCGATTGGAACCACCACACACCAATATGACTGGCAAGAGAAAGAAACGACCAGGTGCCTACTGTTAGGGTCAGTTTTACTAGACCCACTCCAGACTAGAAGTCTGGAGTCCTACTGAAGATTTGTCCAGAAATAATGGAAGACCAGTGAGCAAAATACTTGTATAGGAAAATCTGGAATCCTCCAGATTAGCTCACTGGACTTCACCCCAGTCCAGATCTATTCTACTGAAGACATTCTTACTGAAGTCAAGGACTGAAGTTAAGAATAAAGAAGACTGACAAATGGCGGAGTCCACTAGAACTCTTACCAGATCTACGACTGGAGGAATTGTCAGTGTTCTAGACCTTACAAGTCTGAACACTGATTACGAGGAATTGACTTTTTGCCTTTACACACTTTTCAAAGAACATTCCACTTGTCTTTACAAAAGTACTTACGTGTGTAAAGGTGGTTGGTTAAAAGGATTATTGTCATATTGATGTGACTTTATCCTTGTACCTTAACCAATGCATTTAATGACCTTGTCGGTTCATTAAATGCATGCAATCATATTTGTACGGACAAATTCACTGGTGAATTTGTTTGCCTATAAATACAAAGTCATTTCCTTGTTAAAATTACTTTTAGCAATTAAGGTGAATTTGTCTAAATACTCTCGATCGTAACAGGGATACTTCACAACTTTAAGTATCTCGATCTAAAGAGTTATTTGGCAAATATAGATCATTTGTAATTCATAGGTTGTTAGGATACTTACATATTTGTATTATCTTGATTCCGCACAACCTTGTATTTTATTTAACATCATAAATAAAATACACTTGAAACAGTTACATTGTGTTCCACCTTTACTTTATTGCTTTTAGTCTTGTATTACTTTGTTTATATACTTGCATTTATATTCAAGTAATACTAGTCCAATCTAGTGCTTATTAGACTTGTTGTATTTTACACTTTGGGTTAAACCATCTATCGAGTTTGGGACTCACAATTGGTATCAGAGCAGAAGGCTAAACAAACTTGCCTAGATCTGTTTCTTTGATGGCCACCCCAGAAAATACACAAGGAGGTTTCAATCATGGCTTGAAACCAGAAAGCCATATGATGCTGGAGTAAATCAATTTCCCACTCAAAAACGTGCTTATTTAGATGGAAATACTCATGTTGCATCATTAATACCAGTAATTGATCGGTTACCAGAAGGATTCAGGCCCATTACCATTTATGATGAGCCTGTAACTCCTAAGGCCAATATTTTCCCAGTTCAATCCCAGAGGTTAAGACTGGAGCATTCCAGATGACTGCTCCAGTTAAAAAGGTCAATCTGAAGAAACCTTTGCCTCAGAGTGCTTCTTTAGAACCCCAGGTTCAAAAGAAGACCAGTTCCCTTCCTAAGCCTCGAGCCCAGTCAACTGGAATGGCTCAGGTGTCATCTGATGAATGTATTTTGTTAAGGTTAGAGAGCCAGTTTCAATTACTGACTCGTCAATTTCAAAGTTTTAATGCAAGATTAAACTTTATTGAGGGTACTTCATCTGGCCCTAGACAAAATACCAAACCTTTTTTCAAGAAAGATAAATATATTTCTCCAGTTGAGAAAAAGAAAAAGGTTTCAAAACTATCAACCCCAGTGGTCTTTTCAACTAAGACTACTGTTGAAGAAAGTGAACTCAACCAGATACCTCCAGGGACCTATAAAAGAGGGTCCAGTGAACCCATCAGTCGATGGGTTCCTAAATCTAACTGATATATCTGGTGGATGTGTAGGGCGATCGAAAGAAATTTATCTGGTATCTTGACAGTGCAGCTGGCAGGACAATGACTGGATGTAAGACCCTGCTGGAGGAGTTCGTAATTTCTGACGGACCCTCCATTACTTTTGGAAATGATGGTTGTGGAAAAACTGAGGGGTATGGTGTTCTGAACAATGGACAAGTCAAATTCAGACGAGTTGCATGTGAATGGTTTGAAATATAACCTGATCAGTGTAAGTCAACTGTGTGAAGATGGCTATCAAGTTCTATTCAATATTGTTCATGGCATCGTATTCAACAAGGACTGGAAGGTAGTATTGATTGCTCCCAGAAGAGGGAATGTGTACGTGATGGATATGGAAAGCTCTCCCTCAGAGCAGTGTTTCTATACTCAAGCTGATGAAGACACAAACTGGTTATGGCACAAAAGGTTATCCCATTTAAATTTCAAAAATATTAATAAGTTGTCTAGAAAAACAACTGGCAGATGGGATACCTTCAGTTTCCTTCAAAAAGGAAAGGCCATGTCCAGGATGTGAGATGGGTAAGCAGAAACGTACCAGTTTCAAGAACAGACAGAATTTTAGCATATCTTAACCACTTCATATGCTTCATATGGACCTCTTCGGTCCAGTGAATGTTCAGACTCGTGCTGGTAAAAGATACACCCTAGTGATCATAGATGAATTCTCCAGATATTTTTGGGTGATCTTTCTCAGGTCTAAAAGTGAAGCTGCTGCTGAAATCATCAGTCTTATCAAGCAAATTGAGCTCAAGTACAGTCGAAGGTGTGTCAGTTAAGAAGTGACAATGGAACAGAATTCCAGAATGCAACTCTGGAGTCATTCTGTACTGACACTGGCATCTCCCAGAATTTCTCATCAGCCCGCTCTCCAGAACAGAATGGAGTGGTGAAAGGAAGAATCGAACGCTGATAGAAGCTGCCAGGAGTATGCTTGCTGAATCTGGTTTTTCCTACCAGTTTCTGGGCTGAAGCAATTGCTACTGCTTGTCACACCCAGAACCGGTCTGTGTACATCAAAAGACACAAAAAGACAGCCTATGAAGTCTTAAGAAATAGAAAACCAAATATTGGTTATTTTCACGTTTTTGGATGTCCAGTGTACATCCTGAACGACTCCAGTCAGTTAGGCAAATTCGATGCCAAAGCTGATGAAGGGTATTTCTTAGGCTATTCAGCCATTCGCAAGGCCTTCAGAGTCTACAACAAGAGACTGGAGAAGGTCCATGAGTCAATTCACGTTACATTTGATGAATCAAATGCTGCAATCAATAAAAAGCCAATCCTTGATTCTCCCCCATAAAATCCAATTATCTTCGGTGAATCTGATCCCATTAACTGCAAAGATTCACCTGAAGAAGTTTCCAGTCATCCTGATCTGGAACCTGTTCAAAAGAAGAAACTCTCCAGTAGTACTCCATTCTATCCTTCAATTAATTTCAAGCTACCCTCTGAAATTATTATTGGATCAGATGTTCGTACTATTCCCCCAATATCAGTATCAGTTGAAATTATACCAGAAATGTCTTCAAATGAAGAATTCCAAACTGAACCAGTACTTCAAGAAATGCCTTCAAATGAAGAATTTCATGATGCAAATCGTGATTTAAATGACTCAGATGAAGATGTTGAAGTAGTCTGGAAAGATCCTCCTCCAGAAGCAACACCAGAGGAGACTCAACTGAACTCTTGCACTGATATTGTTGTCAGTAACAATCCTGGTCAATACTCCAGATGGACAAAAGCTCATCCTATCGATCAGATCATAGGTGACTCCAGTAGAGGAGTTCAGTCCAGAAGAGCCTCCAGTAATCAATGCTTATATGTCAGTTTCTTATCACTGAACGAACCAAAGAAGATTGACGAGGCTATGGAAGATCCAAGCTGGGTGACTGCTATGCAAGAAGAGCTTCACGAGTTTGAAAGGAACAAGGTTTGATACCTGGTTCCTTTCCCAGTTGGAAAGAAAGAACCAATTGGAACCAGATGGGTCTTCAGGAACAAGGTAGATGAAGATGGCCACGTAATCAGAAACAAGGCCAGACTGGTAGCACAAGGCTACTGCCAGTCAGATGTCAATTTTGATGAATCATTTGCACCAGTGGCTAGACTTGAAGCGATCAGAATATTCTTAGCATTTGCTGCTCATCATCAATTCAAGGTCTACCAGATGGATGTTAAAAGTGCATTTTTGAATGGAAAACTTGAAGAAGTTTATGTCAACAACCACCAGGTTTCGTTGATGAAAAGCATCCACACTGGGTATATCGTCTGGACAAAGCACTCTATGGTCTCAGACAAGCCCCACGTGCCTGGTATGATACTCTGACTAAACACTTATTGAAAAATGGTTTCAAAAGAGGTGCAATTGACAATACCTTATTTATTCTTCATGAAAAAGGTAATCTTCTGATGGTACAAATTTATGTTGATGATATTATTTTTGGTCTACTGATGACAAAATGTGCAAGAAATTTTCGAAAATAATGTCGACTGAATATGAGATGAGTTTAATGGGTGAATTAACATATTTTCTAGGACTCCAGATTAAACAGACCAGAGATGGTATTTTTATTAATCAAGAGAAATATGTTAGAGATCTTTTAAAGAAATATGATATGAACTCTTCACCATCTAAACCCACTCCAATTTCTGCACCATTAACACTGGACTCAGATCCAGATGGTAAACCAGTGAACACCACTATCTATAGAGGCATGGTTGGTTCACTGATGTATTTAACTGCCAGTAGACCAGATATTATGTTTTCAACATGTTTATGTGCCAGATATCAGTCTAATCCAAAAGAATCTCATATGCTTGCTGTAAAGCGCATACTGAAATACCTTAAGGGTGTCCCCAGTTTGGGTCTTTGGTATCCCAAAGGCTCAGACATGGATCTAATGGGTTATTCAGATTCAGATCATGCAGGTTGTAAGATAGACAGGAAATCCACTACTGTGGATGTCATTTCCTTGGTGGCAAACTGGTCAGCTGGACCAGTAAGAAGCAAACTTCAGTTTCATTGTCCACTGCTGAAGCTGAATACGTGTTTGCAGCCAGTTGTTGTGCTCAGATACTCTGGATGAAAAACCAGTTGCTTGATTATGGTATTAAGTATTCAAAGACCCCAATCTTTTGTGATAATACCAGTGCCATTGCTATCTCGAACAATCCAGCCATGCACTCAAAGACGAAGTACATTGATCTCAGGTATCACTTCATTCGTGATAATATTGTGAAAGGCAACATTGAACTCCTTTTATTCCCACTGACAAACAACTCGCTGACATTTTTACCAAACCTCTGGATGTTAAAACTTTTGAATATCTTGTTGGTGAGTTGGGAATGTTAAACCCTTAAATCTGGAACCTTGGTATTGAACGCCTTTGTATACTATCAAGGATCCTTGATTTAAAAGATTTATAAATCTATAATTGCTTAGATATTGAACGCCTTTGTGTACTATCTTTGCATTAATAGATTTCTGGATCAACATTCCAGGAGGAAGACTGAAAGATATATTTTTGTCCTTAAAAATGTTTTATTTTCAGGGGGAATTTATTAATTTATTTTCTCACTGGACAAAATTTTCTGGAAAATTTCACTGGTACCTTGTAAATGTGTCCCTCTCACTGGTAATTAGATAGGTTGAAGTGCATGTTTGAGGTGACTTTTGTCTCCTTGTAAATGTGTCCCTCTCATTTGTCTGTTAGTTGACGTGCATGTTTGAGGTTACCAGTCTCTTTCAAATGGTTTATCATTGGTACTTTACTGGAGTGTCCCTCCAGTGTACCATCAGTGCATGCATCACTGGCCTAATCCACCAGTGATACTGGAGTGTCCAGTCAACCTCCAGATGCACTGGTTTGTCAGTCATAATACTTTTTAATACTTGGTCATTGTGCGTGCCACGTATGCAAAATCTTTGAAAAGATATTTATCTTGATATTTATCTTATTATCCTACGTGGCATGTAATTTTTTTTCAAAGAAATGATGGTATTTTTACCTTGGGAAGACAAAAAGTGCAAGTTGGGTAATGTTTGTGGGCTGTAAACCGTCACACATTTATGTGTGATGTGATGTATTTAATGCGGATCTCAAAACCCGATCAAAATTATATTTGATAAATTCAAATTTAACCGTTTGAGTTCCACATTCTCTCTCCTATATAAATACCCACTTTCACTTTCATTAGCATTTACTTCGAACATATTTACTCCCAAATTCTTCAAATTCCTTCATTTATTTCCTTTTCATTCAATTTCCAATCATAAATCTCTCTCATATTCAATTCATCAAATCTTCATAAACCCTAAATTCAGTTTCTTTTTCATCTATCTATCATATTCAATGGCACCAAGACAATCTAATTCACCAAAAAATCTGCTCGCTGCTGAATATGCTCCGGTTGCCAATGTTGTAAAGGCACCTCATATTACCTTAGAGGCAAAGACCATCAGAATAAACATGAATAATTGGATGGCTAGACTCACTAGCACCACTCATGCTCCCACCTCTCTCATCGGACGACTGAATGCCTTTTTCCTCAGTTGTCCACTCTATGGTGCTCTTACACTTAATCCAGGTAAAATGTATCATGATTACCTATGTGAGTTTTGGTATACTGTTGTGTATGTTGAAAGCACTCAATCCATCAACTAGACATTGCAACAAGGCACCAGGGCCTTCACTCTCACTGCCGATTCTCTAAGAGATATTCTTCATTTACATTATTTGGCTGAAAATGAGATGGCAATCACTCTCCCTACAGGTCTTAATTATAGAGATGTGTGTAGACTAATGGGACACACTGATATACTGGATGAGCATGGCCAGTTATCAAGAAAAGGCACCATCTACATGAGCAAGCTTACAGACTCATGGAGATACTTCTTCACTCTTGTTGAGTGTTTGGGTGGCAGTTCTGGAGTGTTGGACCAGATTAATCAAATGCAACTCCAGATTGCCTACTGTCTTTGGTTTGGAAATAGAGTAGATTTTGCTCAGATCTTCTTTGATGATCTGGTTGACCGTCTAAAGGTGAAAGGTATAAAACCACATATTCCATATATTCGTTTTCTGTCACTTATTTTTTAAGAGCTCTGGGTGCTGAGTATGATTTCGACACAAATCATTTTTCTGTGTGCGAATATCTGAGGGAATTAAGTTCATTAAAATCAAGAGCTGGCGAGGTTGAAATTCCTGTGAATATGCTGAACCATTTTAGAAATGATGCACTTGAGGCATCATCATCAGATGAGCAGGAAGAGGCTCCAGGTGGAAACCAGATTGGTGAAGGACCCTCTAGAGTCCTCAGTGCTGAAATTGTACAACCAGTGACCCAGGTGGCTCCTGAGGTTCAACAGACTGCAAATGTTACTCGACCAAGAACTTCCAGACGTCTTAGGAAGGCTGGAGTTCAGGTCAATCCAGATAGAGCCGAATCGAGCCATCCAGGTGATGTCATGAATATAGATGGGTCTCCTATTTTTGAGCAGGAAGAAAATATTGTACAGATTGATGAGCAGGTGACTGGTGAGCAAGATGCTCAGATAGATTTAAATAGAGAAGTAGTTGATCAGGCAGTTGGGACGGCTCCAGATTGGGATGAAGTAGATTCCACAATGTCTGAAGGAAACATGTTTGATGTTAACATGAACTTTTTGGGTGAAAAAGTAGAAAATGTTGTCACATCTGTTATTGCTTCAGTCACCCAACCACTTATCTCCACTGAAATGCCACCACCACCACCACCACCACTTGAAACTCCAATTGATTTATCTGAACACCGTGCTGGACTCCACTGTAGTAACATCTGAAACTTCCACTGAAGGGGTCCAGGCACAAGTACCTTTGGTGACCAAGTTGGCTTCTGAACTGGCACCTCCCAGTGGTCTCTCCACTTCATCTTCAGCTGAGGTCCAAGGCCTTTTAAGTAAGGTGGCGGACCTGGAGAGATCACTCCAGTCTTCATCGCAGGTTGTTTCTGATTTTAAGTCTTTATTATCAAATAATCTTGCATCTGAAATGAATATTTTTGCTGGGAATGAGAAGCTGGTGTTTGAGAAACTGAATGAACTGGTACTGGCCACAATAAAACATGAAAATATCAAAGTGGCAGTCCAGGGATTAGAGGCCAAACTTGGTGAAATCTGTTCAGACTGCAGTAAAAGCTGAAATTGTTCAACCACTGGCAGGCCTGACAGATGAGGTTCAGAGGTTAATCACAAGGATAAGTAATTTGGAAAGCAGGCCAACACTTGATCAGGATGCTGTTGTTAGCACCATCAGTAATGAGTGTGCTAAGAAGTTCAGACATGGCATGTTAAAAGAAATTACTGAAGAAATTTCTGGGTCTGTTCTTAGAACCATTCAAGATGGGTTGATAAAGAAAAAGAAAGAAGTGGTTGTAAGTGCTATCGAAAAGGCCTTTGGCACTGAAGCCATTGTGCAACAAGAAGAAGTGACTGGTACTGAAGCCAGTGCACAAGAAGTAGTTGGTACTGAAGCCAATGTACAGGTTGAAGAGGCTACTGGTACTGATGCCAGTGAGCCCCAGTTTGAAGCTTTCCCAGATATCACAAGTACTCTGAAGTTAGTAAAAGGAAAGCAACATATGGTATCTGGAGAAGAAAGTTAAACTGCTGGGAATCATCAGAACTCCCTACTGCTGATGATGATACTTCGAAGAGACTGGAACAAGAATGCATTATGATAGAAAATTTTTAAGAAAAATCAAAAGGATGAACTGCTGGCCCACAAAAGGGAGATGGCAAACATGGGGACTCTTGATTCTTACAATGCTGGTAGGTTGGCATACATATTGATGTTTATAAAAGAATGAAGGAAGACCCCAGAATTCATCAATGTCTGGATGCATTGGATGACGTCTACATTCGCTCCAGGTACTCTGAAGAAGAACAAACTTATGATGCTGTAACTTATGGTGTCAGTGTAGTGAACTGAATCAGACAAAGGACGGAGGAACTGGTGAACCTCCAGAAAAAATCAGAAAGAATGCTGGTGCTCTGGAGATAGAGTACAGAAAGAAGATAAAAGGCTTGCCTAAGCTCACTTCCAAACAGTTAAAAGAAACCAGAGATGCAGATCTGAGCACCTTCATTCCCTTGGATACTTCACAAAGAATCAATCGTGAAGAACTCCAGTCTGCCATCGAACAGCAGAAGGTATCCAGGGAAACTGAATACATGATCCAGATGGCAAAGCAAAAAGCCAAGTATGAAGATATGTTGAAATTCAGGGCTGATGCCAGAAGGATCATAGGTGCAGAGATTAAATTAGCTGAAAATCATGAAGGCATGAACAGGTTTGAAGTAAAGTTGACCAGGGAGGGTAACTTTACTGATGAAAGGAAAAGTACTTCAGTCCAAGCTTTTGGATGGAGTGAACTGAAGGAAATCGCTTTAACGTTCAGGGGGAAGACAGATTTGTCGACTGATGTTAAAGCATTTTTGAAGAGGATTGAGAAGGTATGGAAGAGAAAGCAACAGATGGAAGTTGCAATAGGCATGAAACCACCAGAGTCTGTACCATCCTCTCCATCTCCAAAGAGAAAGGCTTCTGAAGATGCTCCAGGACAGACGTCGAAGAGAAGGGCCTGACTCTTGTATCATTTACTTGTAATTGTATTTAATTTCCAAAATTGTAACTTATTTTCTGTTGATGGCTGTAAATATAGTTACATATTTTGATTCACAAGTAAGTGATCAGATTTAGTCTAAGTAAGAATTAAAAGATGAAACTGAAACACTGATGATCTATAAAGTGTTCTCCAGTAACTTAAAATTTTTTTAGACTAAGTCAAAACAAGTGTTTTTCAAGCATACAAAAGTGTATAGATAGAAGCTTGAAAAACCTTGCATTATTTCTAAACAAATAGGGGGAATTTGTTAGGGTCAGTTTTACTGGACCCACTCCAGACTAGAAGTCTGGAGTCCTACTGAAGATTTGTCCAGAAATAATTGAAGACCAGTGAGCAAAATACTTGTATAGGAAATCTGGAGTATTTTCCAGATTAGCTCACTGGACTTCACCCCAGTCCAGATCTATTCTACTGAAGACATTCTCACTGAAGTCAAAGACTGAAGTAAGAATAAAGAAGACTGACAAATGGCGGAGTCCACTGGAAGTCTTACCAGATGTACACTGGAGGATTGTCAGTGTTCTAGACCTTACAAGTCTGAACACTGATTACGAGGAATTGACTTTTGCCTTTACACACTTTTCAAAGAACATTCCACTTGTCTTTACAAAAGTACTTACGTGTGTAAAGGTGGTTGGTTAAAAGGATTATTGTCATATTGATGTTACTTTATCCTTGTACCTTAACCAATGCATTTAATGACCTTGTCGGTTCATTAAATGCATGCAACCATATTTGTACGGCACAAATTCACTGGTGAATTTGTTTGCCTATAAATACAAAGTCATTTCCTTGTTAAAATTACTTTTAGCAATTAAGGTGAATTTGTCTAAATACTCTCGATCGTAACAGGGATACTTCACAACTTTAAGTATCTCGATCAAAGAGTTATTTGGCAAATATAGATCATTTGTAATTCATAGGTTGTTAGGATACTTACATATTTGTATTATCTTGATTCCGCACAACCTTGTATTTTATTTAACATCATAAATTAAATATACTTGAAACAATTACATTGTGTTCCACCTTTACTTTATTGCTTTTAGTCTTGTATTACTTTGTTTATATACTTGCATTTATATTCAAGTAATACTAGTCCAATCTAGTGCTTATTAGACTTGTTGTATTTTACCTTTGGGTTAACCATCTAGAGAGTTTGGGACTCACACCTACTTTGCGTGAACCCTTTTTCCTTTTTTTCCTCCATTATTTCATCAAATTATAAAAAATAATAGTTATAAATTCTCTAACTTTTACCCTTAAACTTGTTCCTGTACCGAAGAAGAGCGGGAGCTTTAATGCTTTTAAGAATTCTTGTAGGCAAACAACCATATTGTCAAGTCGTTTGTCATTTCTCGCTTATAGGCCTTCCATTTCATCCTCCAACTAACATAATTAATACACATTTATTATAAGCTACCCACATTTAATAAAGGAAGGAAAATAATTAAGTTACACCAGCAAGCATACCTACATGCATTGATTACGTGTACAAAATTGATGGAAGACGTGTATCTATTAATACAAACCAACTACCTACATTTAATAAAGTAAAGTAGTTGTTCAAATAAAGCAATTCAAGTAAAAGTGGGGTTTTGTGACCGAATTGTCACGTTGCAAAAAGTTAGTTAAATCAGTTAGTAATCCCTCGGGATTAATCGAAAAGAGAGTTTGTAATTGAACAACAATTTAAAAGACATTCATCTTGAATCCGCTCAACAGCATGTTTAGATTGCACATAAATGAAGTTCAAATCCAAATTAAGTTGATTAAATAACCGAGACTCAAACAAGCACCAACCCCGTACCCGTCAAGTTAATGACAATATTTGACTTTTTTGTTTAGACTAGTTTCATTACAAAGACCGGTAACCCAAGACATCTTTTATAACTTCCCTAATCAAACAATGGTTTTGGTTATTAATAACAATTATATCTATCGATTGTACCCAACCGTTAACACATTAATTTCTATTATCATTGAACGATTATCTACCGTACCCGTCATAGACCCAATTGTTTGTACCCAAACAATCAAAATGACATATATGAAATCAATAATTACCATTAAAGACACACATAAATCACCAATCAATTCAAGATAAATTAAAGAAATACGCTAAGATCTCGATATAACGTTAAATGAAATCAACATTGAATTAATAAAATTGTGCAATCCTTACATATCGTCTCACTTCATCAAGATGGGTGATAAAGTGATTAGCTACTCATTATTGAAACGAAATAACAAATCATAATAGAAGAATTCATCGTTACCGAATACAAGGAATTGAAAGCAAATAACGTAAATGATCCAATCGTATTCTTGATCTTCAAAGATGATTAATCTGATGAAAAAAACCCCTTTAAAAGATGCTAAAATCGGCTAGAAAGTCTAAGATAGGGTTTATGAATGTATTTGCAAGCTATATATACTTCTCATAAAAAGATCTAAAAAATCCGTATCGTACTGCGGCGCAGCTAATGGACCGCGTCGCAGTCCTTCTTTGACCATGTAGACTCGCTGACTTTCATTGACCTTAGCTGCTTTGAACTGGACACGACTGCGTCGCAGTCTCACTCACTGCGGCGCAACTTAATTCTCTGGAGCAACGTTGCGGCGAAGTAGCACGCTGCATCGCAATGTGTCTCTGAATTGTTTGACTTTTGTTGACCAGACTCCAAAAGCAGCTTCGGGCCTTGTAAAACTTCCGTAAGCACTTATTTCGCCTCAATATGTCGTTTTCTCCAGAAATTATGCTCAAGTACCTGTTAATATCCTGAAACACTAACAAATACCATAAACGCACCAAATGTATATGAAAACGACTCGAAAAGCACTTAAAACAACTAATAATGAAGTGGGAAAATGGTATAAAATAAGGCATATCAAATCCCCCCACAAAGCTTTGCTTGTCCTCAAGCAATTTCAAGCTTCAAAACTTTAATTACCTTGGTACATACATGGGAAGAACATTGCAGTAATCAAAAAGAAGCTCAACCATAAATGAAAATGAAAAGAGATGGTTAGGCAGTTTTAATCTTAAATGAAAACTGGAATGTTTGACAATACTTGACTGATACACAAGCCTCAATACACGACTAAGCACTGAACAATCGAATCAATGATATATCATCTATCTTACTCCAACTAACTTACTATTGGGGTTGAATATTTGAATAATCACTCAAGGCCTAGTCGTGATGCATAATCTTTTACCATAGGCTTGTACCAGAATCATTTCTGCACCGTCATGGCGTAAGCACCAGGATAACCATCAGAAGAGGTCTTTAAAGGGTTATAATGAACTCTGAGGCTAAACAGGGTAATTAAAAGGGTATGGAATTTTGGGATAACAATTGGTGTTAAAACAAAATAACACAACAATTAACAAAGTTTTCACATAATAGTCTAATCCATAGAGCCCATGTCATCAGTTGCCAACGGTCCAAATCCTGAGAAGTTGTCCCGACAATACCCCCAATAGAACGATTAAAAACCGACACCATTGTGGTGTATGACATTAAACAACTCAATCAACCAAATCTAACCATGCTGGCTTAAACAAACGTGTGCCCCCAATATGATAACTAAATATAGCATTACAGATCTTTGTTGTTTATAAAGATGTACCAACTATAACTTGATAAATTATAAACTTGAAGCTTTTGTTGGTGTAATTGATGAACCAACTTAAAAAATGATTTGACAAAGCGAGAAATACCAACTGACAGCCCAAGCTCTTTTTTTTTTTATATTTTTTTTTTCAGTTTTTCAATTCTTTTATTCTTTTTTTTTTGTGAGCTATTTTTACTCTGACTAATTGGTATTCTCTAAGTAATATCGAAACAGTGACAAATCATGTAATAATATGCTAAGATGAACAATCCAGACTTGATCCAAAAATCATGACGAAATCAATCTATTCTCAGTAACCGAGAATATCCCAACCCGACATAAAGGACAACCCCAAACCATCCACTAGCATAGGCAACCAATGACCCACCAGGACTTCGACTATCGGTATGGCTAGGAAAAGGTGTATATTAAGGGTGGATTTAATAACAAAGAACAGGCTATGACAACATGTTTTCTATTGTTTCTCGCACTAAAAATGAGTGCAACATAAGGGTTTCATAGGTGGTTCACTAACCAGTGTAGTTATCTACTAAGCATATTAACAAAACATGCACATAACAATGTTACGAAACAAGGGGTGAACATACAAAGAACAAAGGTTTTAATCCTAAATTTGCCTCTTCGTCTTTTATTATCCTATATCACCGAAGTGATCTCACTGCGGTCTCAAAATGATCAACCAGGACAAGTTCTAGAATATACGCTATCACCGGTACACTCATAGCAAATGAAAGTAACCCGGAAATGGAAAAACTAACCTCAAACTTGCACATCATAGTTCAAAGTTCTAAGTCGAACCCTTACTCTTGAATAAATTCAAAAGCCTATGAGAGGGACAAATTTACAAGGCCAATCAATCCAAATGATCATGAATCTCACATAATTGGTGTTTTGGTGCTATAAGCGTGCTAGTCATGTTATTAATCCAGAAGGGACTGCCTAATTAATCAATCAAGACACATTCCACCAATTAAATTTTTGTACCAAGGGTGTAGTCAAATTGCTCATTAATATCTATAATTAGGTGACAAAAGCAATTAACTACAAGGACAAGCATGCAAAAGTTTAAAAATCCCTCTAAAATACCCGACTTTTTCCTATTTACCACCCCCCACACTTGAGTTGGACAACGCCCTCAATGTCCAATGAATGAAGGCAAACTATGGGAAATAGGGGAAAGTAAACAAAAAGAAAAATTAAGAATAAGAAAAACTTGCCGGGTATGACGGGTGTTCCATGCTTGAATGATGCTAACAAGAATATAGCGCTGAACTTACTGCCAGCATATCCAAAACTTGCTATTCAACATGAACACACGATTAACGAGCAATAGAGAATAAAATTAAGCATGCAAATAAACTATCCCCACTTATTCAGAATGTAAATGAAAAGAAAGAAAATACTATGACTTATCACCCCGTAGGGTGGATACAAACCAAACAAATGAAAATAAAGTACTGAAATGGAAATAGTTCAAACAAGTAAGTATACAAGCCATCATAAACATGCAGACGGCGCTCCTCATCATCTCAACATGCTGATCAGCTGGTGGGTGGGTATCCCGGCGCTCCTCCACCTGGTGGTCCAAATAATCCCTCAGCTAACTGCTCCCCAAAACTCCTAGGAGCCGAACCACCTGCATCTGCCTCACCACTATGGGTACCTACAAAAGAGCCAAAAGAAACAGGATGATCTGGCCCCGTTCCCCCGAGGTCGTGGGAAGGAGGCCGCTCATACTGGCGCTCGGGTGGGTAAAAGAATACACCAGTCCTCTGCTCTGGAATGAAAATGCTGGGAGGACTATATGCTGGAAAAGGCTGGGGGCGGGGTGAAATCACGCCCCTCAAAGCTAGCCTCCCACATCAGCTAGTACCTCTACTGATCATACATCACTCTGCTCACACCTGAACCTATCCATCGAAAATCCTGATCCATCCTGGACTGGAACTGCTGTTGTGACTCCCACATGGAGTTCACAGTGGTCTACAAACTAGTAAAGTCCCAAGAAGCAGAAGAAGCAGCGAATGACGATGCATCTGTAGTAGAAGTGGCACGACGCTTAGGACGTCGTGCTGGCTAGGGTGGCTGCTCAGGTGCGTCTACCATCTCCTCATCATCATCATCGCCCTCAGGGGCGGCATCACCAAACCGGATCAACTCATGTATATCTTGATGCTGACTAGGGCGAAGCAATCCAAAACGGGTCAAATCATTATAAGTAAAAGCCTTCATAGGCTTCCAATTTAGATTACAAGCCGCATTCGCCCTGTCACCAACACAATCAAAGAACTGGACCATTTTCGTGATAAAATGGCCACATACCAAGCCCGCATCTCGCATCCCTCGAGTGCCCATGTGCTTGGCCAAAACATAAGGGGCACAAGCAGTCCTGTACGGGCCACCCTCATCAAACAACCTCAACAACCACAAATCCTCCTAATAGATTTTGTCCCGCTGATTAGAACGCTGGACAAAGAAAAATACCAACATTTTGTGAAAAATCCGCAAAATGGGCGACTGAATAGTATTCGCCCCACGAGCTGCATTCCAAACCTTGCCCCCAGAAATCCGAGTATAATAATCCCTCTGATCACCGGCCTCTCGAGAAAACCCCTGACTAGTCCTAGTCGCAAGAGTCAAAACATTCCTAAATGTAGGTTCTCTAACATCTCCTGAGTAAACATACCCGTACACAAACCAAACTCAGCAATCGTCAACGACCTATCCTTACCCCCGCACCTAAAGAAAATAACCTTATCATCAAAAACACTCTTAGCGGCATCAATACCCTTAACAGAAATAGTAGAATAGACCTCAAGACACCACTCTCTACAAACAACTTCCATCCACATACCAAATTCAACCTCAGCCGGATTACCATACACATCATTGGTCTGAGCTATTAGGCGCATCAACCTACTAATATCCTCACGAATAAACAAATGATCAAGCATATTGGGCTTCATATACCTCGGTGGTTCGATATCTTTGTGAGCAATCTTAGCCAACCGGTTGGTGTAAATGATCTTATCATCGGCAGTAGCCCGTGGCTATTTGAGCCAAGCATAAGGCTCGGGCCTCATGTCACGTGCCTCTTCACTTTGTGCAGGAGGGACATTGGAAGGCCCCTTATTCGGTTCGGACGAAGTGGATGTTCTATTCGAACCCCTTGGTGCGCGTCCACCTGTAACAATTTGCTGCACATACAAGAAAAACATCAAAACTATCAAACCCGACATAAACATATCTTATACTTAAGTGAAGAAGAAGGCTGGGCCGAAAATGGGTGGACTGCGGTGCAGTCCCCCACACTGCGTCGCTGTCAGAATTGCTGTTTGAACACTGCGTCACATCGCTTACACTGCGGCGCAATCTCATGGAATCTGGCAGAGGTCGACCAAAACCTCAAAAACTCACAAATCACCAAATTGCACTTAGGGTTTATCACATAACTGGAAATCTAGTTTACCTCTCAATAACTTTAAACAATCTTTACAATGTGATTTATGAGTAACAAATAATCAATCAAATTAATCAACAACTCATCCATGACCAAAATCTCTAATAATTCGAGTTCAACAAACAAGTCAAGCATAACCCTCATATGAATTCGAATTTAAACAAGATAATTCCTTAAATTTTAAGTAGAAATAGAATAAAGAAGGTAACAAGAAGAGATTACCTTTCCTGCACGAGTCATGGTTAATGATTGATTGAAGAAAACAAGAACCAGGAGTAGAAGAAGAGGGGTGGTGGGGGTCGGTCGAATTAATGGGAGAGAAAGGGAGATGAGTGAATATTTGGTAAAGGTAAAAGTAAATAAACCTTAGCCACAAACTCCCTTTTGACCCGATCTATTTGAACGCAACTGCGTCGCAGCTTACAACACACTGCGGCGCAGTGTTATTAAATTAATAATATTATTATTATATATATATATTAATATATTATATTATTTTTTTTGGATTTTCTGATTTTCTGGAAAACATAAACACGATGCGTCGCAGCTTGTGGACTGCGAGGCAGTTATTAGGCAGAAATTTGAGCTGCGTCGCAACTAATACTGCTGCTGCGCATTAAATGGAAGCCACTGCGGCGCAGTGTGAAGACTGCGTCGCAGTTTTACCCCCCCACACTTACCTTTTCGTAATTCTTGAAAACGACTTACCGATACGCGTGGGTTAACCTCTAGTCCTGCAAATCTCAACATAAACACATTAAAAACTGAAAAATAAGCAAAATTTATTGAAAATAAGAAATACGAAACACGGGTTGCCTCCCGCGAAGCGCTATGGTTATTTACGAGTCGGTAGCTCGACTCCAAGAACTTCTTTTATTGATCCATTTCAAAGAATGGAAGCTCGTCAAAGACGACTCCCACCTCTTTCTCTTCTTCACTGTAAAGCTTCAACCTGTGACCATTGACAATAAAAGTAGATCCATCCGATTTTAACAATTCAACATAAACAGACGGATAAACATGTTTGATCATAAAAAGGCCGGTCCACCTAGAGGTCAACTTGGGTTGCTTAAACTTGTACTTGGAAAGGAACAACAACACTTTATCATCGGCTTTAAAATCCTTCTTCCTAAGCCTACGGTCATGCCAAACTTTAGTTCGTTCTTTGTAAAGTCTAGAGTTATCATAAGCATGCAACCTAAGTTTATCTAGTTCATTCAACTGCAATGATCTTAATTCACCGGCCTCAACTAGGTCCATATTGCAGTTCTTGAGCGCCCAATAGGCTTTATGCTCAATTTCCATAGGAAGGTGACAAGTCTTGCCATACAGCAACCGGTATGGGGTAGTCCCAATCGGTGTCTTGTAGGCGGTCCTGAATGCCCATAGAGCATCATCAAGCTTGGTAGACCAAGACTTTGGGTTGTCTCCTACGGTTTTCTCAAGAATCCTTTTTAATGCCCGGTTGGTATTTTCAACTTGGCCACTCGTTTGCGGGTGGTATGAGGTTGAAAAACGGTGGTTGACACTGTACCTCTTAAGCACCTTAGCAAGTTGGTGATTCGCGAAATGACTTCCGCAGTCACTTATTAAGGCATTTGGCACACCAAACCTACAGAAAAGCTGTTTTAAAAGCTGAATGACGACTCGTGCATCATTCGTTGGCAAGGCTTTAGCCTCGACCCACTTGGAAACCTAATCAACAGCAACAAGGATGTAAAAATTCTTATTAGAAGGGAGAAAAGGCCCCATAAAGTCTATGCCCCAAATATCAAAAACTTCATATACCTGAATGTAGTTCTGAGGCATTTCATCACGTTTAGAAATTGTACCTTGTCTTTGACACACATCACAAACCTCCACCAAGGTTTGCGCCTCCTTGAAAATGGTCGGCCAATAGAATCCAGCATCATACACTTTCTTTCCGGTGACAGACGATCCATAATGACCACGGGTTGGCCCATAGTGACATTCTTCAAGAATCTTTCGGGTCTCTCCTCCCGACACGCACCTCCTTATCATGCCATCTGCACAAATTCTAAACAAAAATGGATCTTCCCAAAAATAATGTTTGATCTCAGAAAAGAACTTCTTCTTTTGTTGAGATGACATTTCTTTAGGAATAACATCTGCACAAAGATAGTTAGCAATGTCGGCATACCATGGTGCTTCCTCAACTTCAACCTGCATCAAATACTCATCAGGAAAAGCATCATCAATCTCATGCTCTTGCAACTCCTCAAGGTGAGGGTTTTCGAGCCTACTTAAATGATCTGCCATCACATTTTCAGTCCCCTTTTTGTCCTTGATCTCAATGTCGAACTCTTGCAAAAGCAAGACCCAACGGATGAGACGGGGCTTGGCATCTTGTTTAGAAAACAAGTACCTCAATGCGGAATGGTCGGTATAAACAATGGTCTTATTAAGAACCAAGTAGGGTCGAAACTTATCAAAAGCATACACAACGGCCAACAATTCTTTTTCAGTCACGGTGTAATTTTGTTGAGCCGGGTTGAGAGTCTTGCTAGCATAAGAAATGAGACGGAAATGTTTGTCATCCCTTTGGCCTAAAACGGCCCCTAAGGCAAAATCGCTAGCGTCACACATTAACTCAAAAGGTAAGGACCAATCGGGTGAAGACATAATAGGAGCATTAGTCAATTTGTCCTTAAGTAGGTTAAATGCATGAAGACACTCATCATCAAAATTAAATGGGACATCTTTTTCCAACAACTTGGTCATGGGTCGGGTGATTTTCGAAAAATCTTTTATGAACCGACGATAAAACCCGACATGACCCAAAAAGCTTCTTACCGATTTAACATTAGTGGGAGGAGGTAGTTTAGCTATGACATCTACTTTCGCTTTATCAACCTCAAGTCCCGCTTTAGAAACTTTATGTCCCAACACAATCCCTTCCTTTACCATGAAATGGCATTTTTCCCAATTCAAAACCAAATGTGCCCTTTCACACCTTTCTAACATTTTATCAAGACTCTCTAAACAACTTTCAAACGAACTTCCAAACACAGAAAAGTCATCCATGAAGACTTCCATGGAAGTTTCAATCATATCTTGAAAAATAGCAATCATGCATCTTTGAAAGGTCCCGGGGGCATTGCAAAGACCAAAAGGCATTCTCCTATAGGCATAAGTACCAAACGGGCAGGTGAATGTGGTCTTTTCTTGGGTATTTGGAAATAACCCGAAAACCCATCCAAAAAGCAAAAGTACTCGTTTCCGGTGAGCCGTTCAAGCATTTGGTCGATGAATGGCAAAGAAAAGTGGTCTTTACGGGTGGAGTCATTTAACTTCCGATAATCAATGCAAACCCTTCATCCCGTGACAGTTCTAGTGGGAACTAACTCATTTTTCTCATTCAAAACAACAGTCATCCCACCCTTTTTCGATACACTGTGAACCAGACTCACCCAAGGACTATCCAAAATGGGGAATATGATTCTCGCATCTAACAACTTAATTATTTCCTTTTTCACAACTTCTTTCATATTCGGGTTTAACCTACGTTGCCTTTGCACCACCAGTTTAGCATTATCAATAAAATTAATGGTGTGCTTACAAAATTCAGGACTAATACCCGGTATATCAGAAGTTTTCCAAGCAAAGGCCTTTTTATGGGCCTTTAGGACGGTCATGAGTCTAGACTTCTCATCCTCCAACAATGAGGACGAGATAACAACGGGTAAAAGAGATGTACCTTCGAGATAAGCATACTCAAGATGATCCGGCAAAGGCTTGAGTTCCAAGTCGGTAGGAGGATTCTCAACCGATGTCAACACCCGTGTGCTTCTATCCGCCATGATCTTTTCGAAGATCTCGTCTTCCGGTGGAGTTGTATCAATGCTCAAAGCCAAAATCTCTTCAACTTGCTCGTTCGTGGTTGCGTCACCACTTGCAATTTCAGCTTCAATAACTCCATTTGCTCTTGTCACTTCTTGCATTTCCAAGTCCAAAGCATCATCTATCACATCAATACGAAAACAAGTATCATCAGAAGAATATGGATGCTTTAATGCTCTATCAACCTTAAAAACAATCCGGCCATCACCAACCCCTAAGGAAATCTCCTAATCCTTAACCCGGATGATAGCATCCGCGGTGTTAAGGAACGGGCGGCCAAGAATTAAAGGGACCTTAGCGTTCGCCTCCATTT
Organism: Erigeron breviscapus; assembly: GCA_034093135.1. Classification (NCBI taxonomy): domain Eukaryota; kingdom Viridiplantae; phylum Streptophyta; class Magnoliopsida; order Asterales; family Asteraceae; genus Erigeron; species Erigeron breviscapus. Next base: position 173,539,428 of record CM067167.1, read on the forward strand.
TAAGAATGACAAAGTCGACCGGAAACACAATATGCCCTACCTTAATCTGCATGTTTTCCGCTATCCCCATGGGATATTGGAAAGAGCGATCGGCAAGCCTAATGCTCATTCGGGTAGGGGTCAACTCACCTAAGGCCAATTTGGTATAAACAGAATAAGGCATTAATATAATGCTGGCCCCGAGATCGGCCAAGGCCTCACATACAAATGCACCAAAAGAACAAGCAATGAGAAAACTCCCTGGATCTTCTAATTTGGGAGGAATCTGGTTCTTGATTATTGCTTGAACACTCGGCACTAAGAACGGTAGTCTTTGCCTCTTCAAGCTTCCTTTTATCACTGATGAGCTCCTTGAGGAACTTGGTGTAATTCGGCATCCCTGCAATAAGATCAACTAGAGGAACAGTTATACTCACCGACTGAATCAGTTCAACAAACTTCTTAAAATTCTCATTAATCTTTACTTTCCTCACCCGTTAAGGAAATGGGATCTTGGGCTGATACGGCTTCACTGTTGGCTTTTCAGCTGGCTTAGATGGAACGGTCAGTGTCTGCACGGATGGGTTCGGCTCCATCTCTATTTCATCATCAACCGTCTCCTCGTCTTCATATACCTGCACAACTGGGGTAACATCATCAGGTAAAGGATTAGCTGAATTATAAGTATTACCTGCTTGAGTTGTGATGGCATTAACATGCTCATTTCTAGCATTAGGAGGAGTGTATTTCTGCCCTTGCCCTTGGTTATTCTGCCCTTGGTTGCTTGATTAAGGTTTCGAGTTCTGTTGAGTGTTACTCGGTAAAGTACCGGGTTTTCTATTAGAATTCCCGAGCCTTTCAAGCCTTCCTTCCAAGTCCTTTATTGTGGCTTGATGGTTCTTTATTCCTTGATCCAACTTGTACCCGAGTCATCCATCCGAGTTGTCAAAGCATCCAATGCAGAATTCATCTTCTTTGACTCTTCTGCAACGTGCTCATTAGTTGCTCTCTGGGTACCAATAAAATCCTTCATTATATTCTTTAGTTCTGAATCTGGATCTTGTTGATTCTGATTATTGAACCTGTTGAACCTGCTACCACCAAAACCAGAATTGTTAGAATTAAAAGAAGAAGATGAGGGATAAGAATTACCTGATTGCCGGTTTTGAAAACCGGTGTTGCGGTTGAAATTCCCCTGTTGTTGGTTCTGAACAAAATTAGCATCTTCAACTGGCTTATGGGGACAATCCTCAGTGTAATGCAAATTCCCGCAATTGTCACATCCATCAGCCATAACTTTCACATCCCTTTCCAAGCTCTTGAACCTACCTTCTTGACCATCAAACCTCTCATCCATGCGCTTCGAGAGAGCCTTAACTTCAGCAACTAGTTTTGAATCCTCGCTACTTTCAACTTTCGCGACAGTGTTTCTCCCGGATTTCTTGATTCGGTCTTCATCTCGGGTTGAGCTCTCCTTGGCCATATCTTCAAGAATTTTGTAGCCTTCATTCGGGGAAATATTGTTGAAACTACCCCCAAATGCATACCCGAGCTCCCTCTTAAACCTGCTATCCAATCCATCGAAGAAAATCTCAACAACCAAATCAGTACCCATACTATGTCCCGGGTAATTCCTCAACATCTCCATAAATCTCTTACAAGCATCTATAATATCCTCACCATTATCTTGAGAAAAGCTTCTAATCTGATTCTCTAGCTGCCTTTGAGTTCTTATGGAATAGAACTCATCGATGAATGCTTCCCTGAGTTCAGCCTAAGTAGAGAATGAGTTTTCTGGTAACTCTTTAAACCACGAAGATGCCTCTCCAACAAGAGTCAATGGAAACAATTCCAGTTTCACAATATCAGCTTGCCCTTCCCCGTACTGATACAATCGGCAAATCTTTTCAAACCTCTCAACATGAGCATAAGGATCCCATCTTCTAACCCCGTCGAACTTATCTTCCTCGACACTCTTGAGATGATTACCTTTTAGGGAGAAGTTTGCTGAAATCTGAGGAGGGCGGATAGTTGTGCCCCGGTTAGCTGGTATGGTTCTTCCTCGTTCCCTGTAGGGAATGTTGTTCATGTCTCTTGGTTGTTCATCAGCCATTCTGTTTACCCTTCCTTGTTGATCTTGATTTCTGTTGATCTGAGGTAATACAGTTCTTTTCGGTTCAGGTGTTTGAACTTTTTCTTCTCCTTTCGAGTCCTCACCTGTTCAAAATATCCAAGTTGCTTCCTCCGACCTATTAACCAATTGATCTTCTAAGGTCTGGCCCGGCGGAACTTGTTCTGCGGTTTCTGAATCTATCTTGCCTGATGTGGATGGCTCTTGGTTGTTTCTTTGCACTAGTCTACGTCTGGCTCTCCCTGGATTAGATAAAGGACTATGCAAGGGTCGGCCAGAGGCTCTAGTGTTCATTAACTAACAAGAACCTGCACAATCACCACAAAACAAACCGTCAACCGCACCTGGTACAAATGAAATAAAACTTAAAATAAATAAAATCTATCTAATGAAGCAATTAACTTTCTCACAAGTAAATGTGATAAAGGGTCGAACTACAAAACTAAAAAACTACTAAATAAAAGTCCCCGGCAGCGGCGCCAAAAACTTGATGTGTGAAATCGAGTCTTAAAATTTATAAACACGAATCACCTAGCGACTGACTACAACACACTCACAGGCAGTGAACCCGTTCGTATGCAGTATAGTTAGCTTGGTAAATCCGAGGTCGATCACAAGGACTAAAGTAAAGTAATTGTTAAAATAAAGCAGTTCAAGTAGAAATGAGGGGGGTTTTGTGACCGAATTGTCACGTTGCAAAAAGTTAGTTAAATCAGTTAGTAATCCCTCAGGATTAATCGAAAAGAGAGTTTGTAATTGAGAACAATAATTTAAAAGGCATCCATCTTGAATCCGCTCAACAACATGTTTAGATTGCACATAAATGAAGTTCAAATCCAAATTAAGTTGATTAAATAACCGAGACTCAAACAAAGCACCAACCCCGTACCCGTCAAGTTAATGACAATATTTGACTCTCTTGTTTAGACTAGTTTCATTACAAAGACCGGTACCCCAAAACATCTTTTATAACTTCCCTAATCAAACAATGGTTTTGGTTAATAAAGTAACAATTATATCTACCGATTGTACCCAACCGTTAACACATAAATTCCTATTATCATTGAACGATTATCTACCGTACCCGTCATAGACCCAATCGTTTGTACCCAAACAATCAAAATGACATATATGTAATCAATAATTACCATTAAATACTCACATACACCACCAATCAATTCAAGATAAATTAAAAGGAATAAATACGCTAAGATCACGATATAACGTTAAATGAAATCAACATTGAATTATTAAAATTGTGCAATCCTTACATATCGTCTCACTTCATCAAGATGGATGATGAAATGATTAGCTACTCATTATTGAAACGAAATAACAAATCATAATAGAAGAATTCATTGTTACCGAATTCAAGGAATTGAAAGCAAATAACGTAAATGATCCAATCGTATTCTTGATCTTCAAAGATGATTAATCTGATGAAAAAAACCCCATTAAAAGATGCTAAAATCGGCTAGAAAGTCTAAGATAGGGTTTATGAATGTATTTGCAAGCTATATATACTTCTCATAAAAAGATCCAAAAAATTCGTATCGTACTGCGGCGCAGCTAATGGACTGCGTCGCAGTCCTTCTTTGACCATGTAGACTCGCTGACTTTCATTGACCTTAGCTGCTTTGAACTGGACATGACTGCGTCGCAGTCTCACTCACTGCAGCGCAACTTAATTCTCTGGAACAACGCTGCGGCGCAGCTAGTACACTGCGTCGCAGTGTGTCTCTGAACTGTTTGACTTTTGTTGACCAGACTCCAAAAGCAGCTTCGGGCCTTGTAAAACTTCCGTAAGCACTTATTTCGCGTCAAAGTGTCGTTTTCTCCAGAAATTATGCTCAAGTACCTGTTAATATCCTGAAACACTAACAAATACCATAAACGCACCAAATGTATACGAAAACGACTCGAAAAGCACTTAAAACAACTATTAATTACGTGGGAAAATGGTATAAAATAAGGCATATCATCTATATATAAGGATAACGTTAACGTGAGAACCAAAACAAGGGTGAGAACTATGAGAACCACTATTTCCCCTTCCTCTTTCCCCTTTTTGGTGTTGTTTTTTAATTTTTAATTTTTTCTTTTCTATTTCTTGATTTTTTTTTTATTTTTTTTTAATAAAACTCATTCCAAAAAAAAAATTAAAAAGAAATAAAAAAAAAATTATATGGGTTATGTGTTGAAAATGGATGGATACGGTATGGGCGTTGCCCTTATCCGTTCTAAATGGGTCATCACCGGACACATATGGAAATGGTATGGATTTGATGGACGACGATCCAAGAGATGGTGGCGGTTGGATACGGTACGAGCGTAACCCTTAACTCTAAAGGCTCCGCCCTTAGAGATTGTTTTTTAGTGGTTCTCACGGTTCTCACCCTTATTTTGGTTCTCACTTGATCACTTCACCTATATATTATTTGTATGTATGTGGTTGTTGAGATCTGTCCAAGATTATAAGTTTATAACAACGATAATATATACGTTATATCTACTTACATGTTGGTCGATATTATACATATGAAGACAACAACATTTGAGTATCAAACAATGATACATACATGCATATACATTCCTTTTTAGCATTTATTTTTGTTTTCAAAAAACTCTATTTTTCATGTATTTGTTTGTAATAGTTAATACTTACTTATGCAAAAGTAAATATTGTGACATTATTTAGATTGAAAAGGGTAAAGAAAAGTAATAGGATATTGTTGAATTGTTACTTTCGGATTTTCAAACAAACCGTTAAATTCATCAATAAACAAAAGGATTATTAAGACAATGGTGGTGAAATACCCCGAGCTAGGGCTCGAAATATTACGGAAATCATATAGCACAAGTTGGAATTATCGTAGAACATAAACTACATGAAATAAAAGGATTTGGTGAACCGAAACCAACATTCAAGGTACAAGGTACAAAGAAACAAGAAGTCATAAAAGATATGCAAGACAAGACAATACAACTAAATCCATAAGGTTCTAAACATAAACCCTAAATGGACAAACGGATCACGGATCCATGAGAGTCCCAGTCCAAGCCCTAGCAATATCAACAAGTAGCCATCAAGTCTCCAACTTCACACGAATACCTGAAATGTGCACTAAACAAGGTCAACACTAGGTTGGTGAGTTCGTAGTGATGGATCACATGGAACCATCGTCAATAATCACGATAAGTATAGAGTAAAGTAAGTAATGTCTTACAAGTAGCCTTTATAAGGCTCAATTCAACCGAGATAGGTAAACTGATAGTAAACATCGTCACATATCAAACCAATAGTGTTTCAATAATAATGAGGGATGCGTGTCATAAATATACATAAGTGATGTCAATATCAAAGAATATGCAAAACAACAAGGATGTGTAAAGTAATCGTGCATAAGATATGACCAAGTAATGTATAAATGCATAACATGTGTGTCTCCCAACATAATTAAGTGCAAGTATGTGTGACTACATACTTGGGGTCTGTGTGCGTCCCGCACAATGCAACGATACTCACATGTCATCCCAATGACCAATGTGGTATCTCAAAATCATTGATGTATATACATCTATATACTCAGAGTCTGTGTGCATCCCGCACAAATAGAGTGTCTATGCGTGTGTCCCGCACCATAGACGTATGAGTGTAAGTGTCCATTCCAATCTCATCACAGTCCACCAACCGAATCCCATAAATCGGTCTCCCCAATTCCAACCACAAGTCATCATATCCAATATCCATCAACTCAACCAAAACCTCATGCACATACACTTCATACGACTTTACATTTAAAGAATCATAGATGCTTATATATAGGGTCACCCGCAACCTTCCCACCACATCTACAACTCTTTAAAGGCATCGTCGTCTTCCATGTATGTACAACTATCCTAATCACAATATATAATCATAAACGAATGCATAACAAATCAAACAAACCAATCAAACCATCAATAAGTCAATCAAACAATCAAACACGTATGTGTGCACTTTTCAGCCCGAATCTCAATCGAGTTGGGAGCTACGGAACTCACCTTGATCGGCAAGAGGAGTTAATATTGAGATAAAACAAGATTATAATCGTTCAACGTTCACCACGCGTCCACAACCTATCATTATATACAACATACATAATTATTACCAACTATGAAACCCTAGCTAGGTTTTATGTACAACTCGTGGCTTTAAAAGTCTCCCGAGGCCCGACATAGTAGTTAGTGAAACTGAGTAATAGCTTAGAATGAGTTAAGGTTGTCAAAAAGGTTGTCAAAGTTCACAATTGGTAATTATGTGATCATATTTATGTACATTATTAACTTGTCTCAACTCTAGTTAAGCTTTAGAAATGAACCACAACTTTGCACGACTCTTGTGACTTGTACACGACACATTAGGAGGCGCAAGAGGACTCGTTAGAAAGCTATGGACGTTCCAAGGAGAAAGGAAGAAAAGCTGGAACACAGCCCACCGTCTGGGACGGTCCCTGCCACCGTCTTGGACGGTGGCTTAGTTTATGTTTACGGTAGGCTTACAGTGGAATTAACTGTCTTACGGTGACTTTTGGGAGCTGCACGGTGAAACTAGCAAACCCATACCACCGTCTTGGACGGTGGTCAGGACCGTCTGGGACGGTGGTAATGTGCAGAGCGCAACAGCAACAGCAACCAACAAGAAACGACCCAAAAAGCTTACAAACCTACTTTTTGACTTGTAATCCGATCGGTAGTGAACCAAGACCCATTTTCAAGCTTTGTTAAACATAATTAAACATAAATAACTATAACTCACTTCAATTTAACAACCCAAAGCATCAAAATCTTGTTGAAATTCGGTTTTGACCCAACAACCCTAATACAAACCCTAATCGACCCATCTTTGCTTTTGACCCGATTTTTAACCCAAGAATACTTAAGTTTGACTAAAAACAAGTTTACACACATGAAATAATTGATTTGGGAGGAATTTAACTTACCAAAAATCACCACCAATGCTCAAACCCGAAAATGGAGTTATAGCTAGAGATTCCTTGCACTTTGAAGGTCAAATCTTTAATATGATGCCAAGAAAATGATGAAGATATTTATTTTAACATAAATCTTGCTTGAAGGATGAATTAGATGTAAGAATTCTTAGAGAGAGAGAGAGATGAGTGTGTGTGTGTGAGTTTTTGAGGTTTTTGATAGAGAGAAAGAGATAAGAGTGTGTGAGTGAGTGAGTGGAAGAGATGGGAGGTGGAGTGGATAGGGTTGGGTCAATTTCATGGGTCATGGGTTGTGGGTTTGACCCATGGGTTGACCAAACTTCAAATTTTAGTTAAATTCACATATTGTTTATTATCGGGTCACATAACAAATCGATAAATCAACCCGACAATCACATTATTAGTCATTTAGTCTCAAAGTAAAGGCATTTACGTTAATACTTTAAGTTATTAATCCAATCACGTAAAAAGTCAAACAGTCAAAATTTACGGATGTTACATATGGTGGTGGTGCAGCAACCAACAAGAGGAATAAAATTACACAAGACTTGTATGGATATCAAAACAAGGGGTTTTGATGCGGGTGAAAATATATAAGTTACGGTTGTATAAGTTACGGTCCTCATGGATACGATCCAACTACACATGGTTGACGAATTCAACACTTTGTGTTAAGACATGGCAATGGACAATCTTAGGCAAGTGTTTCATTTTTATCCAGACCACAAAGGTATGTATATGTATATCATTTTTTTTTTACAAGCTGATAACAACACATACTATTTACTTTCGATTCCGTATTGATCGGTGTGGTTTTATTAGCATAAAAATATGTGTATATCGGTTTAGTATTCAATTTTAGGAAGAAAAAAAATATAATATAAGATTATAATCAATCATCATATCAAAAAAATAGCACCCCTTTTTGAAAGTTACATGGGGGAATTGTCTAAAATGACCTTAATGATTAACTTACACTATCAATCATTTATATTTTAAAATATCTCCATTAACTCTTTACGACAATTACTTTTACATCAATTATCTACACCACTCAACCACCTCTACCACCAACAGTCGCCCCCCCACTACACCGTCGCCGCCGTAACCACCGTCGCATTACGCGAATACCGTGCTAGTCTCACAACGCGAACTAGTGGCGAGTATAGATGATCAGATCTTTAATCAATAATTCATAGAAAGTGAAAATTCTCCATATTTGAGATGTTCGTTAACTTTTGTGCTAGAAAATATTTAGATGAAATGTCTTGTTTGCTTTGTGATTTGGTTAAATTTGATATCATTTTTTTTGTATTTAAAGCGTATTAATTTGTTACTTTTTGTGAAAAATTATGGTACGTATGTTGTCACGTATTGGTTTGGATACTTTAGCAAGAGCGTGTATTAAATAAGGATTTAGATTTTTTAAGTTGGAGATAACAACAACAAATATTGATGCAACACAATATACCTTTTTAGTTTACTTATTATCAATTGTTAAGAATCATTCCTTTTGTAGGATTTATTCACTAAATGCATCAAAATATGATGGATGTTGATTTTAGATTTTCTAGCGTATCAAGAAAATAAATTTGGTTACCATTGCTAGATTATTTAGATTTTTTTTTAACGACCAACTAAAATAATGTTGGGTACTCCGTACGCGGCTCCCCAATGGCTAAAGATACGCACAACCTGACCATTATTTTAGACGCACGAAGCTCCTAGCCCACTTAACTCCACATTCCGGAGAAAACCTACTAACTCATCCCACCCATAAACACGACGACAAATCAATAGTAAAACCCGATGGTACCTCAGTTCTAAATGTGGGTCTCCCCAAGCCTAAACCATCATTGGTAGTTTCCATGTATTTCCTAAGTCTCGAACACACGACCTCTAGTTAAGAAAACTCGTGCTCCCATTGAGTTATAATAAATTTAGATTCAACAATATCTAACAATAAACTAAAACATGATTAAGGTATTTTTTAATCGACACTTGGCTCATTATTTGGACGACATGTGTCCTTTAAAATTTTTAATTTATAATTACCTAATAGTTATCAAATACTAATACTTAATAATTAATATATTATAATTTCTATTTATTTATGTAATCTATCTATATTATAACTAAAAGAGGAGGTTGGGGGTACACTTGGCACCCCTAATCTCCCTCCTTGAGCCTAATTCTCCCTCCTAATTAATCCTCTATTTTTCTATATTTTTTTAATTAAAATTTTATAGGCGACCTATATTCTTATTCTATTAAAAAATAAAAGGTTGGGGGTACACTTGGCACCCCTAATCTCCCTCCTTGAGCCTAATTCTCCCTCCTAATTAATCCTTTATTTTTCTATATTTTTTTAATTAAAATTTTCTAGGTCGACCTATATTCTTATTCTATTAAAAAATAAAAAACAAATATTTATATCATTCTCCCTCCTAATTAATCATCCATTTTTCTATATTTTTTTAATTAAAATTTTCTAGGCCGACCTATATTCTTATTCTATTAAAAAATAAAAAATAAATCTTTTTATCCTTAAAACTCTCCAAAATTATTATATATATACAACCTAGGAAAAAACCCTCACAATTCTGAAAAGAAAAAAAACCTTCGACTACCTCACGAATACTCAACAAAAAAAAAGTGGACTTATATAACTCAACAAACAAAAAGGGTTTTTTTTATATATATTTTGTTCATGTTTAATCATTATTATTTGACATTGAATTCTTATGTTATTATTATTATTCATCTCTTTTAATTTAGTTTGTTGTTCATTATAAGTTCATTATGGCTTCTTCTTCAACTACAAATAATAAGACCACGTCAGTCCATCTTGAAGATCTTAAGCCAACACATGTTAACCATCATCTACGACTCCGTGTTGTGCATGTATGGACTGTTTCGGATTGGAACAACCCGAATAAAATCAAAACATTCGAGATGGTCTTTGTTGATGAATTGGTATGTATTTTTATCATTTTTTAAAAGTTTCTACTATATCTGCATATTTGTTTTTGGACTTCTTTTCTTTCTTTGGACACACAAATAAATATATAACCTAAGAAAAAAGGGTAAGAATTTGTATTTGGTTAAAACTTCAGGAGATCGAAATATCCAACTGCTTTTCTTCACCTCTTTCATCATCTGACATCTTTCCTTCTTTCTATCTATATACTATAACTAAAAGAGGAGGTTGGGGGTACACTTGACACCCCTTAAAGCTCTTTTTAGGCCTAAAACTCTCTCTTAATTACTCTAGAGCTCTCTCCTTTTTTCTAGATTGTTATAATTTTTTATTTGCTTATTAAATAAATAATTATATTTAAAACTCTATCATAAATCTTTTTCAATCAAAACAAATCTTTTTAAAGTTTATATTATCCCAATAAATTATTATATATACAACCTAAATTTTCATTAATCATTATCATTCATATTATTCATCTTCTTCCAATCTTTAATAAACAAATCAAGTTCAGTAAATTTTTATATAAAAAAAACGGTTTTTTTATATCACTTTAATTTTATTTTTGGTACTTTGTTCGCGTTTGTTTATTATTTGATATTGAATTGTTATGTTATTGTTATTTTCATCTCTTTTAATTTAGTTTATTGTCAATTGTAGTTTGATTATGACTTATTATTCTACTACAAAAGGGTTTATTCTTTTAAATTTGTTTTGTTCATGTTTTGTTATTTTCACTGTTGTTATTTTATTTAATTACTTTTGATATTTTATATTATATATATATATATATTGAGACTATCCGTCCATCGGACGGGCCTGAGACTATCTATAATATAACTAAAAGAGGAGGGTGGGGGTACACTTGGCATCTCTAATCTCCCTCCTTGAGCCTAATTCTCCTCCTAATTAATCCTCTATTTTTCTATATTTTTTTAATTAAAAATCAAAACAAATCTATAATTAATTATATTATATTAATATGTACAAAATCTATAATTAAATTAAAATTCACATACGTTAACAAAGTTAGATTACAATCTTGATACGTATTGAATACTTTAAACTATGACTTGATTTATCTATTGTTTTTATATAATATAATTAATTCAACTTTAACCAAGACCGATTCACGTTTATAAAATAAATTTATTAACATCATATAATAAAATAATGAAACTTAACACTTATCAACTCCTAAAAAATAGAATTCAAGAACCAAATTATATCGTAACGCAGGCTTAAAAATCGAAAAAGTTACATATATAGAGTTAATTGTCACATCAGATTTTTGATTACTTATCATTTTATCACAATATTTATTTTAATTTCATGTCATGTGTATAATCATGTTATTAATAAAAAAATCTTTTTATCCTTAAAAGTCTCCCAAAAATTATTATTATTATCTATATATATATACAACCTAGAAAAAACCCTCACATATTCTCAACCCAAAAAAAATCTACGTACCAAAAGGTTTTTTTATTTATATACTTTGTTCATATTTAATCATTATTATTATTATTTAACATTGAATTCTTATGTTATTGTTATTATTATCTCTTTTAATTTAGTTTGTTGTCCATGATAGGTTCATTATGGCTTCTTCTTCAACAACAAAAAATAAGACCACATTAGTTCATCTTGAAGATCTTAAGCCAACACATGTTAACCAAATCAAAACGTTCGAGATGGTCTTTGTTGATGAATTGGTATGTATTTGTCAAATTATATACTGTACACTTTTGTTTCTCTTTTTGTTGAGCTTAACTCTAAATCGTTTAGTCTAAAATTGTTGTTTGTGTTTGTAGTAAGTTTAAATATAACAAACTGCAAAAATTTTATTTAACTAAAGTTGAAAAAAAAGGGTAAACTGAAATCAATATTTATATGGAGTTAATTTTCATATGTTTCTTCTTTAGTTTTCGTATTGGTTAAATTGTGATATTGGTCATATTGATGGTTGCTCGAATCATACTGTTACTGTGTGAATTTTTAAATCGTCTAAGTTGTGCATCTTTTTATTTATTTATCAAGCAACTGCTTTCTATGGATGTTTATTGTGTGTCAGAAGTGTGTGATAACTAAATTGTAGTATGCTTTTATGTCAGAACCTATCATTATTCATTACTTGACATATCTTGAGTTTCTTTTATCATGGTTTTATAGCTAAGGATGCTGTGAGGTTAAGTAATAGTGTGTCTCTTCATGTGGAGTCAAAGATTTTATGTTTTATTTTTAGGTATTTTAATTTATTCAGTATATATTTAATATACTTGAATTCCAATTGTTTAGCTTTGATTAATATATTTTGAGACTACCCGTCCATTGGACGGGCCTGAGCACTAGTATTATAACTAAAAGAGGAGGTTGAAGGTACACTTGACACCTTAAAGCTCTTTTTAGGCCTAAAACTCTCTCTTAATTACTCTAGAGCTCTCTCCTTTTTTCTAGATTTTTTTATTTTGCTTATTAAATAAATAATTATATTTAAAACTCTATCATAAATCTTTTTCTATCAAAACAAATCTTTTAAATTTTAAAGATATATAATATCCTTAAACTCTCCAAATAAATTATTATACAACCTAAATTTTTATTAATCATTCCCATTCATATTATTCATCTCCTTCCTATCTTTAATAAACAAATCATGTTCAGTAAATTTCTCAACAAAAAAACATATGGTTTTTTTATATCACTTTAATTTATTTTTGGTACTTTGTTCGCGTTTGTTTATTATTTGATATTGAATTGTTATGTTATTGTTATTTTCATCTATTTTAATTTAGTTTATTGTCAATTGTAGTTTGATTATGACTTATTATTCTACTACAAAAGGGTTTATTTTTTTAAATTTGTTTTGTTCATGTTTTGTTATTTTTCACATGTGATGTTATTTAATATTTAATATTTACTTTGATATATATATATATTATATATATATATATATATATATTGAGACTATCCGTTCCATGACGGGTAACTATCTATAATATAACTAAAAGAGGAGGTTGGGGGTACACTTGGCACCCCTAATCTCCCTCCTTGAGCCTAATTCTCCTCCTAATTAATCCTCTATTTTTCTATATTTTTTTAATTAAAAATCAAAACAAATCTATAATTAATTATATTATATTAATATGTACAAAATCTATAATTAAATTAAAATTCACATACGTTAACAAAGTTAGATTACAATCTTGATACGTATTGAATACTTTAAACTATGACTTGATTTATCTATTGTTTTTATATAATATAATTAATTCAACTTTAACCAAGACCGATTCACGTTTATAAAATAAATTTATTAACATCATATAATAAAATAATGAAACTTAACACTTATCAACTCCTAAAAAATAGAATTCAAGAACCAAATTATATCGTAACGCAGGCTTAAAAATCGAAAAAGTTACATATATAGAGTTAATTGTCACATCAGATTTTTGATTACTTATCATTTTATCACAATATTTATTTTAATTTCATGTCATGTGTATAATCATGTTATTAATAAAAAAATCTTTTTATCCTTAAAAGTCTCCCAAAAATTATTATTATCTATATATATATACAACCTAGAAAAAACCCTTACATATTCTCAACCCAAAAAAAATCTACGTACCAAAAGGTTTTTTTATTTATATACTTTGTTCATATTTAATCATTATTATTATTATTTAACATTGAATTCTTATGTTATTGTTATTATTATCTCTTTTAATTTAGTTTGTTGTCCATGATAGGTTCATTATGGCTTCTTCTTCAACAACAAAAAATAAGACCACATTAGTTCATCTTGAAGATCTTAAGCCAACACATGTTAACCAAATCAAAACGTTCGAGATGGTCTTTGTTGATGAATTGGTATGTATTTGTCAAATTATATACTGTACACTTTTTGTTTCTCTTTTTGTTGAGCTTAACTCTAAATCGTTTAGTCTAAAATTGTTGTTTGTGTTTGTAGTAAGTTTAAATATAACAAACTGCAAAAATTTTATTTAACTAAAGTTGAAAAAAAAGGGTAAACTGAAATCAATATTTATATGGAGTTAATTTTCATATGTTTCTTCTTTAGTTTTCGTATTGATTAAATTGTGATATTGGTCATATTGATGGTTGCTCGAATCATACTGTTACTGTGTGAATTTTTAAATCGTCTAAGTTGTGCATCTTTTTTTTTTTATCAAGCAACTGCTTTCTATGGATGTTTATTGTGTGTCAGAAGTATGTGATAACTAAATTGTAGTATGCTTTTATGTCAGAACCTATCATTATTCATTACTTGATATATATACAAGCTATTAATTTATAATGAAATCGTTGCGCAATATATGTATTATGTATACATATATAGCTAAGGATGCTGTGAGGTTAAGTAATTGTGTGCCTTATTGAATCGTTTTATGTTTTATTTTTAGGTATTTTAATTTTATTCGGTATCTATTTAATATACTTGAATTCCAATTTTTTAGCTTTGATTAATATATTTTGAGACTACCCGTCCATTGGACGGGCCTGAGCACTAGTATTATAACTAAAAGAGGAGGTTGAAGGTACACTTGACACACCTAATCTCTTTTAGGCCTAATTCTCCTCCTAATTAATCTAGCCCTCTCCTTTTTTCTAGATTTTTTTTTGCTTATTAAATAGATAATTATATTTAAAACTCTATCATAAATCTTTTTCTATCAAAACAAATCTTTTAAATTTTAAAGATATATAATATCCTTAAAACTCTCCCAATAAATTATTATATATACAACCTAAATTTTATTAATCATTATCATTCATATTATTCATCTTCTTCCTATCTTTAATAAACAAATCAAGTTCAGTAAATTTCTCAACAAAAAAAACATATGGTTTTTTTATATCACTTTAATTTTATGTTATTGTTATTTTTCATCTCTTTTAATTTAGTTTGTTGTCAATCGTAGTTTGATTATGGCTTCTTCTTCTACTACAAAAGAGTTTATTCTTTTAAATTTGTTTTGTTCATGATTTGTTATTTTTCACTTGTTTTGTCATTTATTATTTTAATATTTACCTTGATATATATTTTTAGCCTGAAGACTATTAAAAATAATAGAATATATCTATTATTATATAGATCGACTATTAGAACCTTTTTGTCTTAAATGGCCTATATATATATACAAGACACTATGTAATCTTCTTATTTTTAGTATTATAATAACATGTTTTTTAACGGTGATAACATGATACACTTTATAAGTAATTTAAGTTTTATATTTAGGTTTTTAAAAGAACAAATACATAGTAGAAGACTCTGGGGTTTGGCAAAAGAGAAAATTTACATATGTTCTAACGTAATTATTACTTAGCTCTGATACAAATTATTTCATTGATTAGTTTATTATTTGTTTTTTTATATAATAAAATAAAATAAAAAATATTTATGTGTTACCACCTGGTGGCACCGGTCGGCAAACTCCGTTCAGCGAGTCCCACTCCCTCTTCTCTTAGGCTTTCTAATTATTTTTTTCGGACAAAAGTAATGTTTGATGCCAAATATTTACGAGTACATGATATGTATCTCACTTTCAAGTTATAATTGTGAAAACTAAATGCATGCGATGAGACATATTTAAATTTCATTTTTCTTATAAAACTATTAATAATAAATATATATATATATATATATAACTCAAATATTAGAATAAACCAATTTGGGAATTTTTAAAAAATATAATAAGTTATAAAAATAATAATTAGACCATGTAAAGTTGATATCGATGAGCTAAATGCTTACTAGGAAACGTATATATTCAGTTAAAAAAGGGAAAAAAGAAAAGTGAAAGAAAAGTCTTTTTGACTTTTAAAAGAGAGTTATAAATCGTCATCAAATCAGATCTGTCTTCCCAGCTCCCCAAACTTTTTATCAGAATCAAAACCATGGAAAATACTAAAAACGTAGAATCAAGCCCTCTTTTAGCAAAACAATCTCTGAACACCAACAATCATGAATCAAACCCAACAATCAACGACGAAAACAACAACATCATTGAAAAGAAGAAATCAACCCAGATCCCTCCTGATGATATGAAACATGTTGGATATCAGGCCCTTTATGTTCTACTTAGTGTGATTTATTATAAGAAAGACAATATAAGATGATACAAAAAATATAAGAGGGACTTTTGTTGCAGAGAAGAAAAGATGCATTCATTTATAAACTATTTGGGCTATATATATAGCCTTACAAAACCAACGTGCAAAACAACTTAACCAAATGAAACTACTCATACTCCTATAAAATAGGCACTAGCTTACTGACCCACTCTTCTAACGTGTACCACTCTAATGTACACCTCCTTCAAACTCGGTCAAAGCTTTACCCGCTCATATTGACTAGACTATTAACTAAACTAAATATTAAAACTACATTAGACTTCAACCTCCAGCCATGTATCATGCAATCCACGTGAAACTTTGGAGTCTAACTTATTCAACAATTTAAAGTACCAAATAACAACGCTAAATATAACCAAGTCAAGATTAATTCTCAACACACTCCCTTAATCTTGACTTCACTCTATCAAAGCAAAGGTTCCTCATCCTCGATCATGTACGCCTCTTCTTCTTTCGTTTCCTTCTTGGTACACTTCGCCGCGTGATGACCATACTCTTGGCAATTGTAACATTTGATGTGTCGTTTATCTCTATACCCACCTGGATCTTCATTAGACTGAAAACGACCTCCTCTACCTCTACCATAACCGCGACGTCTAACCACGACCTCTTCCACTTTGGCCTTGATCAAAATCACCACGTCTAGCCCTTTCTTTCCAATCTTCCCTTGTAAGCAACAATTTCCCTTGATCATTTTCTTCCTCATCAAAAACTTTAATTCTATCTTCATACGCTTTCAACCTCCCTACCGCTTCATCAAGTGTCATCTCATCTAACTTGGAGTATTGCTCAATGGATGCAACAATTTGCAAATATTTCTTTGGAACACCACTAAAAAATTTCCTTACCACCACCCATCTTCCAAACTAGACCCAAGACTCTTGTACTTTGTAGCAATTTCACTTAGTTTGCCCGAAAAGTCATCAAGCGTCTCGCCATCTTTCATCTTCAACATGTCTAGTTCGGTTCTTAGAGTTTGGAGCCTCGCCTTTTGAACTCTTTCGACTCCCAAATACCGCGAACGAAGCGCTTCCCACACATACTACAAACAATATTGCATTTGTCCACACTTTTAGTGAGTGTGAACAAATTAAAATTTTTGTCACGTTTTTTTGTGTATAAAAATATATAGAAATAAAAGTGTGTATAAATTTCTCCACACTAAAAAGTGTGTAGAATAAAAGTTCACACTTTTTAGTGTGAACTTTCATAATTATTTTGTAACGCCTCATTTGTTCACGCTAACTTTTTAGTTACCGTGGACAAATGAGGTGTTACAAAATAATTATAAAAGTTCACACTAAAAAGTGTGAACTTTTAGTTCTACACACTTTTTAGTGTGAAGAAATTTCTACACACTTTCATTTCTACATATTTTTACACACATAAAAGCGTGACAAAATTTTTAATTTGTTCACGCTAACTAAAAGTGTGAACAAATGCAACATTGTTTGTAGTGACATCTTTTGCATCCTTATGTATTGACACTTGAATCAACACATCTTCGGGTAGAGTTTGAAACATGAATGCTCTTGCCAATAAGTTATTCTTTGCATTAACCACTGCTCCTTCCGTTGCCGGCTTAACCGCTTCCCACAAACCATATGCTTGTAGGATCGACTCCACCATAATCGACCAACTTGTGTAGTTTGTAGCCGTTAACTTGGGACATTGCAATGGAATGCTACTGCTTGGATTGTTCACGGGTACAATAGACCAGCTTCTCCACTAGAACCCGACATCTTGCTCTTTCACCTGACAAAATAGAACAAAAAACACAAAAAAACTTTCTGTTCTTTCTCGCACACAACAACCAGCACTTTAACACATTTTAATTCTTTTCTTTCCAACACCACTTCTCCACAAAACACAAATCACTTTGCTTCACACAGAATCAAAACAAGATCAGCAACTCAACTAATACGTACCACAAAACTCTTCTTTTTTCACTCAGAAATTTTCTGTTTTCTCACACAAACTTCACTACAACTCAAGCACACAGCCTCTCTTCACTCGAATTGAATCACACAGATCAGTTACACACACCTCTTCTCTGTTTCTGACAACACAGATCAGCCCACTCACGCCTATAACACACAGCTTTGTCTCGACTTTTGCTTCTTCACATGAACTCGGCTCACTTAGAGCTTTGTTCAGACCTCTCTATACACTGATTTGGTTCACATAGAACCCCTTAACGACACTAGTTTGAGCCGAAGCTCTGATACCAATTGTTGGATATCAGGCCCCTTTTGATGTTCTACTTAGTGTGATTTATTATAAGAAAAACAATATAAGATGATACAAAAAATATAAAAGAGACTTTTGTTGCAGAGAAGAAAAGATGCATTCATTCATAAACTATTTGGGCTATATATATAGCCTTACCAAACCAACGTGCAAAACAACTTAACCAATTGAAACTACTCATACTCCTATAAAATAAGCACTAGCTTACTGACCCACTCTTCTAACGTGTACCACTCTAATGTACACCTCCTTTAAACTCGGTCAAAGCTTTACCCACTCATATTGACTAGACTATTAACTAAACTAAATATTAAAACTACATTAGACTTCAACCTCCAGCCATGTATCATGCAATCCACGTGAAACTTTGGAGTCTAACTTATTCAACAATTTAAAGTACCAAATAACAACGCTAAATATAACCAAGTCAAGATTAATTCTCAACACACTCCCTTAATCTTGACTTCACTCTATCAAAGCAAAGGTTCCTCATCCTCGATCATGTACGCCTCTTCTTCTTTCGTTTCCTTCTTGGTACACTTCGCCGCGTGATGACCATACTCTTGGCAATTGTAACATTTGATGTGTCGTTTATCTCTATACCCACCTGGATCTTCATTAGACTGAAAACGACCTCCTCTACCTCTACCATAACCGCGACGTCTAACCACGACCTCTTCCACTTTGGCCTTGATCAAAATCACCACGTCTAGCCCTTTCTTTCCAATCTTCCCTTGTAAGCAACAATTTCCCTTGATCATTTTCTTCCTCATCAAAAACTTTAATTCTATCTTCATACGCTTTCAACCTCCCTACCGCTTCATCAAGTGTCATCTCATCTAACTTGGAGTATTGCTCAATGGATGCAACAATTTGCAAATATTTCTTTGGAACACCACTAAAAAATTTCCTTACCACCACCCATCTTCCAAACTAGACCCAAGACTCTTGTACTTTGTAGCAATTTCACTTAGTTTGCCCGAAAAGTCATCAAGCGTCTCGCCATCTTTCATCTTCAACATGTCTAGTTCGGTTCTTAGAGTTTGGAGCCTCGCCTTTTGAACTCTTTCGACTCCCAAATACCGCGAACGAAGCGCTTCCCACACATACTACAAACAATATTGCATTTGTCCACACTTTTAGTGAGTGTGAACAAATTAAAATTTTTGTCACGTTTTTTTGTGTATAAAAATATATAGAAATAAAGTGTGTATAAATTTCTCCACACTAAAAAGTGTGTAGAAATAAAAGTTCACACTTTTTAGTGTTAACTTTCATAATTATTTTGTAACGCCTCATTTGTTCACGCTAACTTTTTAGTTACCGTGGACAAATGAGGTGTTACAAAATAATTATAAAAGTTCACACTAAAAAGTGTGAACTTTTAGTTCTACACACTTTTTAGTGTGAAGAAATTTCTACACACTTTTAAAATTTCTACACACTTTCATTTCTACATATTTTTACACACATAAAAGCGTGACAAAATTTTTAATTTGTTCACGCTAACTAAAAGTGTGAACAAATGCAACATTGTTTGTAGTGACATCTTTTGCATCCTTATGTATTGACACTTGAATCAACACATCTTCGGGTAGAGTTTGAAACATGAATGCTCTTGCCAATAAGTTATTCTTTGCATTAACCACTGCTCCTTCCGTTGCCGGCTTAACCGCTTCCCACAAACCATATGCTTGTAGGATCGACTCCACCATAATCGACCAACTTGTGTAGTTTGTAGCCGTTAACTTGGGACATTGCAATGGAATGCTACTGCTTGGATTGTTCACGGGTACAATAGACCAGCTTCTCCACTAGAACCCGACATCTTGCTCTTTCACCTGACAAAATAGAACAAAAAACACAAAAAAACTTTCTGTTCTTTCTCGCACACAACAACCAGCACTTTAACACATTTTAATTCTTTTCTTTCCAACACCACTTCTCCACAAAACACAAATCACTTTGCTTCACACAGAATCAAAACAAGATCAGCAACTCAACTAATACGTACCACAAAACTCTTCTTTTTTCACTCAGAAATTTTCTGTTTTCTCACACAAACTTCACTACAACTCAAGCACACAGCCTCTCTTCACTCGAATTGAATCACACAGATCAGTTACACACACCTCTTCTCTGTTTCTGACAACACAGATCAGCCCACTCACGCCTATAACACACAGCTTTGTCTCGACTTTTGCTTCTTCACATGAACTCGGCTCACTTAGAGCTTTGTTCAGACCTCTCTATACACTGATTTGGTTCACATAGAACCCCTTAACGACACTAGTTTGAGCCGAAGCTCTGATACCAATTGTTGGATATCAGGCCCCTTTTGATGTTCTACTTAGTGTGATTTATTATAAGAAAAACAATATAAGATGATACAAAAAATATAAAAGAGACTTTTGTTGCAGAGAAGAAAAGATGCATTCATTTATAAACTATTTGGGCTATATATATAGCCTTACAAAACCAACGTGCAAAACAACTTAACCAATTGAAACTACTCATACTCCTATAAAATAAGCACTAGCTTACTGACCCACTCTTCTAACGTGTACCACTCTAATGTACACCTCCTTTAAACTCGGTCAAAGCTTTACCCACTCATATTGACTAGACTATTAACTAAACTAAATATTAAAACTACATTAGACTTCAACCTCCAGCCATGTATCATGCAATCCACGTGAAACTTTGGAGTCTAACTTATTCAAAAATTTAAAGTACCAAATAACAACGCTAAATATAACCAAGTCAAGATTAATTCTCAACAAAACACTCCGATGAACATGCAGCACCAGTTGTATATGGGCTCCCAATTAATGAATACGAGTGTCAATGTGATTTGGGAGCCCTTACGCAGATCTCAATGGGATTCTGGCCTCTTTGCTTGTTTGGGCCGCAGTGATCACTTCTGTAGCAGTGATCTTGAAGTTTGTAAGTCTTTTTTTTCATATATATATACACACATCTGTATAAATTGTTGATTTTATTCATTATTAGTTGTTTCATTGTTATTAGATTAATTAATATATTCATTGTGCTTGTTAAAATCAACTTGAAACTTGTAATGATTTTAGGGTTTGTAGTATTCCAATTTGTATGTGGCACCAAATTGAAACTAAATAAATCAACTTGAAACTTGTAATGATTTTAGGGTTTGTAGTATTCCAATTTGTATGTGGCACCAAATTGAAACTAAATAAATCAACTTGAAACTTGTAATGATTACAGGACTTTGGAAGTGTAGATGGGTATAGGTATAGCGTTGCTAAGGTCCCCTCACCACATTTGTATGTGGCAGGATTTGAATCCTTGACCCTCTAGGACGAAACCATAAAGTGGAAAACTCCCTAAAATGCCCCTTACTAGGGAAGAGCAAGATTACTAAAATCCCGAAACTGAACCGGTACTGAAAATCGGTACCGATGGGGATTCGATATCAGTATCGGTTTTTAGTTTTGGTCATTTTCGGTTTCGGTACCAATCGGTTCGGTACCGGTTAGGTATTGGTAAAACCGAAATTAGAACCGACTATTAACTTTGTAGATTGACGAGTTTATTCATTGCTATATAATAATGAATATAATCTAAGTAGTGACTCACAAGTACACACACGAAATGAATATCAAATGCCTTGCTAGTAGCTAGTAATTCTGATTGCTATACAAACCTTATATAAGTGCTTAACTAGTCAGCAGAAAGTAGTAAGATTGAGCTGTAAGACATGTGGAAGTATAGAACTGTTTTAGAGGTATTAACACGAGTAAAAAGTTAGCTTTTAGTTTTGATTGACCAATTATCTTGCCTCTAGCTATAGCTTACTTATTTTGTCTAAAGCTTTCTCAAATCGTTCGGTAAGGCCGTCACCCCTGGTCAAACTTGTATTACTCTCAAAATAAGCGCAGGCAACATGGCTGAATGCCAGTTGACTACAACATTTACAAAGTAAATGCCCTCACGGGCCCCCCAAAAAGGGAACCCGTGATGCAGGAAATGAATCAAGTGAGTGACTGGACAAGCCCAGAACACCTAATAACAATCCAACTAGCAAGCTAACAATACAAATGAAAGACAAACACTAGTAGTCTACTGTTTATCAACCAATCTTCATGAACTGAGAGGTTTCATCTTCAATAGATACAACTTCATCACTATCGTCATCCTCATAATCATCATCGGTCGGACCAAAAGGCGCAGGATCTGTTGCTGCGTCTGGGTCTGGGTCCTGCTGGGACATACTAGGGGCTGGGAGGAAGCTGGCATCATCTGTGTTTAAGGCACATAATGCCTCAAACGGGTTACCAGTAGTGACAACTGGTGCTGAAGTAGAGGGAATATCCTGTTGAGGAGCAGCATGTGAACCGGAGTGTGTATCTGGAATGACCGTGATAGGCTGGGGTGAATCTGTAGATGCTGAGATATCCAGATCAGACATCGGAGCCTTGCCTTTTGAGTTGGCAGGCCTCTCTGGTTTCTTAGGGACATACTGAAA
>CM067167.1:173563427-173573427 GCA_034093135.1 Erigeron breviscapus
TTATATTATATTATATTATATTATATTATATTATATTATATTATATTATATTATATTATATTATATTATGTGTTAGGATTAATGTAAATATTAATTATAAATTATATTATATTATATTATATTATATTATATTATATTATATTATATTATATATTATATTATATTATATACTATATTAATACAATGTGAATAGTAACTCGTCTGCGTGGCGAGTTACTATTCGTCCATGTTACAACCCGCACCATTATTCGGATTTTGCCAAATCGCATCCGGTTCGGGTTTTCTAATATGAGTTACTTCCTGGTTTTTTCCATATGTTTTTCCTTTCGGGTTTTCAAATAATTATATTGAAAACGTTTATTTTTTTTTTGTAACAATATTCAGATTTTACCACATTAGATCCTTTCAGGTTTAAAATTACGAGGTTACTTTTGGTTCCATACATTTTTTTTTCTTTTGGATTTTCAAATAATATATCAAAACTACTTTTTTTGTAATTATATTGAAAACGTTTATTCTTTTTTTTGTAACAATATTCAGATTTTACCACATTAGATCCCTTTGAGGTTTAAAATTACGGGTTACTTCTTGGTTTCTTACTTTTTTTTTTCTTTTGGGTTTCAAATAATATATCAAAACTACTTTTTGTGCTATTGCCTTTGAATAAATATCATTTCATATGTCAAATATTTTAACAAACATATATAGCGACACATCATCAATAACAAAACATAATCGTTTTCAGGTTTCCAAACAATATATTAAAAACTTTTATTAATTTTTTTGTGGTATTGTCTTTGAATAAGTATATATTTTATATGTCAAAGTTTTTAGAAACATAAATCATCAATAACAAAACCAATCGAACTAATTGAAACCACGCAACACGCAGACGGAAACTATTGTGCTTTTGCCTTTAAATAAATATATTAAATATATATTTGATATGATAAACTTTTAAACAAACCTATCATGACAGAATGTTTGTTCATTCAATGCAAGTATACTAAATAACACAATCGTTTCAACATGACAATTAATGCCCCGCAACGCGGGGCCATAAATTCCTAGTTATCATAATGTTAATTTGATGAGTATATACATATGATATATCTATCTCCTTAATAATGTAAACTGGGTAAAAAAATTAAAAACTTTAAGCACTTTTTACAATATCCCCAAAATACCCTTAAATATCCCATCATCCATTTTACTCTATGCGCTCATCCTCTCTTCCAACAACCCATCTTCCATCTCGATCCATTTTCGTGGCCATCCATCACCAACACAACCATCAATCACCAACACCACCGCCGCCAAAAACCACCATCAGAGTCGTCTCCGATCAATCGCTGATAATTTTCTCTTTTTTTTCATTGTTATTAGTTATCTCATATCTCATTCTTTTTTATTTTCCATCGGCGCCACCGGTTCTTTTCTTCCATCGAACACACCGATTGGAACCACCACACACCAATATGACTGGCAAGAGAAAGAAACGACCAGGTGCCTACTGTTAGGGTCAGTTTTACTAGACCCACTCCAGACTAGAAGTCTGGAGTCCTACTGAAGATTTGTCCAGAAATAATGGAAGACCAGTGAGCAAAATACTTGTATAGGAAAATCTGGAATTCCAGATTAGCTCACTGGACTTCACCCCAGTCCAGATCTATTCTACTGAAGACATTCTTACTGAAGTCAAAGACTGAAGTCAGAATAAAGAAGACTGACAAATGGCGGAGTCCACTGGAAGTCTTACCAGATCTACGACTGGAGGTTGTCAGTGTTCTAGACCTTACAAGTATGAACACTGATTACGAGGAATTGACTTTTTGCCTTTACACACTTTTCAAAGAACATTCCACTTGTCTTTACAAAAGTACTTACGTGTGTAAAGGTGGTTGGTTAAAAGGATTATTGTCATATTGATGTGACTTTATCCTTGTACCTTAACCAATGCATTTAATGACCTTGTCGGTTCATTAAATGCATGCAATCATATTTGTACGGCACAAATTCACTGGTGAATTTGTTTGCCTATAAATACAAAGTCATTTCCTTGTTAAAATTACTTTTAGCAATTAAGGTGAATTTGTCTAAATACTCTCGATCGTAACAGGGATACTTCACAACTTTAAGTATCTCGATCTAAAGAGTTATTTGGCAAATATAGATCATTTGTAATTCATAGGTTGTTAGGATACTTACATATTTGTATTATCTTGATTCCGCACAACCTTGTATTTTATTTAACATCATAAATAAAATACACTTGAAACATTTACATTGTGTTCCACCTTTACTTTATTGCTTTTAGTCTTGTATTACTTCTTTGTTTATATACTTGCATTTATATTCAAGTAATACTAGTCCAATCTAGTGCTTATTAGACTTGTTGTATTTTACACTTTGGGTTAAACCATCTATCGAGTTTGGGACTCACAATTGGTATCAGAGCAGAAGGCTAAACAAACTTGCCTAGATCTGTTTCTTTGATGGCCACCCCATAAAATACACAAGGAGGTTTCAATCATGGTCCTTATCCTAATATCAATGATCAAAATAATGAACCACCACCTGTTAATAACACTAATCCACCACCTCCTCCTCCTACTCCTGCTTCTCCACATGTGCAGGTGCACTACTCAAACAATCTTGTTCCTAAATTCAGTGGGAATAGTGATGAATTTGGTACGTGGAAGGCTAGGATGATATTGCATATCACTGGTATTGAGAGAAACATGATGAAAATTTAAATGAAGGACCTTATGTCCCCACATCACCTCTCAATGCTCTTCTTGATCCTACTGGATCTAGAAGAGGTCGGGAAAAGAGGGAGGAACATTGGTCTGAAGAGGAGAGGAGATTGGTAAATCTAGATACCCTTCTCAAAAACATGATCCTCGGGACTGTTCCAGAAACCCTAATTCCCCCTGGAGAATCTACTTTTATCTGGAGAATCTAGTCTTATCTCTCCAGACTGTGATGAATCTGAAAATGATGACCTGGTTGCAATGATTGCTAAAACGTTCAACCGTTTCAAAGCAAGAGCAAATAGGCCATCTGGACAATTTGCATCCAGTTCTTCTACTGATAAGACCAATCTGACATGCTTTAAGTGTGGCAGAAAAGGTCATTTCATGAAAGATTGCAAGTCCAGTCAGTTTGTATCCCAGCCTGGTCCATTTTCTTTCTAATAAAAAGCCTGATGATAGCTATAAATCTAAATACAAAAAGCTTAAGGCTTAAATTGCTCTCATGGCACAACAAATGGAAAATAATAATAAGTGCATGATTGCAACAACTGAAGAGAAATGGGTTCCTTCTGATGATTCATCTGCTGATGAAGAAGAAGAAAGAGATTGTTGTTACATGGCTCTGGCAGACGAAGAGCACCTGGTGAAGGAAGATGTCACATCTGGAAGATGGGTGGACATTGTTATCAAAAAGGTTAGTGATTATGATACTGAAACTGACCAAGAATTAAAACTGGACATTGTTGAAGCTCTTAATTCTGATTTAATCTTTGTTGAAACTGTTAGATCTGACTGTGTAAATGGTCTAGAAACAGATTTTTCTGAAATTACAGTTTTAAAATCAAAATTAAAAGAACTTCAAGACATTGGACTGGCATTTCAAGCCCAAGTTCTGGTAACTGAACAATTGATTCAAGAAAAACAAGATCTTGAAAGTCATTTTAGAAAAAGAAAAACTGGTCATTAAATCATGGCTTGAAACCAGAAAGCCATATGATGCTGGAGTAAATCAATTTCCCACTCAAAAACGTGCTTATTTAGATGGAAATACTCATGTTGCATCATTAATACCAGTAATTGATCGGTTACCAGAAGGATTCAGGCCCATTACCATTTATGATGAGCCTGTAACTCCTAAGGCCAATATTTTCCCAGTTCAATCCCAGAGGTTAAGACTGGAGCATTCCAGATGACTGCTCCAGTTAAAAAGGTCAATCTGAAGAAACCTTTGCCTCAGAGTGCTTCTTTAGAACCCCAGGTTCAAAAGAAGACCAGTTCCCTTCCTAAGCCTCGAGCCCAGTCAACTGGAATGGCTCAGGTGTCATCTGATGAATGTATTTTGTTAAGGTTAGAGAGCCAGTTTCAATTACTGACTCGTCAATTTCAAAGTTTTAATGCAAGATTAAACTTTATTGAGGGTACTTCATCTGGCCCTAGACAAAATACCAAACCTTTTTCAAAGAAAGATAAATATATTTCTCAGTTGAGAAAAAGAAAAAGGTTTCAAAACTATCAACCCCAGTGGTCTTTTCAACTAAGACTACTGTTGAAGAAAGTGAACTCAACCAGATACCTCCAGGGACCTATAAAAGAGGGTCCAGTGAACCCATCAGTCGATGGGTTCCTAAATCTAACTGATATATCTGGTGGATGTGCAGGGCGATCGAAAGAAATTTATCTGGTATCTTGACAGTGCAGCTGGCAGGACAATGACTGGATGTAAGACCCTGCTGGAGGAGTTCGTAATTTCTGACGGACCCTCCATTACTTTTGGAAATGATGGTTGTGGAAAAACTGAGGGGTATGGTGTCTGAACAATGGACAAGTCAAATTCAGACGAGTTGCATATGTGAATGGTTTGAAATATAACCTGATCAGTGTAAGTCAACTGTGTGAAGATGGCTATCAAGTTCTATTCAATATTGTTCATGGCATCGTATTCAACAAGGACTGGAAGGTAGTATTGATTGCTCCCAGAAGAGGGAATGTGTACGTGATGGATATGGAAAGCTCTCCCTCAGAGCAGTGTTTCTATACTCAAGCTGATGAAGACACAAACTGGTTATGGCACAAAAGGTTATCCCATTTAAATTTCAAAATATTAATAAGTTGTCTAGAAAACAACTGGCAGATGGGATACCTTCAGTTTCCTTCAAAAAGGAAAGGCCATGTCCAGGATGTGAGATGGGTAAGCAGAAACGTACCAGTTTCAAGAACAGACAGAATTTTAGCATATCTTAACCACTTCATATGCTTCATATGGACCTCTTCGGTCCAGTGAATGTTCAGACTCGTGCTGGTAAAAGATACACCCTAGTGATCATAGATGAATTCTCCAGATATTTTCACGTTTTTGGATGTCCAGTGTACATCCTGAACGACTCCAGTCAGTTAGGCAAATTCGATGCCAAAGCTGATGAAGGGTATTTCTTAGGCTATTCAGCCATTCGCAAGGCCTTCAGAGTCTACAACAAGAGACTGGAGAAGGTCCATGAGTCAATTCACGTTACATTTGATGAATCAAATGCTGCAATCAATAAAAAGCCAATCCTTGATTCTCCCCCATAAAATCCAATTATCTTCGGTGAATCTGATCCCATTAACTGCAAAGATTCACCTGAAGAAGTTTCCAGTCATCCTGATCTGGAACCTGTTCAGACTAAGAAACCCTCCAGTAGTACTCCATTCTATCCTTCAATTATTTTCAAGCTACCCTCTGAAATTATTATTGGATCAGATGTTCGTACTATTCCCCCAATATCAGTATCAGTTGAAATTATACCAGAAATGTCTTCAAATGAAGAATTCCAAACTGAACCAGTACTTCAAGAAATGCCTTCAAATGAAGAATTTCATGATGCAAATCGTGATTTAAATGACTCAGATGAAGATGTTGAAGTAGTCTGGAAAGATCCTCCTCCAGAAGCAACACCAGAGGAGACTCAACTGAACTCTTGCACTGATATTGTTGTCAGTAACAATCCTGGTCAATACTCCAGATGGACAAAAGCTCATCCTATCGATCAGATCATAGGTGACTCCAGTAGAGGAGTTCAGACCAGAAGAGCCTCCAGTAATCAATGCTTATATGTCAGTTTCTTATCACTGAACGAACCAAAGAAGATTGACGAGGCTATGGAAGATCCAAGCTGGGTGACTGCTATGCAAGAAGAGCTTCACCAGTTTGAAAGGAACAAGGTTTGGTACCTGGTTCCTTTCCCAGTTGGAAAGAAAGAACCAATTGGAACCAGATGGGTCTTCAGGAACAAGGTAGATGAAGATGGCCACGTAATCAGAAACAAGGCCAGACTGGTAGCACAAGGCTACTGCCAGTCAGATGTCGATTTTGATGAATCATTTGCACCAGTGGCTAGACTTGAAGCGATCAGAATATTCTTAGCATTTGCTGCTCATCATCAATTCAAGGTCTACCAGATGGATGTTAAAAGTGCATTTTTGAATGGAAAACTTGAAGAAGAAGTTTATGTCAGACAACCACCAGGTTTCGTTGATGAAAAGCATCCACACTGGGTATATCGTCTGGACAAAGCACTCTATGGTCTCAGACAAGCCCCACGTGCCTGGTATGATACTCTGACTAAACACTTATTGAAAAATGGTTTCAAAAGAGGTGCAATTGACAATACCTTATTTATTCTTCATGAAAAAGGTAATCTTCTGATGGTACAAATTTATGTTGATGATATTATTTTTGGGTCTACTGATGACAAAATGTGCAAGAAATTTTTGAAAATAATGTCGACTGAATATGAGATGAGTTTAATGGGTGAATTAACATATTTTCTTGGACTCCAGATTAAACAGACCAGAGATGGTATTTTTATTAATCAGGAAAAATATGTTAGAGATCTTTTAAAGAAATATGATATGAACTCTTCACCATCTAAACCCACTCCAATTTCTGCACCATTAACACTGGACTCAGATCCAGATGGTAAACCAGTGAACACCACTGTCTATAGAGGCATGGTTGGTTCACTGATGTATTTAACTGCCAGTAGACCAGATATTATGTTTTCAACATGTTTATGTGCCAGATATCAGTCTAATCCAAAAGAATCTCATATGCTTGCTGTAAAGCGCATACTGAAATACCTTAAGGGTGTCCCAGTTTGGGTCTTTGTCTCCTTGTAAATGTGTCCCTCTCATTGTCTGTATGGGTTGAAGTGCATGTTTGAGGTGACTTTTGTCTCCTTGTAAATGTGTCCCTCTCATTTGTCTGTATTAGTTGACGTGCATGTTTGAGGTGACTTTTGTCTCCTTGTAAATGTGTCCCTCTCATTTGTCTGTATTAGTTGACGTGCATGTTTGAGGTGACTTTTGTCTCCTTGTAAATGTGTCCCTCTCATTTGTCTGTATTAGTTGACGTGCATGTTTGAGGTGACTTTTGTCTCCTTGTAAATGTGTCCCTCTCATTTGTCTGTATTAGTTGACGTGCATGTTTGAGGTGACTTTTGTCTCCTTGTAAATGTGTCCCTCTCATTTGTCTGTATTAGTTGACGTGCATGTTTGAGGTTACTAGTCTCTTTGTAAATGTGTCCCTCTCACTGGTAATTAGATAGGTTGAAGTGCATGTTTGAGGTGACTTTTGTCTCCTTGTAAATGTGTCCCTCTCATTTGTCTGTATTAGTTGACGTGCATGTTTGAGGTGACTTTTGTCTCCTTGTAAATGTGTCCCTCTCATTTGTCTGTATTAGTTGACGTGCATGTTTGAGGTGACTTTTGTCTCCTTGTAAATGTGTCCCTCTCATTTGTCTGTATTAGTTGACGTGCATGTTTGAGGTGACTTTTGTCTCCTTGTAAATGTGTCCCTCTCATTTGTCTGTATTAGTTGACGTGCATGTTTGAGGTACTTGCTCCTTGTAAATGTGTCCCTCTCACTGGTAATTAGATAGGTTGAAGTGCATGTTTGAGGTGACTTTTGTCTCCTTGTAAATGTGTCCCTCTCATTTGTCTGTATTAGTTGACGTGCATGTTTGAGGTGACTTTTGTCTCCTTGTAAATGTGTCCCTCTCATTTGTCTGTATTAGTTGACGTGCATGTTTGAGGTGACTTTTGTCTCCTTGTAAATGTGTCCCTCTCATTTGTCTGTATTAGTTGACGTGCATGTTTGAGGTGACTTTTGTCTCCTTGTAAATGTGTCCCTCTCATTTGTCTGTATTAGTTGACGTGCATGTTTGAGGTGACTTTTGTCTCCTTGTAAATGTGTCCCTCTCATTTGTCTGTATTAGTTGACGTGCATGTTTGAGGTGACTTTTGTCTCCTTGTAAATGTGTCCCTCTCATTTGTCTGTATTAGTTGACGTGCATGTTTGAGGTGACTTTTGTCTCCTTGTAAATGTGTCCCTCTCATTTGTCTGTATTAGTTGACGTGCATGTTTGAGGTGACTTTTGTCTCCTTGTAAATGTGTCCCTCTCATTTGTCTGTATTAGTTGACGTGCATGTTTGAGGTGACTTTTGTCTCCTTGTAAATGTGTCCCTCTCATTTGTCTGTATTAGTTGACGTGCATGTTTGAGGTGACTTTTGTCTCCTTGTAAATGTGTCCCTCTCATTTGTCTGTATTAGTTGACGTGCATGTTTGAGGTGACTTTTGTCTCCTTGTAAATGTGTCCCTCTCATTTGTCTGTATTAGTTGACGTGCATGTTTGAGGTGACTTTTGTCTCCTTGTAAATGTGTCCCTCTCATTTGTCTGTATTAGTTGACGTGCATGTTTGAGGTGACTTTTGTCTCCTTGTAAATGTGTCCCTCTCATTTGTCTGTATTAGTTGACGTGCATGTTTGAGGTGACTTTTGTCTCCTTGTAAATGTGTCCCTCTCATTTGTCTGTATTAGTTGACGTGCATGTTTGAGGTGACTTTTGTCTCCTTGTAAATGTGTCCCTCTCATTTGTCTGTATTAGTTGACGTGCATGTTTGAGGTGACTTTTGTCTCCTTGTAAATGTGTCCCTCTCATTTGTCTGTATTAGTTGACGTGCATGTTTGAGGTACTTTGTCTTGTAAATGTGTCCCTCTCACTGGTAATTAGATAGGTTGAAGTGCATGTTTGAGGTGACTTTTGTCTCCTTGTAAATGTGTCCCTCTCATTTGTCTGTATTAGTTGACGTGCATGTTTGAGGTGACTTTTGTCTCCTTGTAAATGTGTCCCTCTCATTTGTCTGTATTAGTTGAAGTGCATGTTTGAGGTGACTTTTGTCTCCTTGTAAATGTGTCCCTCTCATTTGTCTGTATTAGTTGACGTGCATGTTTGAGGTACTTTGTCTCCTTGTAAATGTGTCCCTCTCACTGGTAATTAGATAGGTTGAAGTGCATGTTTGAGGTGACTTTTGTCTCCTTGTAAATGTGTCCCTCTCATTTGTCTGTATTAGTTGACGTGCATGTTTGAGGTTACCAGTCTCTTTCAAATGGTTATCATTGGTACTTTACTGGAGTGTCCCTCCAGTGTACCATCAGTGCATGCATCACTGGCCTAATCCACCAGTGATACTGGAGTGTCCAGTCAACCTCCAGATGCACTGGTATGTCAGTCATAATACTTTTTAATACTTGGTCATTGTGCGTGCCACGTATGCAAAATCTTTGAAAAGATATTTATCTTGATATTTATCTTATTATCCTACGTGGCATGTAATTTTTTCAAAGAAATGATGGTATTTTTACCTTGGGAAGACAAAAAGTGCAAGTTGGTAATGTTTGTGGGCTGTAAACCGTCACACATTTATGTGTGATGTGATGTATTTAATGCGGATCTCAAAACCCGATCAAAATTATATTTGATAAATTCAAATTTAACCGTTTGAGTTCCACATTCTCTCTCCTATATAAATACCCACTTTCACTTTCATTAGCATTTACTTCGAACATATTTACTCCCAAATTCTTCAAATTCCTTCATTTATTTCTTTTTCATTCAATTTCCAATCATAAATCTCTCTCATATTCAATTCATCAAATCTTCATAAACCCTAAATTCAGTTTCTTTTTCATCTATCTATCATATTCAATGGCACCAAGACAATCTAATTCACCAAAAAATCTGCTCGCTGCTGAATATGCTCCGGTTGCCAATGTTGTAAAGGCACCTCATATTACCTTAGAGGCAAAGGACCATCAGAATAAACATGAACAATTGGATGGCTAGACTCACTAGCACCACTCATGCTCCCACCTCTCTCATCGGACGACTGAATGCCTTTTTCCTCAGTTGTCCACTCTATGGTGCTC
>CM067167.1:173578427-173615165 GCA_034093135.1 Erigeron breviscapus
CTGAACACTGATTACGAGGAATTGACTTTTTGCCTTTACACACTTTTCAAAGAACATTCCACTTGTCTTTACAAAAGTACTTACGTGTGTAAAGGTGGTTGGTTAAAAGGATTATTGTCATATTGATGTGACTTTATCCTTGTACCTTAACCAATGCATTTAATGACCTTGTCGGTTCATTAAATGCATGCAACCATATTTGTACAGCACAATTTCACTGGTGAATTTGTTTGCCTATAAATACAAAGTCATTTCCTTGTTAAAATTACTTTTAGCAATTAAGGTGAATTTGTCTAAATACTCTCGATCGTAACAGGGATACTTCACAACTTTAAGTATCTCGATCTAAAGAGTTATTTGGCAAATATAGATCATTTGTAATTCATAGGTTGTTAGGATACTTACATATTTGTATTATCTTGATTCCGCACAACCTTGTATTTATTTCCCAAAATTGTAACTTATTTTCTGTTGATGGCTGTATATATAGTTACATATTTTGATTCACAAGTAAGTGATCAGATTTAGTCTAAGTAAAAAATAAAAGATGAAACTGAAACACTGATGATCTATAAAGTGCTCTCCAGTAACTTAAAATTTTTTTAGACTAAGTCAAAACAAGTGTTTTTCAAGCATACAAAAGTGTATAGATAGAAGCTTGAAAAACCTTGCATTATTTCTAAACAAATAGGGGGAATTTGTTAGGGTCAGTTTTACTGGACCCACTCCAGACTAGAAGTCTGGAGTCCTACTGAAAATTGGTCCAGAAATAATGGAAGACCAGTGAGCAAAATACTTGTATAGGAAAATCTGGAATCTTCCAGATTAGCTCACTAGACTTCACCCCAGTCCAGATCTATTCTACTGAAGACATTCTTACTGAAGTCAAAGACTGAAGTTAAGAATAAAGAAGACTGACAAATGGCGGAGTCCACTGGAAGTCTTACCAGATCTACGACTGGAGGAATTGTCAGTGTTCTAGACCTTACAAGTCTGAACACTGATTACGAGGAATTGACTTTTTGCCTTTACACACTTTTCAAAGAACATTCCACTTGTCTTTACAAAAGTACTTACGTGTGTAAAGGTGGTTGGTTAAAAGGATTATTGTCATATTGATGTGACTTTATCCTTGTACCTTAACCAATGCATTTAATGACCTTGTCGGTTCATTAAATGCATGCAACCATATTTGTAGTCGTTTGTCATTTCTCGCTTATAGGCCTTCCATTTCATCCTCCAACTAACATAATTAATACACATTTATTATAACTACCTACATTTAATAAGAGAAGTGAGTTTTTTCATAAAGGCAATAGAATAAGTAGTTTAGTTTGTGTTTTTGTATCATCAACAACAAGAGAGAAGAGAGAAAAACAAAAAGAAGAAGGAAAAGGAATCATGAGGTTTGTTTTGTTGCAATCTATCTGTTAAGGGATACAAACAAAAATCATTCATTAAGTGTAGATCCATCTATGATTATAAACAACTAAAAGATCTTGATCTATTGATGTGTGAAATCAAGTCTTAAAATTTATAAACACGAATCACCTAGCGACTGACTACAACACACTCACAGGCAGTGAACCCGTTCGTATGCAATATAGTTAGCTTGGTAAATCCGAGGTCGATCACAAGGACTAAAGTAAAGTAATTGTTAAAATAAAGCAGTTCAAGTAGAAATGAGGGGGGTTTTGTGACCGAATTGTCACGTTGCAAAAAGTTAGTTAAATCAGTTAGTAATCCCTCGGGATTAATCGAAAAGAGAGTTTGTAATTGAGAACAACAATTTAAAAGACATTCATCTTGAATCCGCTCAACAGCATGTTTAGATTGCACATAAATGAAGTTCAAATCCAAATTAAGTTGATTAAATAACCGAGACTCAAACAAAGCACCAACCCCGTACCCGTCAAGTTAATGACAATATTTGACTTTTTTGTTTAGACTAGTTTCATTACAAAGACCGGTAACCCAAGACATCTTTTATAACTTCCCTAATCAAACAATGGTTTTGGTTATTAAAGTAACAATTATATCTACCGATTGTACCCAACCGTTAACACATAAATTCCTATTATCATTGAACGATTATCTACCGTACCCGTCATAGACCCAATCGTTTGTACCCAAACAATCAAAATGACATATATGTAATCAATAATTACCATTAAAGACTCACATACACCACCAATCAATTCAAGATAAATTAAAAGGAATAAATACGCTAAGATCACGATATAACGTTAAATGAAATCAACATTGAATTATTAAAATTGTGCAATCCTTACATATCGTTTCACTTCATCAAGATGGATGATGAAATGATTAGCTACTCATTATTGAAACGAAATAACAAATCATAATAGAAGAATTCATCGTTACCGAATTCAAGGAATTGAAAGCAAATAACGTAAATGATCCAATCGTATTCTTGATCTTCAAAGATGATTAATCTGATGAAAAAAACCCCTTTAAAAGATGCTAAAATCGGCTAGAAAGTCTAAGATAGGGTTTATGAATGTATTTGCAAGCTATATATACTTCTCATAAAAAGATCTAAAAAATCCGTATCGTACTGCGGCGCAGCTAATGGACCGCGTCGCAGTCCTTCTTTGACCATGTAGACTCGCTGACTTTCATTGACCTTAGCTGCTTTGAACTGGACACGACTGCGTCGCAGTCTCACTCACTGCGGCGCAACTTAATTCTCTGGAGCAACGTTGCGGCGAAGTAGCACGCTGCATCGCAATGTGTCTCTGAATTGTTTGACTTTTGTTGACCAGACTCCAAAAGCAGCTTCGGGCCTTGTAAAACTTCCGTAAGCACTTATTTCGCCTCAATATGTCGTTTTCTCCAGAAATTATGCTCAAGTACCTGTTAATATCCTGAAACACTAACAAATACCATAAACGCACCAAATGTATATGAAAACGACTCGAAAAGCACTTAAAACAACTAATAATGAAGTGGGAAAATGGTATAAAATAAGGCATATCAAATCCCCCCACAAAGCTTTGCTTGTCCTCAAGCAATTCCAAGCTTCAAAACTTTAATTACCTTGGCACATACATGGGAATAACATGTCAGTAATCAAAAAGAAGCTAAACCATATATGAGAATGATAAGAAATGGTTAAGCAGTTTTAATCTTAAATGAAAACTGGAATGTTTGACAATACTTGACTGATACACAAGCCTCAATAACACGACTAAGCACTGAACAATCGAATCAATGATATATCATCTATCCTACTCCAACTAACTTACTATTGGGGTTGAATATTTGAATAATCACTCAAGGCCTAGTCGTGATGCATAATCTTTTACCATAGGCTTGTACCAGAATCATTTCTGCACCGTCATGGCGTAAGCACCAGGATAACCATCAGAAGAGGTCTTTAAAGGGTTATAATGAACTCTGAGGCTAAACAGGGTAATTAAAAGGGTATGGAATTTTGGGATAACAATTGGTGTTAAAACAAAATAACACAACAATTAACAAAGTTTTCACATAATAGTCTAATCCATAGAGCCCATGTCATCAGTTGCCAACGGTCCAAATCCTGAGAAGTTGTCCCGACAATACCCCCAATAGAACGATTAAAAACCGACACCATTGTGGTGTATGACATTCAAACAACTCAATCAACCAAGATAACCATGTTGGCTTAAACGAATGTGCCAACCCAAATATGATAACTGAAGAATATAGCATTACAAGATCCTTTTGTTGGTTTATAAAGATGTACCAACTATAACTTGATAAATTATAAACTGTGAAGCAATTGTTGGTATAATTGATGAACCAACTTAAAAAATGATTTGACCAAAAGTGAGAAATACCAATTGACAGCACAAGCACTTTTTTCATATTTTCTATTTTTTTCTTTCTGTTTTTGAATTCTTTTATTCTTTTTTTTTTGTGAGCTATTTTTACTCTGACTAATTGGTATTCTCTAAGTAATATCGAAACAGTGACAAATCATGTAATAATATGCTAAGATGAACAATCCAGACTTGATCCCAAAAATCATGACGAACTCAAACAATTCTCAGTAACCGAGAATATCCCAACCCGACACAATAGGACAACCCCAAACCATCCACTAGCATAGGCAACCAATGACCCACCAGGACTTCGACTATCGGTATGGCTAAGAAAGGTGTATATTTAGGGTGGATTTAATAACAAAGAACAGGCTAATGACAACATGTTTTCTATTGTTTCTCGCACTAAAAATGAGTGCAACATAAGGGTTTCATAGGTGGTTCACTAACCAGTGTAGTTATCTACTAAGCATATTAACAAAACATGCACATAACAAATGTGTACAAAACAAGGGGTGAACATACAAAGAACAAAGGTTTAAATCCTAAATTATCCTCTTCATCTTCTAGTTATCCTATATCACCGAAGTGATCTCACTGCGGTCTCAAAATGATCAACCAGGACAAGTTCTAGAATATACGCTATCACCGGTACACTCATAGCAAATGAAAGTAACCCGGAAATGGAAAAACTAACCTCAAACTTGCACATCATAGTTCAAAGTTCTAAGTCGAACCCTTACTCTTGAATAAATTCAAAAGCCTATGAGAGGGACAAATTTACAAGGCCAATCAATCCAAATGATCATGAATCTCACATAATTGGTGTTTTGGTGCTATAAGCGTGCTAGTCATGTTATTAATCCAGAAGGGACTGCCTAATTAATCAATCAAGACACATTCCACCAATTAAATTTTTGTACCAAGGGTGTAGTCAAATTGCTCATTAATATCTATAATTAGGTGACAAAAGCAATTAACTACAAGGACAAGCATGCAAAAGTTTAAAAATCCCTCTAAAATACCCGACTTTTTCCTATTTACCACCCCCCACACTTGAGTTGGACAACGCCCTCAATGTCCAATGAATGAAGGCAAACTATGGGAAATAGGGGAAAGTAAACAAAAAGAAAAATTAAGAACAAGAAAAACTTGCCGGGTATGACGGGTGTTCCATGCTTGAATGATGCTAACAAGAATATAGCGCTGAACTTACTGCCAGCATATCCAAAACTTGCTATTCAACATGAACACACGATTAACGAGCAATAGAGAATAAAATTAAGCATGCAAATAAACTATCCCCACTTATTCAGAATGTAAATGAAAAGAAAGAAAATACTATGACTTATCACCCCGTAGGGTGGATACAAACCAAACAAATGAAAATAAAGTACTGAAATGGAAATAGTTCAAACAAGTAAGTATACAAGCCATCATAAACATGCAGACGGCGCTCCTCATCATCTCAACATGCTGATCAGCTGGTGGGTGGGTATCCCGGCGCTCCTCCACCTGGTGGTCCAAATAATCCCTCAGCTAACTGCTCCCCAAAACTCCTACGAGCCGAACCACCTGCATCTGCCTCACCACTATGGGTACCTACAAAAGAGCCAAAAGAAACAGGATGATCTGGCCCCGTTCCCCCGAGGTCGTGGGAAGGAGGCCGCTCATACTGGCGCTCGGGTGGGTAAAAGAATACACCAGTCCTCTGCTCTGGAATGAAAATGCTGGGAGGACTATATGCTGGAAAAGGCTGGGGGCGGGGTGAAATCACGCCCCTCAAAGCTAGCCTCCCACATCAGCTAGTACCTCTACTGATCATACATCACTCTGCTCACACCTGAACCTATCCATCGAAAATCCTGATCCATCCTGGACTGGAACTGCTGTTGTGACTCCCACATGGAGTTCACAGTGGTCTACAAACTAGTAAAGTCCCAAGAAGCAGAAGAAGCAGCGAATGACGATGCATCTGTAGTAGAAGTGGCACGACGCTTAGGACGTCGTGCTGGCTAGGGTGGCTGCTCAGGTGCGTCTACCATCTCCTCATCATCATCATCGCCCTCAGGGGCGGCATCACCAAACCGGATCAACTCATGTATATCTTGATGCTGACTAGGGCGAAGCAATCCAAAACGGGTCAAATCATTATAAGTAAAAGCCTTCATAGGCTTCCAATTTAGATTACAAGCCGCATTCGCCCTGTCACCAACACAATCAAAGAACTGGACCATTTTCGTGATAAAATGGCCACATACCAAGCCCGCATCTCGCATCCCTCGAGTGCCCATGTGCTTGGCCAAAACATAAGGGGCACAAGCAGTCCTGTACGGGCCACCCTCATCAAACAACCTCAACAACCACAAATCCTCCAAGTAGATTTTGTCCCGCTGATTAGAACGCTGGACAAAGAAAAATACCAACATTTTGTGAAAAATCCGCAAAATGGGCGACTGAATAGTATTCGCCCCACGAGCTGCATTCCAAACCTTGCCCCCAGAAATCCGAGTATAATAATCCCTCTGATCACCGGCCTCTCGAGAAAACCCCTGACTAGTCCTAGTCGCAAGAGTCAAAACATTCCTAAATGTAAGGTTCTCTAACATCTCCTGAGTAAACATACCCGTACACAAACCAAACTCAGCAATCGTCAACGACCTATCCTTACCCCCGCACCTAAAGAAAATAACCTTATCATCAAAAACACTCTTAGCGGCATCAATACCCTTAACAGAAATAGTAGAATAGACCTCAAGACACCACTCTCTACAAACAACTTCCATCCACATACCAAATTCAACCTCAGCCGGATTACCATACACATCATTGGTCTGAGCTATTAGGCGCATCAACCTACTAATATCCTCACGAATAAACAAATGATCAAGCATATTGGGCTTCATATACCTCGGTGGTTCGATATCTTTGTGAGCAATCTTAGCCAACCGGTTGGTGTAAATGATCTTATCATCGGCAGTAGCCCGTGGCTATTTGAGCCAAGCATAAGGCTCGGGCCTCATGTCACGTGCCTCTTCACTTTGTGCAGGAGGGACATTGGAAGGCCCCTTATTCGGTTCGGACGAAGTGGATGTTCTATTCGAACCCCTTGGTGCGCGTCCACCTGTAACAATTTGCTGCACATACAAGAAAAACATCAAAACTATCAAACCCGACATAAACATATCTTATACTTAAGTGAAGAAGAAGGCTGGGCCGAAAATGGGTGGACTGCGGTGCAGTCCCCCACACTGCGTCGCTGTCAGAATTGCTGTTTGAACACTGCGTCACATCGCTTACACTGCGGCGCAATCTCATGGAATCTGGCAGAGGTCGACCAAAACCTCAAAAACTCACAAATCACCAAATTGCACTTAGGGTTTATCACATAACTGGAAATCTAGTTTACCTCTCAATAACTTTAAACAATCTTTACAATGTGATTTATGAGTAACAAATAATCAATCAAATTAATCAACAACTCATCCATGACCAAAATCTCTAATAATTCGAGTTCAACAAACAAGTCAAGCATAACCCTCATATGAATTCGAATTTAAACAAGATAATTCCTTAAATTTTAAGTAGAAATAGAATAAAGAAGGTAACAAGAAGAGATTACCTTTCCTGCACGAGTCATGGTTAATGATTGATTGAAGAAAACAAGAACCAGGAGTAGAAGAAGAGGGGTGGTGGGGGTCGGTCGAATTAATGGGAGAGAAAGGGAGATGAGTGAATATTTGGTAAAGGTAAAAGTAAATAAACCTTAGCCACAAACTCCCTTTTGACCCGATCTATTTGAACGCAACTGCGTCGCAGCTTACAACACACTGCGGC
Source organism: Erigeron breviscapus (assembly GCA_034093135.1). Classification (NCBI taxonomy): domain Eukaryota; kingdom Viridiplantae; phylum Streptophyta; class Magnoliopsida; order Asterales; family Asteraceae; genus Erigeron; species Erigeron breviscapus. Next base: position 173,586,095 of record CM067167.1, read on the forward strand.
GCAGTGTTATTAAATTAATAATATTATTTTATTTATTTATTTTATATTATATTTTTTTTTTGGATTTTCTGATTTTCTGGAAAACATAAACACGATGCGTCGCAGCTTGTGGACTGTGAGGCAGTTATTAGGCAGAAATTTGAGCTGCGTCGCAACTAATACTGCTGCTGCGCATTAAATGGAAGCCACTGCGGCGCAGTGTGAAGACTGCGTCGCAGTTTTACCCCCCCACACTTACCTTTTCGTAATTCTTGAAAACGACTTACCGATACGCGTGGGTTAACCTCTAGTCCTGCAAATCTCAACATAAACACATTAAAAACTGAAAAATAAGCAAAATTTATTGAAAATAAGAAATACGAAACACGGGTTGCCTCCCGCGAAGCGCTATGGTTATTTACGAGTCGGTAGCTCGACTCCAAGAACTTCTTTTATTGATCCATTTCAAAGAATGGAAGCTCGTCAAAGACGACTCCCACCTCTTTCTCTTCTTCACTGTAAAGCTTCAACCTGTGACCATTGACAATAAAAGTAGATCCATCCGATTTTAACAATTCAACATAACCAGACGGATAAACATGTTTGATCATAAAAAGGCCGGTCCACCTAGAGGTCAACTTGGGTTGCTTAAACTTGTACTTGGAAAGGAACAACAACACTTTATCATCGGCTTTAAAATCCTTCTTCCTAAGCCTACGGTCATGCCAAACTTTAGTTCGTTCTTTGTAAAGTCTAGAGTTATCATAAGCATGCAACCTAAGTTTATCTAGTTCATTCAACTGCAATGATCTTAATTCACCGGCCTCAACTAGGTCCATATTGCAGTTCTTGAGCGCCCAATAGGCTTTATGCTCAATTTCCATAGGAAGGTGACAAGTCTTGCCATACAGCAACCGGTATGGGGTAGTCCCAATCGGTGTCTTGTAGGCGGTCCTGAATGCCCATAGAGCATCATCAAGCTTGGTAGACCAAGACTTTGGGTTGTCTCCTACGGTTTTCTCAAGAATCCTTTTTAATGCCCGGTTGGTATTTTCAACTTGGCCACTCGTTTGCGGGTGGTATGAGGTTGAAAAACGGTGGTTGACACTGTACCTCTTAAGCACCTTAGCAAGTTGGTGATTCGCGAAATGACTTCCGCAGTCACTTATTAAGGCATTTGGCACACCAAACCTACAGAAAAGCTGTTTTAAAAGCTGAATGACGACTCGTGCATCATTCGTTGGCAAGGCTTTAGCCTCGACCCACTTGGAAACCTAATCAACAGCAACAAGGATGTAAAAATTCTTATTAGAAGGGAGAAAAGGCCCCATAAAGTCTATGCCCCAAATATCAAAAACTTCATATACCTGAATGTAGTTCTGAGGCATTTCATCACGTTTAGAAATTGTACCTTGTCTTTGACACACATCACAAACCTCCACCAAGGTTTGCGCCTCCTTGAAAATGGTCGGCCAATAGAATCCAGCATCATACACTTTCTTTCCGGTGACAGACGATCCATAATGACCACGGGTTGGCCCATAGTGACATTCTTCAAGAATCTTTCGGGTCTCTCCTCCCGACACGCACCTCCTTATCATGCCATCTGCACAAATTCTAAACAAAAATGGATCTTCCCAAAAATAATGTTTGATCTCAGAAAAGAACTTCTTCTTTTGTTGAGATGACATTTCTTTAGGAATAACATCTGCACAAAGATAGTTAGCAATGTCGGCATACCATGGTGCTTCCTCAACTTCAACCTGCATCAAATACTCATCAGGAAAAGCATCATCAATCTCATGCTCTTGCAACTCCTCAAGGTGAGGGTTTTCGAGCCTACTTAAATGATCTGCCATCACATTTTCAGTCCCCTTTTTGTCCTTGATCTCAATGTCGAACTCTTGCAAAAGCAAGACCCAACGGATGAGACGGGGCTTGGCATCTTGTTTAGAAAACAAGTACCTCAATGCGGAATGGTCGGTATAAACAATGGTCTTATTAAGAACCAAGTAGGGTCGAAACTTATCAAAAGCATACACAACGGCCAACAATTCTTTTTCAGTCACGGTGTAATTTTGTTGAGCCGGGTTGAGAGTCTTGCTAGCATAAGAAATGAGACGGAAATGTTTGTCATCCCTTTGGCCTAAAACGGCCCCTAAGGCAAAATCGCTAGCGTCACACATTAACTCAAAAGGTAAGGACCAATCGGGTGAAGACATAATAGGAGCATTAGTCAATTTGTCCTTAAGTAGGTTAAATGCATGAAGACACTCATCATCAAAATTAAATGGGACATCTTTTTCCAACAACTTGGTCATGGGTCGGGTGATTTTCGAAAAATCTTTTATGAACCGACGATAAAACCCGGCATGACCCAAAAAGCTTCTTACCGATTTAACATTAGTGGGAGGAGGTAGTTTAGCTATGACATCTACTTTCGCTTTATCAACCTCAAGTCCCGCTTTAGAAACTTTATGTCCCAACACAATCCCTTCCTTTACCATGAAATGGCATTTTTCCCAATTCAAAACCAAATGTGCCCTTTCACACCTTTCTAACATTTTATCAAGACTCTCTAAACAACTTTCAAACGAACTTCCAAACACAGAAAAGTCATCCATGAAGACTTCCATGGAAGTTTCAATCATATATTGAAAAATAGCAATCATGCATCTTTGAAAGGTCCCGGGGGCATTGCAAAGACCAAAAGGCATTCTCCTATAGGCATAAGTACCAAACGGGCAGGTGAATGTGGTCTTTTCTTGGTCATTCGGGTCATTGGGTATTTGGAAATAACCCGAAAACCCATCCAAAAAGCAAAAGTACTCGTTTCCGGTGAGCCGTTCAAGCATTTGGTCGATGAATGGCAAAGAAAAGTGGTCTTTACGGGTGGAGTCATTTAACTTCCGATAATCAATGCAAACCCTTCATCCCGTGACAGTTCTAGTGGGAACTAACTCATTTTTCTCATTCAAAACAACAGTCATCCCACCCTTTTTCGATACACTGTGAACCAGACTCACCCAAGGACTATCCAAAATGGGGAATATGATTCTCGCATCTAACAACTTAATTATTTCCTTTTTCACAACTTCTTTCATATTCGGGTTTAACCTACGTTGCCTTTGCACCACCAGTTTAGCATTATCAATAAAATTAATGGTGTGCTTACAAAATTCAGGACTAATACCCGGTATATCAGAAGTTTTCCAAGCAAAGGCCTTTTTATGGGCCTTTAGGACGGTCATGAGTCTAGACTTCTCATCCTCCAACAATGAGGACGAGATAACAACGGGTAAAAGAGATGTACCTTCGAGATAAGCATACTCAAGATGATCCGGCAAAGGCTTGAGTTCCAAGTCGGTAGGAGGATTCTCAACCGATGTCAACACCCGTGTGCTTCCATCCGCCATGATCTTTTCGAAGATCTCGTCTTCCGGTGGAGTTGTATCAATGCTCAAAGCCAAAATCTCTTCAACTTGCTCGTTCGTGGTTGCGTCACCACTTGCAATTTCAGCTTCAATAACTCCATTTGCTCTTGTCACTTCTTGCATTTCCAAGTCCAAAGCATCATCTATCACATCAATACGAAAACAAGTATCATCAGAAGAATATGGATGCTTTAATGCTCTATCAACCTTAAAAACAATCCGGCCATCACCAACCCCTAAGGAAATCTCCTAATCCTTAACCCGGATGATAGCATCCGCGGTGTTAAGGAACGGGCGGCCAAGAATTAAAGGGACCTTAGCGTTCGCCTCCATTTTAAGAATGACAAAGTCGACCGGAAACACAATATGCCCTACCTTAATCTGCATGTTTTCCGCTATCCCCATGGGATATTGGAAAGAGCGATCGGCAAGCCTAATGCTCATTCGGGTAGGGGTCAACTCACCTAAGGCCAATTTGGTATAAACAGAATAAGGCATTAATATAATGCTGGCCCCGAGATCGGCCAAGGCCTCACATACAAATGCACCAAAAGAACAAGCAATGAGAAAACTCCCTGGATCTTCTAATTTGGGAGGAATCTGGTTCTTGATTATTGTTGAACACTCGGCACTAAGAACGGTAGTCTTTGCCTCTTCAAGCTTCCTTTTATCACTGATGAGCTCCTTGAGGAACTTGGTGTAATTCGGCATCCCTGCAATAAGATCAACTAGAGGAACAGTTATACTCACCGACTGAATCAGTTCAACAAACTTCTTAAAATTCTCATTAATCTTTACTTTCCTCACCCGTTAAGGAAATGGGATCTTGGGCTGATACGGCTTCACTGTTGGCTTTTCAGCTGGCTTAGATGGAACGGTCAGTGTCTGCACGGATGGGTTCGGCTCCATCTCTATTTCATCATCAACCGTCTCCTCGTCTTCATATACCTGCACAACTGGGGTAACATCATCAGGTAAAGGATTAGCTGAATTATAAGTATTACCTGCTCGAGTTGTGATGGCATTAACATGCTCATTTCTAGCATTAGGAGGAGTGTATTTCTGCCCTTGCCCTTGGTTGCTTGATTGAGGCTTCGGATTCTGTTGAGTGTTACTCGGTAAAGTACCGGGTTTCTATTAGAATTCTCGAGCCTTTCAAGCCTTCCTTCCAAGTCCTTTATTGTGGCTTGATGGTTCTTTATTCCTTGATCCAACTTGTACCCGAGTCCATCCATCCGAGTTGTCAAAGCATCCAATGCAGAATTCATCTTCTTTGACTCTTCTGCAACGTGCTCATTAGTTGCTCTCTGGGTACCAATAAAATCCTTCATTATATTCTTTAGTTCTGAATCTGGATCTTGTTGATTCTGATTATTGAACCTGTTGAACCTGCTACCACCAAAACCAGAATTGTTAGAATTAAAAGAAGAAGATGAGGGATAAGAATTACCTGATTGCCGGTTTTGAAAACCGGTGTTGCGGTTGAAATTCCCCTGTTGTTGGTTCTGAACAAAATTAGCATCTTCAACTGGCTTATGGGGACAATCCTCAGTGTAATGCAAATTCCCGCAATTGTCACATCCATCAGCCATAACTTTCACATCCCTTTCCAAGCTCTTGAACCTACCTTCTTGACCATCAAACCTCTCATCCATGCGCTTCGAGAGAGCCTTAACTTCAGCAACTAGTTTTGAATCCTCGCTACTTTCAACTTTCGCGACAGTGTTTCTCCCGGATTTCTTGATTCGGTCTTCATCTCGGGTTGAGCTCTCCTTGGCCATATCTTCAAGAATTTTGTAGCCTTCATTCGGGGAAATATTGTTGAAACTACCCCCAAATGCATACCCGAGCTCCCTCTTAAACCTGCTATCCAATCCATCGAAGAAAATCTCAACAACCAAATCAGTACCCATACTATGTCCCGGGTAATTCCTCAACATCTCCATAAATCTCTTACAAGCATCTATAATATCCTCACCATTATCTTGAGAAAAGCTTCTAATCTGATTCTCTAGCTGCCTTTGAGTTCTTATGGAATAGAACTCATCGATGAATGCTTCCCTGAGTTCAGCCTAAGTAGAGAATGAGTTTTCTGGTAACTCTTTAAACCACGAAGATGCCTCTCCAACAAGAGTCAATGGAAACAATTCCAGTTTCACAATATCAGCTTGCCCTTCCCCGTACTGATACAATCGGCAAATCTTTTCAAACCTCTCAACATGAGCATAAGGATCCCATCTTCTAACCCCGTCGAACTTATCTTCCTCGACACTCTTGAGATGATTACCTTTTAGGGAGAAGTTTGCTGAAATCTGAGGAGGGCGGATAGTTGTGCCCCGGTTAGCTGGTATGGTTCTTCCTCGTTCCCTGTAGGGAATGTTGTTCATGTCTCTTGGTTGTTCATCAGCCATTCTGTTTACCCTTCCTTGTTGATCTTGATTTCTGTTGATCTGAGGTAATACAGTTCTTTTCGGTTCAGGTGTTTGAACTTTTTCTTCTCCTTCCGAGTCCTCACCTGTTCAAAATATCCAAGTTGCTTCCTCCGACCTATTAACCAATTGATCTTCTAAGGTCTGGCCCGGCGGAACTTGTTCTGCGGTTTCTGAATCTATCTTGCCTGATGTGGATGGCTCTTGGTTGTTTCTTTGCACTAGTCTACGTCTGGCTCTCCCTGGATTAGATAAAAGACTATGCAAGGGTCGGCCAGAGGCTCTAGTGTTCATTAACTAGCAAGAACCTGCACAATCACCACAAAACAAACCGTCAACCGCACTTGGTACAAATGAAATAAAACTTAAAATAAATAAAATCTATCTAATGAAGCAATTAACTTTCTCACAAGTAAATGTGAGAAAGGGTCGAACTACAAAACTAAACAACTACTAAACAAAAGTCCCCGGCAGCGGCGCCAAAAACTTGATGTGTGAAATCGAGTCTTAAAATTTATAAACACGAATCACCTAGCGACTGACTACAACACACTCACAGGCAGTGAACCCGTTCGTATGAGTTAGCTTGGTAAATCCGAGGTCGATCACAAGGACTAAAGTAAAGTAATTGTTAAAATAAAGCAGTTCAAGTAGAAATGAGGGGGGTTTTGTGACCGAATTGTCACGTTGCAAAAAGTTAGTTAAATCAGTTAGTAATCCCTCAGGATTAATCGAAAAGAGAGTTTGTAATTGAGAACAATAATTTAAAAGGCATCCATCTTGAATCCGCTCAACAACATGTTTAGATTGCACATAAATGAAGTTCAAATCCAAATTAAGTTGATTAAATAACCGAGACTCAAACAAAGCACCAACCCCGTACCCGTCAAGTTAATGACAATATTTGACTCTCTTGTTTAGACTAGTTTCATTACAAAGACCGGTACCCCAAAACATCTTTTATAACTTCCCTAATCAAACAATGGTTTTGGTTAATAAAGTAACAATTATATCTACCGATTGTACCCAACCGTTAACACATAAATTCCTATTATCATTGAACGATTATCTAACGTACCCGTCATAGACCCAATCGTTTGTACCCAAACAATCAAAATGACATATATGTAATCAATAATTACCATTAAATACTCACATACACCACCAATCAATTCAAGATAAATTAAAAGGAATAAATACGCTAAGATCACGATATAACGTTAAATGAAATCAACATTGAATTATTAAAATTGTGCAATCCTTACATATCGTCTCACTTCATCAAGATGGATGATGAAATGATTAGCTACTCATTATTGAAACGAAATAACAAATCATAATAGAAGAATTCATTGTTACCGAATTCAAGGAATTGAAAGCAAATAACGTAAATGATCCAATCGTATTCTTGATCTTCAAAGATGATTAATCTGATGAAAAAAACCCCATTAAAAGATGCTAAAATCGGCTAGAAAGTCTAAGATAGGGTTTATGAATGTATTTGCAAGCTATATATACTTCTCATAAAAAGATCCAAAAAATTCGTATCGTACTGCGGCGCAGCTAATGGACTGCGTCGCAGTCCTTCTTTGACCATGTAGACTCGCTGACTTTCATTGACCTTAGCTGCTTTGAACTGGACATGACTGCGTCGCAGTCTCACTCACTGCAGCGCAACTTAATTCTCTGGAACAACGCTGCGGCGCAGCTAGTACACTGCGTCGCAGTGTGTCTCTGAACTGTTTGACTTTTGTTGACCAGACTCCAAAAGCAGCTTCGGGCCTTGTAAAACTTCCGTAAGCACTTATTTCGCGTCAAAGTGTCGTTTTCTCCAGAAATTATGCTCAAGTACCTGTTAATATCCTGAAACACTAACAAATACCATAAACGCACCAAATGTATACGAAAACGACTCGAAAAGCACTTAAAACAACTATTAATTACGTGGGAAAATGGTATAAAATAAGGCATATCATCTATATATAAGGATAACGTTAACGTGAGAACCAAAACAAGGGTGAGAACTATGAGAACCACTATTTCCCCTTCCTCTTTCCCCTTTTTGGTGTTGTTTTTTAATTTTTAATTTTTTCTTTTCTATTTCTGATTTTTTTTTTATTTTTTTATTAAAAACTCATTCCAAAAAAAAAATTAAAAAGAAATAAAAAAAAAAATTATATGGGTTATGTGTTGAAAATGGATGGATACGGTATGGGCGTTGCCCTTATCCGTTCTAAATGGGTCATCACCGGACACATATGGAAATGGTATGGATTTGATGGACGACGATCCAAGAGATGGTGGCGGTTGGATACGGTACGAGCGTAACCCTTAACTCTAAAGGCTCCGCCCTTAGAGATTGTTTTTTAGTGGTTCTCACGGTTCTCACCCTTATTTTGGTTCTCACTTGATCACTTCACCTATATATTATTTGTATGTATGTGGTTGTTGAGATCTGTCCAAGATTATAAGTTTATAACAACGATAATATATACGTTATATCTACTTACATGTTGGTCGATATTATACATATGAAGACAACAACATTTGAGTATCAAACAATGATACATACATGCATATACATTCCTTTTTAGCATTTATTTTTGTTTTCAAAAAACTCTATTTTTCATGTATTTGTTTGTAATAGTTAATACTTACTTATGCAAAAGTAAATATTGTGACATTATTTAGATTGAAAAGGGTAAAGAAAAGTAATAGGATATTGTTGAATTGTTACTTTCGGATTTTCAAACAAACCGTTAAATTCATCAATAAACAAAAGGATTATTAAGACAATGGTGGTGAAATACCCCGAGCTAGGGCTCGAAATATTACGGAAATCATATAGCACAAGTTGGAATTATCGTAGAACATAAACTACATGAAATAAAAGGATTTGGTGAACCGAAACCAACATTCAAGGTACAAGGTACAAAGAAACAAGAAGTCATAAAAGATATGCAAGACAAGACAATACAACTAAATCCATAAGGTTCTAAACATAAACCCTAAATGGACAAACGGATCACGGATCCATGAGAGTCCCAGTCCAAGCCCTAGCAATATCAACAAGTAGCCATCAAGTCTCCAACTTCACACGAATACCTGAAATGTGCACTAAACAAGGTCAACACTAGGTTGGTGAGTTCGTAGTGATGGATCACATGGAACCATCGTCAATAATCACGATAAGTATAGAGTAAAGTAAGTAATGTCTTACAAGTAGCCTTTATAAGGCTCAATTCAACCGAGATAGGTAAACTGATAGTAAACATCGTCACATATCAAACCAATAGTGTTTCAATAATAATGAGGGATGCGTGTCATAAATATACATAAGTGATGTCAATATCAAAGAATATGCAAAACAACAAGGATGTGTAAAGTAATCGTGCATAAGATATGACCAAGCAATGTATGAGTGCATAACATGTGTGTCTCCCAACATAATCAAGTGCAAGTATGTGTGACTACATACTTGGGGTCTGTGTGCGTCCCGCACAATGCAACGATACTCACATGTCATCCCAATGACCAATGTGGCATCTCAAAATCATCGATGTATATACATCTATATACTCAGAGTCTGTGTGCATCCCGCACAAATAGAGTGTCTATGCGTGTGTCCCGCACCATAGACGTATGAGTGTAAGTGTCCATTCCAATCTCATCACAGTCCACCAACCGAATCCCATAAATCGGTCTCCCCAATTCCAACCACAAGTCATCATATCCAATATCCATCAACTCAACCAAAACCTCATGCACATACACTTCATACGACTTTACATTTAAAGAATCATAGATGCTTATATATAGGGTCACCCGCAACCTTCCCACCACATCTACAACTCTTTAAAGGCATCGTCGTCTTCCATGTATGTACAACTATCCTAATCACAATATATAATCATAAACGAATGCATAACAAATCAAACAAACCAATCAAACCATCAATAAGTCAATCAAACAATCAAACACGTATGTGTGCACTTTTCAGCCCGAATCTCAATCGAGTTGGGAGCTACGGAACTCACCTTGATCGGCAAGAGGAGTTAATATTGAGATAAAACAAGATTATAATCGTTCAACGTTCACCACGCGTCCACAACCTATCATTATATACAACATACATAATTATTACCAACTATGAAACCCTAGCTAGGTTTTATGTACAACTCGTGGCTTTAAAAGTCTCCCGAGGCCCGACATAGTAGTTAGTGAAACTGAGTAATAGCTTAGAATGAGTTAAGGTTGTCAAAAAGGTTGTCAAAGTTCACAATTGGTAATTATGTGATCATATTTATGTACATTATTAACTTGTCTCAACTCTAGTTAAGCTTTAGAAATGAACCACAACTTTGCACGACTCTTGTGACTTGTACACGACACATTAGGAGGCGCAAGAGGACTCGTTAGAAAGCTATGGACGTTCCAAGGAGAAAGGAAGAAAAGCTGGAACACAGCCCACCGTCTGGGACGGTCCCTGCCACCGTCTTGGACGGTGGCTTAGTTTATGTTTACGGTAGGCTTACAGTGGAATTAACTGTCTTACGGTGACTTTTGGGAGCTGCACGGTGAAACTAGCAAACCCATACCACCGTCTTGGACGGTGGTCAGGACCGTCTGGGACGGTGGTAATGTGCAGAGCGCAACAGCAACAGCAACCAACAAGAAACGACCCAAAAAGCTTACAAACCTACTTTTTGACTTGTAATCCGATCGGTAGTGAACCAAGACCCATTTTCAAGCTTTGTTAAACATAATTAAACATAAATAACTATAACTCACTTCAATTTAACAACCCAAAGCATCAAAATCTTGTTGAAATTCGGTTTTGACCCAACAACCCTAATACAAACCCTAATCGACCCATCTTTGCTTTTGACCCGATTTTTAACCCAAGAATACTTAAGTTTGACTAAAAACAAGTTTACACACATGAAATAATTGATTTGGGAGGAATTTAACTTACCAAAAATCACCACCAATGCTCAAACCCGAAAATGGAGTTATAGCTAGAGATTCCTTGCACTTTGAAGGTCAAATCTTTAATATGATGCCAAGAAAATGATGAAGATATTTATTTTAACATAAATCTTGCTTGAAGGATGAATTAGATGTAAGATTCTTAGAGAGAGAGAGAGATGAGTGTGTGTGTGTGAGTTTTTGAGGTTTTTGATAGAGAGAAAGAGATAAGAGTGTGTGAGTGAGTGAGTGGAAGAGATGGGAGGTGGAGTGGATAGGGTTGGGTCAATTTCATGGGTCATGGGTTGTGGGTTTGACCCATGGGTTGACCAAACTTCAAATTTTAGTTAAATTCACATATTGTTTATTATCGGGTCACATAACAAATCGATAAATCAACCCGACAATCACATTATTAGTCATTTAGTCTCAAAGTAAAGGCATTTACGTTAATACTTTAAGTTATTAGTCCAATCACGTAAAAAGTCAAACGTCAAAATTTACGGATGTTACATATGGTGGTGGTGCAGCAACCAACAAGAGGAATAAAATTACACAAGACTTGTATGGATATCAAAACAAGGGGTTTTGATGCGGGTGAAAATATATAAGTTACGGTTGTATAAGTTACGGTCCTCATGGATACGATCCAACTACACATGGTTGACGAATTCAACACTTTGTGTTAAGACATGGCAATGGACAATCTTAGGCAAGTGTTTCATTTTTATCCAGACCACAAAGGTATGTATATGTATATCATTTTTTTTTTACAAGCTGATAACAACACATACTATTTACTTTCGATTCCGTATTGATCGGTGTGGTTTTATTAGCATAAAAATATGTGTATATCGGTTTAGTATTCAATTTTAGGAAGAAAAAAAATATAATATAAGATTATAATCAATCATCATATCAAAAAAATAGCACCCCTTTTTGAAAGTTACATGGGGGAATTGTCTAAAATGACCTTAATGATTAACTTACACTATCAATCATTTATATTTTAAAATATCTCCATTAACTCTTTACGACAATTACTTTTACATCAATTATCTACACCACTCAACCACCTCTACCACCAACAGTCGCCCCCCCACTACACCGTCGCCGCCGTAACCACCGTCGCATTACGCGAATACCGTGCTAGTCTCACAACGCGAACTAGTGGCGAGTATAGATGATCAGATCTTTAATCAATAATTCATAGAAAGTGAAAATTCTCCATATTTGAGATGTTCGTTAACTTTTGTGCTAGAAAATATTTAGATGAAATGTCTTGTTTGCTTTGTGATTTGGTTAAATTTGATATCATTTTTTTTGTATTTAAAGCGTATTAATTTGTTACTTTTTGTGAAAAATTATGGTACGTATGTTGTCACGTATTGGTTTGGATACTTTAGCAAGAGCGTGTATTAAATAAGGATTTAGATTTTTTAAGTTGGAGATAACAACAACAAATATTGATGCAACACAATATACCTTTTTAGTTTACTTATTATCAATTGTTAAGAATCATTCCTTTTGTAGGATTTATTCACTAAATGCATCAAAATATGATGGATGTTGATTTTAGATTTTCTAGCGTATCAAGAAAATAAATTTGGTTACCATTGCTAGATTATTTAGATTTTTTTTTAACGACCAACTAAAATAATGTTGGGTACTCCGTACGCGGCTCCCCAATGGCTAAAGATACGCACAACCTGACCATTATTTTAGACGCACGAAGCTCCTAGCCCACTTAACTCCACATTCCGGAGAAAACCTACTAACTCATCCACCCATAACACGACGACAAATCAATAGTAAAACCCGATGGTACCTCAGTTCTAAATGTGGGTCTCCCCAAGCCTAAACCATCATTGGTAGTTTCCATGTATTTCCTAAGTCTCGAACACACGACCTCTAGTTAAGAAAACTCGTGCTCCCATTGAGTTATAATAAATTTAGATTCAACAATATCTAACAATAAACTAAAACATGATTAAGGTATTTTTTAATCGACACTTGGCTCATTATTTGGACGACATGTGTCCTTTAAAATTTTTAATTTATAATTACCTAATAGTTATCAAATACTAATACTTAATAATTAATATATTACTAATTGTCTACATATTTAAAGCAATCTATCTATATTATAACTAAAAGAGGAGGTTGGGGGTACACTTGGCACCCCTAATCTCCCTCCTTGAGCCTAATTCTCCCTCCTAATTAATCCTCTATTTTTCTATATTTTTTTAATTAAAATTTTATAGGCCGACCTATATTCTTATTCTATTAAAAAAAAAAGGTTGGGGGTACACTTGGCACCCCTAATCTCCCTCCTTGAGCCTAATTCTCCCTCCTAATTAATCCTCTATTTTTCTATATTTTTTTAATTAAAATTTTATAGGCGACCTATATTCTTATTCTATTAAAAAAAAAAGGTTGGGGGTACACTTGGCACCCCTAATCTCCCTCCTTGAACCTAATTCTCCCTCCTAATTAATCCTTTATTTTTCTATATTTTTTTAATTAAAATTTTCTAGGCGACCTATATTCTTATTCTATTAAAAAATAAAAAACAAATATTTATATCATTCTCCCTCCTAATTAATCATCCATTTTTCTATATTTTTTTAATTAAAATTTTATAGGCCGACCTATATTCTTATTCTATTAAAAAATAAAAAATAAATCTTTTATCCTTAAAACTCTCCCAAATTATTATATATATACAACTTAGGAAAAAACCCTCACCAATTCTCAAAAAAAAAACTTCGACTACCTCACGAATACTCAACAAAAAAAAAAGTGGACTTATATAACTCAACAAACAAAAAGGGTTTTTTTTATATATATTTTGTTCATGTTTAATCATTATTATTTGACATTGAATTCTTATGTTATTATTATTATTCATCTCTTTTAATTTAGTTTGTTGTTCATTATAAGTTCATTATGGCTTCTTCTTCAACTACAAATAATAAGACCACGTTAGTTCATCTTGAAGATCTTAAGCCAACACATGTTAACCATCATCTACGACTCCGTGTTGTGCATGTATGGACTGTTTCGGATTGGAACAACCCGAATAAAATCAAAACATTCGAGATGGTCTTTGTTGATGAATTGGTATGTATTTTTAATTTTTTAAAAGTTTCTACTATATCTGCATATTTGTTTTTGGACTTCTTTTCTTTCTTTGGACACACAAATAAATATATAACCTAAGAAAAAAGGGTAAGAATTTGTATTTGGTTAAAACTTCAGGAGATCGAAATATCCAACTGCTTTTCTTCACCTCTTTCATCATCTGACATCTTTCCTTCTTTCTATCTATATACTATAACTAAAAGAGGAGGTTGGGGGTACACTTGACACCCCTTAAAGCTCTTTTTAGGCCTAAAACTCTCTCTTAATTACTCTAGAGCTCTCTCCTTTTTTCTAGATTGTTTAATTTTTTATTTGCTTATTAAATAAATAATTATATTTAAAACTCTATCATAAATCTTTTTCTATCAAAACAAATCTTTTTAAAGTTTATACTATCCCAATAAATTATTATATATACAACCTAAATTTTCATTAATCATTATCATTCATATTATTCATCTTCTTCCAATCTTTAATAAACAAATCAAGTTCAGTAAATTTTTATATAAAAAAAAAACATACGGTTTTTTTATATCACTTTAATTTTATTTTTGGTACTTTGTTCGCGTTTGTTTATTATTTGATATTGAATTGTTATGTTATTGTTATTTTCATCTATTTTAATTTAGTTTATTGTCAATTGTAGTTTGATTATGACTTATTATTCTACTACAAAAGGGTTTATTTTTTTAAATTTATTTTGTTCATGTTTAATCATTATTATTTGACATTGAATTCTTATGTTATTATTATTATTCATCTCTTTTAATTTAGTTTGTTGTTCATTATAAGTTCATTATGGCTTCTTCTTCAACTACAAATAATAAGACCACGTCAGTCCATCTTGAAGATCTTAAGCCAACACATGTTAACCATCATCTACGACTCCGTGTTGTGCATGTATGGACTGTTTCGGATTGGAACAACCCGAATAAAATCAAAACATTCGAGATGGTCTTTGTTGATGAATTGGTATGTATTTTTATAATTTTTTAAAAGTTTCTACTATATCTGCATATTTGTTTTTGGACTTCTTTTCTTTCTTTGGACACACAAATAAATATATAACCTAAGAAAAAAGGGTAAGAATTTGTATTTGGTTAAAACTTCAGGAGATCGAAATATCCAACTGCTTTTCTTCACCTCTTTCATCATCTGACATCTTTCCTTCTTTCTATCTATATACTATAACTAAAAGAGGAGGTTGGGGGTACACTTGACACCCCTTAAAGCTCTTTTTAGGCCTAAAACTCTCTCTTAATTACTCTAGAGCTCTCTCCTTTTTTCTAGATTGTTATAATTTTTTATTTGCTTATTAAATAAATAATTATATTTAAAACTCTATCATAAATCTTTTTCTATCAAAACAAATCTTTTTAAAGTTTATACTATCCCAATAAATTATTATATATACAACCTAAATTTTCATTAATCATTATCATTCATATTATTCATCTTCTTCCAATCTTTAATAAACAAATCAAGTTCAGTAAATTTTTATATAAAAAAAACGGTTTTTTTATATCACTTTAATTTTATTTTTGGTACTTTGTTCGCGTTTGTTTATTATTTGATATTGAATTGTTATGTTATTGTTATTTTCATCTCTTTTAATTTAGTTTATTGTCAATTGTAGTTTGATTATGACTTATTATTCTACTACAAAAGGGTTTATTTTTTTAAATTTGTTTTGTTCATGTTTTGTTATTTTTCACGTGTTGTTATTTTATTTATATTTACTTTTGATATTTATATTTTATATATATATATTATTGAGACTATCCGTCCATCGGACGGGCCTGAACTATCTATAATATAACTAAAAGAGGAGGGTGGGGGTACACTTGGCATCTCTAATCTCCCTCCTTGAGCCTAATTCTCCTCCTAATTAATCCTCTATTTTTCTATATTTTTTTAATTAAAAATCAAAACAAATCTATAATTAATTATATTATATTAATATGTACAAAATCTATAATTAAATTAAAATTCACATACGTTAACAAAGTTAGATTACAATCTTGATACGTATTGAATACTTTAAACTATGACTTGATTTATCTATTGTTTTTATATAATATAATTAATTCAACTTTAACCAAGACCGATTCACGTTTATAAAATAAATTTATTAACATCATATAATAAAATAATGAAACTTAACACTTATCAACTCCTAAAAAATAGAATTCAAGAACCAAATTATATCGTAACGCAGGCTTAAAAATCGAAAAAGTTACATATATAGAGTTAATTGTCACATCAGATTTTTGATTACTTATCATTTTATCACAATATTTATTTTAATTTCATGTCATGTGTATAATCATGTTATTAATAAAAAAATCTTTTTATCCTTAAAAGTCTCCCAAAAATTATTATTATTATCTATATATATATACAACCTAGAAAAAACCCTTACATATTCTCAACCCAAAAAAAATCTACGTACCAAAAGAGTTTTTTTATTTATATACTTTGTTCATATTTAATCATTATTATTATTATTTAACATTGAATTCTTATGTTATTGTTATTATTATCTCTTTTAATTTAGTTTGTTGTCCATGATAGGTTCATTATGGCTTCTTCTTCAACAACAAAAAATAAGACCACGTTAGTTCATCTTGAAGATCTTAAGCCAACACATGTTAACCAAATCAAAACGTTCGAGATGGTCTTTGTTGATGAATTGGTATGTATTTGTCAAATTATATACTGTACACTTTTGTTTCTCTTTTTGTTGAGCTTAACTCTAAATCGTTTAGTCTAAAATTGTTGTTTGTGTTTGTAGTAAGTTTAAATATAACAAACTGCAAAAATTTTATTTAACTAAAGTTGAAAAAAAAGGGTAAACTTGAAATCAATATTTATATGGAGTTAATTTTCATATGTTTCTTCTTTAGTTTTCGTATTGGTTAAATTGTGATATTGGTCATATTGATGGTTGCTCGAATCATACTGTTACTGTGTGAATTTTTAAATCGTCTAAGTTGTGCATCTTTTTATTTATTTATCAAGCAACTGCTTTCTATGGATGTTTATTGTGTGTCAGAAGTGTGTGATAACTAAATTGTAGTATGCTTTTATGTCAGAACCTATCATTATTCATTACTTGACATATCTTGAGTTTCTTTTATCATGGTTTTATAGCTAAGGATGCTGTGAGGTTAAGTAATAGTGTGTCTCTTCATGTGGAGTCAAAGATTTTATGTTTTATTTTTAGGTATTTTAATTATATTCAGTATATATTTAATATACTTGAATTCCAATTGTTTAGCTATGATTAATATATTTTGAGACTACCCGTCCATTGGACGGGCCTGAGCACTAGTATTATAACTAAAAGAGGAGGTTGAAGGTACACTTGACACACCTAATCTCTTTTTTTTATGCTAATTCTCCTCCTAATTAATCTAGCCCTCTCCTTTTTTCTAGATTTTTTTTTGCTTATTAAATAGATAATTATATTTAAAACTATATCATAAATCTTTTTCTATCAAAACAAATCTTTTAAATTTTAAAGATATATAATATCCTTAAAACTCTCCCAATAAATTATTATATATACAACCTAAATTTTTATTAATTATTCTCATTCATATTATTCATCTCCTTCCTATCTTTAATAAACAAATCATGTTCAGTAAATTTCTCAACAAAAAAACATATGGTTTTTTTATATCACTTTAATTTTTATGTTATTGTTATTTTTCATCTCTTTTAATTTAGTTTGTTGTCAATCGTAGTTTGATTATGGCTTCTTCTTCTACTACAAAAGAGTTTATTCTTTTAAATTTGTTTTGTTCATGATTTGTTATTTTTCACTTGTTTTGTCATTTATTATTTTAATATTTACCTTGATATATATTTTTAGCCTGAAGACTATTAAAAATAATAGAATATATCTATTATTATATAGATCGACTATTAGAACCTTTTTGTCTTAAATGGCCTATATATATATACAAGACACTATGTAATCTTCTTATTTTTAGTATTATAATAACATGTTTTTTAACGGTGATAACATGATACACTTTATAAGTAATTTAAGTTTTATATTTAGGTTTTTAAAAGAACAAATACATAGTAGAAGACTCTGGGGTTTGGCAAAAGAGAAAATTTACATATGTTCTAACGTAATTATTACTTAGCTCTGATACAAATTATTTCATTGATTAGTTTATTATTTGTTTTTTTATATAATAAAATAAAATAAAAAATATTTATGTGTTACCACCTGGTGGCACCGGTCGGCAAACTCCGTTCAGCGAGTCCCACTCCCTCTTCTCTTAGGCTTTCTAATTATTTTTTTCGGACAAAAGTAATGTTTGATGCCAAATATTTACGAGTACATGATATGTATCTCACTTTCAAGTTATAATTGTGAAAACTAAATGCATGCGATGAGACATATTTAAATTTCATTTTTCTTATAAAACTATTAATAATAGAATATATATATATATATAACTCAAATATTAGAATAAACCAATTTGGGAATTTTTAAAAAATATAATAAGTTATAAAAATAATAATTAGACCATGTAAAGTTGATATCGATGAGCTAAATGCTTACTAGGAAACGTATATATTCAGTTAAAAAAGGGAAAAAAGAAAAGTGAAAGAAAAGTCTTTTTGACTTTTAAAAGAGAGTTATAAATCGTCATCAAATCAGATCTGTCTTCCCAGCTCCCCAAACTTTTTATCAGAATCAAAACCATGGAAAATACTAAAAACGTAGAATCAAGCCCTCTTTTAGCAAAACAATCTCTGAACACCAACAATCATGAATCAAACCCAACAATCAACGACGAAAACATCATTGAAAAGAAGAAATCAACCCAGATCCCTCCTGATGATATGAAACATGTTGGATATCAGGCCCTTTATGTTCTACTTAGTGTGATTTATTATAAGAAAGACAATATAAGATGATACAAAAAATATAAGAGGGACTTTTGTTGCAGAGAAGAAAAGATGCATTCATTTATAAACTATTTGGGCTATATATATAGCCTTACAAAACCAACGTGCAAAACAACTTAACCAAATGAAACTACTCATACTCCTATAAAATAGGCACTAGCTTACTGACCCACTCTTCTAACGTGTACCACTCTAATGTACACCTCCTTCAAACTCGGTCAAAGCTTTACCCGCTCATATTGACTAGACTATTAACTAAACTAAATATTAAAACTACATTAGACTTCAACCTCCAGCCATGTATCATGCAATCCACGTGAAACTTTGGAGTCTAACTTATTCAACAATTTAAAGTACCAAATAACAACGCTAAATATAACCAAGTCAAGATTAATTCTCAACACACTCCCTTAATCTTGACTTCACTCTATCAAAGCAAAGGTTCCTCATCCTCGATCATGTACGCCTCTTCTTCTTTCGTTTCCTTCTTGGTACACTTCGCCGCGTGATGACCATACTCTTGGCAATTGTAACATTTGATGTGTCGTTTATCTCTATACCCACCTGGATCTTCATTAGACTGAAAACGACCTCCTCTACCTCTACCATAACCGCGACGTCTAACCACGACCTCTTCCACTTTGGCCTTGATCAAAATCACCACGTCTAGCCCTTTCTTTCCAATCTTCCCTTGTAAGCAACAATTTCCCTTGATCATTTTCTTCCTCATCAAAAACTTTAATTCTATCTTCATACGCTTTCAACCTCCCTACCGCTTCATCAAGTGTCATCTCATCTAACTTGGAGTATTGCTCAATGGATGCAACAATTTGCAAATATTTCTTTGGAACACCACTAAAAAATTTCCTTACCACCACCCATCTTCCAAACTAGACCCAAGACTCTTGTACTTTGTAGCAATTTCACTTAGTTTGCCCGAAAAGTCATCAAGCGTCTCGCCATCTTTCATCTTCAACATGTCTAGTTCGGTTCTTAGAGTTTGGAGCCTCGCCTTTTGAACTCTTTCGACTCCCAAATACCGCGAACGAAGCGCTTCCCACACATACTACAAACAATATTGCATTTGTCCACACTTTTAGTGAGTGTGAACAAATTAAAATTTTTGTCACGTTTTTTTGTGTATAAAAATATATAGAAATACAAGTGTGTATAAATTTCTCCACACTAAAAAGTGTGTAGAAATAAAAGTTCACACTTTTTAGTGTTAACTTTCATAATTATTTTGTAACGCCTCATTTGTTCACGCTAACTTTTTAGTTACCGTGGACAAATGAGGTGTTACAAAATAATTATAAAAGTTCACACTAAAAAGTGTGAACTTTTAGTTCTACACACTTTTTAGTGTGAAGAAATTTCTACACACTTTCATTTCTACATATTTTTACACACATAAAAGCGTGACAAAATTTTTAATTTGTTCACGCTAACTAAAAGTGTGAACAAATGCAACATTGTTTGTAGTGACATCTTTTGCATCCTTATGTATTGACACTTGAATCAACACATCTTCGGGTAGAGTTTGAAACATGAATGCTCTTGCCAATAAGTTATTCTTTGCATTAACCACTGCTCCTTCCGTTGCCGGCTTAACCGCTTCCCACAAACCATATGCTTGTAGGATCGACTCCACCATAATCGACCAACTTGTGTAGTTTGTAGCCGTTAACTTGGGACATTGCAATGGAATGCTACTGCTTGGATTGTTCACGGGTACAATAGACCAGCTTCTCCACTAGAACCCGACATCTTGCTCTTTCACCTGACAAAATAGAACAAAAAACACAAAAAAACTTTCTGTTCTTTCTCGCACACAACAACCAGCACTTTAACACATTTTAATTCTTTTCTTTCCAACACCACTTCTCCACAAAACACAAATCACTTTGCTTCACACAGAATCAAAACAAGATCAGCAACTCAACTAATACGTACCACAAAACTCTTCTTTTTTCACTCAGAAATTTTCTGTTTTCTCACACAAACTTCACTACAACTCAAGCACACAGCCTCTCTTCACTCGAATTGAATCACACAGATCAGTTACACACACCTCTTCTCTGTTTCTGACAACACAGATCAGCCCACTCACGCCTATAACACACAGCTTTGTCTCGACTTTTGCTTCTTCACATGAACTCGGCTCACTTAGAGCTTTGTTCAGACCTCTCTATACACTGATTTGGTTCACATAGAACCCCTTAACGACACTAGTTTGAGCCGAAGCTCTGATACCAATTGTTGGATATCAGGCCCCTTTTGATGTTCTACTTAGTGTGATTTATTATAAGAAAAACAATATAAGATGATACAAAAAATATAAAAGAGACTTTTGTTGCAGAGAAGAAAAGATGCATTCATTTATAAACTATTTGGGCTATATATATAGCCTTACAAAACCAACGTGCAAAACAACTTAACCAATTGAAACTACTCATACTCCTATAAAATAAGCACTAGCTTACTGACCCACTCTTCTAACGTGTACCACTCTAATGTACACCTCCTTTAAACTCGGTCAAAGCTTTACCCACTCATATTGACTAGACTATTAACTAAACTAAATATTAAAACTACATTAGACTTCAACCTCCAGCCATGTATCATGCAATCCACGTGAAACTTTGGAGTCTAACTTATTCAAAAATTTAAAGTACCAAATAACAACGCTAAATATAACCAAGTCAAGATTAATTCTCAACAAAACACTCCGATGAACATGCAGCACCAGTTGTATATGGGCTCCCAATTAATGAATACGAGTGTCAATGTGATTTGGGAGCCCTTACGCAGATCTCAATGGGATTCTGGCCTCTTTGCTTGTTTGGGCCGCAGTGATCACTTCTGTAGCAGTGATCTTGAAGTTTGTAAGTCTTTTTTTTCATATATATATACACACATCTGTATAAATTGTTGATTTTATTCATTATTAGTTGTTTCATTGTTATTAGATTAATTAATATATTCATTGTGCTTGTTAAAATCAACTTGAAACTTGTAATGATTTTAGGGTTTGTAGTATTCCAATTTGTATGTGGCACCAAATTGAAACTAAATAAATCAACTTGAAACTTGTAATGATTACAGGACTTTGGAAGTGTAGATGGGTATAGGTATAGCCTTGCTAAGCCCCCCCCACATTTGTATGTGGCAGGATTTGAATCCTTGACCCTCTAGGACGAAACCATAAAGTGGAAAACTCCCTAAAATGCCCCTTACTAGGGAAGAGCAAGATTACTAAAATCCCGAAACTGAACCGGTACTGAAAATCGGTACCGATGGGGATTCGATATCAGTATCGGTTTTTAGTTTTGGTCATTTTCGGTTTCGGTACCAATCGGTTCGGTACCGGTTAGGTATTGGTAAAACCGAAATTAGAACCGACTATTAACTTTGTAGATTGACGAGTTTATTCATTGCTATATAATAATGAATATAATCTGCAACTAGTTTAGAAGTTGTAAAACAGTTAATAACATATTAATAATTAATTTCTTTATGGTGATGATGGATATCAATTCTATTCTTAACTGGGTCGTAACCTGCAAATTTGGTAAAGTTAGCTTTCTTTATGACTATTGTTTGGGTTGAGATTTTCACATCCAAGATCTTAGGGTATCAAGATCTTAACTACTGTTCATGGCTAAACATTGTACTTCAGGATCATAAATATGAAAAATGAGAAAAATCCTAAAACATGCTTAAGATCCTAATATATGTTCAAGTAGTTAACATATGGTCAGGATCCTAAGATATGGGCCAAGATCCAGAATATGTCCAGGATCTTGAGCTATGAGATTACTAACCGTTATTTATTTTGACTTAGCAATATAGGAACGTGTAAAAGTGTTTCCTTGCCCCAAAGTCGGAGTTAGTTGCTGGAAAACGTGTGGAAATGGTTCTTTAACGTTCAAGAGCCAAGTCTTCAAGTCAAGAGAAGAATTTGCCAGGATCCCGGAATTTTAGGATAGTTAGTTGTACTTTTTCCCTATAAAAGGGGCAAGTGATCAATAGGCTGATCGATCCGTTCTTCTACAGAAAAAAACACACACAAAACACCTCTTTCTCTCTACTTTTCATCTGAAAACATTTAGAATTCGTTCACACCAACATTCAACACCAAATTCATCACTTAGAAAGATCACTTGTGCTCTCGTATTGTAATTATCTTGAAATTCTAATAATAAAACAACAAAGGCAGGAGCAATTGCTTCCTCCCGAGGTTTTTATGCCGGCAATCCAGATGGATTAAGGGCTTTTCCTCGTAAAAATACTTTGTGTTCATTGTCTTTACATTTTAATTGCTTTATTTTACATTTACGAATCGTTTTTACAAGTTTATTAACACTTTTTGCAAATTGTTTTACTTATGCTTGTATTAATTACTTGTTACAAGTTTATCTTAAACTTACTGAATTATTGACGTTCAAACACCTTATTTATTTCCACTTTATGCATTAAAATCATTTTTCTTAAGTGTTATTGCTATAAAATCGTTTATTTCGGGATCATAGTCTAGATCTTAAGTTTTTTTTGCTTTAATCTTCATTGTTTTTATTATATCTTCTGTAAAACATCTTTTTAAGGTATTTGTTAAAGGTTTCCTGTTCAAAATACTTTGTTCAATTGTTTTCTAATTAGCATTAGTATTTACTTATTTCAAGATCACAGTCTTGATCTTGACTTTTCACTATCTTTATTTTCAACGATTTTTCTCTTTTTTCTTCAGAATTCTGTTTTCAAGACCTTTACTAAACTTTTCTACATAAAATCCTTTATTCGCATTATTTTCATTAGCATATGTCTTATTTTATTTTAGGATCCTAAGCACCTGACCTCACTTACAAATCTTTGGTCAGAAAATCATCTTGAATCCTTTTACAAAATTATCTTAGGTAATTTTTGTCTGAAACAATTTGGCGCCCACCGTGGGGCAAAGTGGTGCTTTTCTCAGATTTTTCTTAAAATTTTTAATAACATTCTTATACAAAACGTTTTGCGAAAATGAGTTTTCAATCTAAACCGTTTTTATCCTTGAGCACAGAGGCTAATTTCATCTATCCTCCCAATACCTCATCATCTCAGAAGGAAGTTGCTGATCTGTTAGGTCCAGATTTACTGGACTCGCTCCAGACTCGACTACTGGAGCCTTACTGAAGATCTGTCCAGAAATGATAATTACTGGACCTACTCCAGACTTGGAAACTGGAGTCCCTCTGAAGATTTGTTCAGAAATAATGGAAGACCAGTGAGCAAATACTTGTATAGGAAATCTGGAGTATTCTCCAGATTAGCTCACTGGACTTCACCCCAGTCCAGATCTATTCTACTGAAGACATTCTCACTGAAGTCAAAGACTGAAGTCTGAAGAAAGAAGACTGACAAACAGTGGAGCCCACTGACAGTCTTACCAGATCTCCCGACTGGAGCCTTTATCAGTGTTCTAGACCTTACAAGTCTGGACACTGATATCGAGGAATTGACTTTATCCCTTTACACACTTTTACCCGGACATCCTAATTGTCTATTGATAAAAGTACATACGTGTGTAAAGGTGGTTGGTTAAAAGGACTTTATCCTTGTACCTTAACCAATGCATTTAATAACCTTGTCGGTTCATTAAATGCATGCAACCATATTTGTACGGCAAATAAATTCATTGTTGAATTTATCTACCTATAAATACAAAGTCATATTTCTCATTCAAATCACTTTTTAGCAATTTGGTGAACTTGCTTAAATACTCTCGATCTAAACAGTTATACTTCACAACTCTAAGTATATCGATCTAAGGAGATTATTTAGCAAGTATAGATCACTTGTAATTCAAAGATTGTTTAGATAGTTACATACTTGTAATATCTAGGTTCCGCAACAATCTTGTATTTTGTTTATCATCAATAAAGAAAATACACTTGAAAATTACATTCGTGTTCCATCATTTATTTACTTGTTTAAATATTGCTTAAAGTCGTTTATTGCTTTATTTATATTCTTGCATTTATATTTAAAGTAATACTAGTCCGATTCTAGTTCATACTTGACTTGTTATTTTACACTCGTGGGTTAAACCATCGTGTGAGGGACTTTACATTTGGTATCAGAGCAGAAGGTTAATATACTTACCTAGATCTGTTTCGCGATGGCAATCCCAGAAAATACTCAAGAAACTCATGAAACTAATCTTAATGACCCACCCACTGGAAATAACAATCCACCACCTCCTCCTCCTCCTGCTTCTCCACATGTGCATGTGCATTATTCAAATAATCCTGTTCCTAAATTCAATGGGAGCAGTGATGAATTTGGTACGTGGAAAGCTAGGATAATATTGCATGTTACTGGTATTGAAAGGAATATGATGAAAATCTTAAATGAAGGACCCTATGTGCCAAGACTTCCTATCAATGCACTTCTTGACCCTACTGGATCAAGAAGTGGAAGGGAAAAGAGAGAGGAACACTGGTCCGAAGAGGAGAAAAGATTGGTAAATCTTGATACACTTCTTAAAAATATGATCCTCGGGACTGTTCCAGAAACTCTTATTCCCACATTAGTTCTCTATCCCAGTGCCAAAAGCATGTGGGATGAACTGGTGAACCAGTATGAGGGAGGTGATGATACTGTTGTTACCAGAAAAGTCTCCTTAAACAAAAAGTATGAGTCTTTTTTTGCTCTTCCCAATGAGTCTCTTACTGGTACTTACACCAGATTTATGAGTATTATTAACCAGTTAAGAGGACTAGGGGTTGATAAAGACAAGGATATACTTTTGGAGAAATTTTGTGATATTCTTCCAACAAAATGGTCTCACATGATTCTGGTCTTGAGGCAAGGTAAAACCTTGCATTCCCATACTTTGTCAACATTGTATGGAGCCTTCAGATTCACTGAAGAAAATCAAGCCCAGAGGATTGAGGCAGAAAAAGATTCTTTTAATCATGCTTCCAGTAGTTCCACTGTGGTCACTAATACTATACCACCTTGTGCGGCATTAATATCTTCTGAGAATTTATTTTCTATGAAGAAGATGATGTCTAAACTAATGGATTCTGGAGTCTGTAATGATATCTCTCCAGACTGTGATGAAACTGACAGTGATGACCTGGTTGCAATGATGGCCAAAACGTTTAACCGTTTTAAGGCCAGAGCAAATAGGCCCACTGGACAACATGCACCCAGTTCTTCCACTGACAAGACCAATCTGACATGCTTTAAGTGTGACAGAAAAGGTCATTTCATGAAAGAGTGCAAGTCCAGTCAGTTTGTCTCTCAGTTTGGTCCAACTGCTTCTTATAACAAGCCTGATGATAGCTATAAGTTGAAATACAAAAAGCTTAAGGCTCAAATTGCTCTCTTGTCTAAACAAATGGAAGATAATAACAAATGCATGATAGCAACCACTGAAGAAGCATGGGTTCCCTCTGATGATTCATCAGTCGATGAAGAAGAGGAAAGAGACTATTGTTTTATGGCTCTGGCAGATCAAGAGCATCTGGTGAAGGATGATGTCACATCTGGTCGATAGGTAGACATTGTTATTAAAAAGGTTAGTGATTATGATAATGAAACTGATCCTGAACTTAAATTGGACATTGCTGAAGCTCTAAATTCTGATTTAATTTTTGTGGAAATTGTTAGATTTGACAGTCTAAATGGCTTAGAAACAGATTCCTCTGAAATAGCTGCTTTAAAATCAAAATTAAAAGAACTTCAAGATATTGAACTGGCATTTCAAGCACAAGTTTTGGTAACTGAACAACTGGTTCAAGAAAAACATGACCTGGAAATAATTTTGCAAAAAGAAAAACAGGTTATTCAATCATGGCTTGAAACAAGAAAGCCATATGATGCTGGAGTAGACCAATTTCCATCCCAAAAACGTGCATATCTGGATGGAAATACTCATGTTGCAGCATTAATACCAGTAATTGACCGGTTACCAGAGGAGGTTAAACCTAGTACCTTATATGATGAACCTTCTACCCCAAAATCTTGTATAATACCAGCTCAATTTTTGGAGGTCAAGACTGGAGCATCCCAGATGACTGCTCCAGTTAAAAAGGTCAATAAGCATAAACCTTTGCCTCAGACTGTTTCTAATGAACCCCAGGTTCAAAGGAAAAAGAACAATTCCCTTCCTAAGCCAAAAGTCCAGTCAACTGGAAAGGCTCAGGTTTCATCTGAAGAATCTATTTTGTTAAGGTTGGAGAGCCAGTTTCAACTACTGGCTCGTCAGGTTCAAAGTTGTCATGCAAGATTAAACAACTTTGAGGGTACTTCATCTGGCCCTATACAAAATACCAAACCTTTTTCTAAGAAAGAGAAAAATATTCCTTTAATTGAGAAAAAGAAAAAGGTTTCTAAACTATCAACTCCAGTAGTGTTTTCAACAAAAACTACTGTTGAAGAAAGTGAACTCAACCAGATACCCCCAGGGATCCATAAGGGAGGATCCAGTGAACCCATCAGTCGATGGGTTCCCAAATCTAACTGATATATCTGGTGGATGTGCAGGGCGATCGAAAGAAGCATACCTGGTATCTTGACAGTGCAGCTGGCAGGACAATGACCGGACATAAGACCCTGCTGGAGGAATTCATCATTTCTGATGGACCCTCCATTACTTTTGGAAATGATGGTTGTGGAAAGACTGAGGGGTATGGTGTTCTGAACAATGGATAAGTCAAATTCAGACGTGTTGCATATGTGAATGGTTTGAAATATAACCTGATCAGTGTAAGTCAACTGTGTGATGATGGCTATCAAGTTCTATTCAATATTGTTCATGGCATTGTATTCAACAAGGACTGGAAGGTAGTATTGATTGCTCCAAAATGGGATATGGAAAGCTCTTCTTCAGAGCAATGTTTCTATACTCAAGCTGATGAAGACACAAACTGGTTATGGCATAAAAGGTTATCCCATTTAAATTTCAAAAATATTAATAAGTTGTCTAGAAAACAACTGGCAGATGGGATACCTTCAGTTTCCTTCAAAAAGGAAAGGCCATGTCCAGGATGTGAGATGGGAAAGTAGAAACGTGCCAGTTTCAAGACCAGACAGAACTTCAGCATTACTGAACCACTTCACATGCTTCATATGGACCTCTTTGGTCCAGTGAATGTTCAGACTCGTGCTGGTAAAAGATACACCCTGGTGATCGTAGATGAATTCTCCAGATATTGTTGGGTGGTCTTTCTCAGGTCTAAAAGTGAAGCTGCTGCTGAAATCATCTCTCTTATCAAGCAGATTGAACTGAAGCATAAGCGAAAGGTGTGTCAGTTAAGAAGTGACAATGGAACAGAATTCCAGAATGCAACTCTGGAGAAATTCTGTACTGACACTGGCGTCTCCCAGAACTTCTCGTCAGCACGCACTCCAGAACAAAATGGAGTGGTAGAAAGGAAAAATTGAACGCTGATAGAAGCTGCCAGGAGTATGCTAGCTGAATCTGGTCTTCCTACCAGTTTCTGGGCTGAAGCAATTGCAACTGCTTGCCACACCCAGAATCGATCAGTGTACGTGAAGCGACACAAGAAGACTTCCTATGAAATATTGAGAAATAGAAAGCCAAATATTGGTTATTTTCACGTTTTTGGATGTCCAGTTTACATCCTGAACGACTCCACTCAGTTAGGCAAATTTGATGCCAAAGCTGATGAATGATATTTCTTAGGATATTCAGCCATTCGCAAAGCCTTCAGAGTCTACAACAAGAGACTGGAGAAGGTACAAGAGTCCATACATGTTACTTTTGATGAATCAAATAATGCAATCAATAAAAAGCCTGCCCTTGATTCTCCCCCAGTAATTCCAATTATCTTCGGTGAATCTGATCCCATTAACTGCAAAAATTCACCTGAAGAAGTTTCCAGTCATTCTGACTTGGAACCAGTTCGTAAGAAGAAGATCCCCAGTTGTACACCTTTCTATCCTTCAATAAGTTTCAAACTACCCAATGAACTTGTTATTGGATCAGATGTACGTACTACTCCCCCAGTATCAGTATCAGTTGAAACTATTCCTGAAATGTTTTCATATGAAGAATTTCAAATTGAACCAGTACTTCAGGAAATGCCTTCCATTGAAGAATTTCATGATGCAAATCGTGATCTTACTGATTCAGATGAAGATATTGAAATAGTTTACCAGGATCCTCATCCT
>CM067167.1:173616165-173718665 GCA_034093135.1 Erigeron breviscapus
ATATTCATTATTATATAGCAATGAATAAACTCGTCAATCTACAAAGTTAATAGTCGGTTCTAATTTCGGTTTTACCAATACCTAACCGGTACCGAACCGATTGGTACCGAAACCGAAAATGACCAAAACTAAAAACCGATACTGATATCGAATCCCCATCGGTACCGATTTTCAGTACCGGTTCAGTTTCGGGATTTTAGTAATCTTGCTCTTCCCTAGTAAGGGGCATTTTAGGGAGTTTTCCACTTTATGGTTTCGTCCTAGAGGGTCAAGGATTCAAATCCTGCCACATACAAATGTGGGGGGGGCTTAGCAAGGCTATACCTATACCCATCTACACTTCCAAAGTCCTGTAATCATTACAAGTTTCAAGTTGATTTATTTAGTTTCAATTTGGTGCCACATACAAATTGGAATACTACAAACCCTAAAATCATTACAAGTTTCAAGTTGATTTTAACAAGCACAATGAATATATTAATTAATCTAATAACAATGAAACAACTAATAATGAATAAAATCAACAATTTATACAGATGTGTGTATATATATATGAAAAAAAAGACTTACAAACTTCAAGATCACTGCTACAGAAGTGATCACTGCGGCCCAAACAAGCAAAGAGGCCAGAATCCCATTGAGACCTGGGTAAGGGCTCCCCGATAACATTGACACTCGTATTCATTAATTGGGAGCCCATATACAACTGGTGCTGCATGTTCATCGGAGTGTTTTGTTGAGAATTAATCTTGACTTGGTTATATTTAGCGTTGTTATTTGGTACTTTAAATTTTTGAATAAGTTAGACTCCAAAGTTTCACGTGGATTGCATGATACATGGCTGGAGGTTGAAGTCTAATGTAGTTTTAATATTTAGTTTAGTTAATAGTCTAGTCAATATGAGTGGGTAAAGCTTTGACCGAGTTTAAAGGAGGTGTACATTAGAGTGGTACACGTTAGAAGAGTGGGTCAGTAAGCTAGTGCTTATTTTATAGGAGTATGAGTAGTTTCAATTGGTTAAGTTGTTTTGCACGTTGGTTTGGTAAGGCTATATATATAGCCCAAATAGTTTATGAATGAATGCATCTTTTCTTCTCTGCAACAAAAGTCTCTTTTATATTTTTTGTATCATCTTATATTGTTTTTCTTATAATAAATCACACTAAGTAGAACATCAAAAGGGGCCTGATATCCAACAATTGGTATCAGAGCTTCGGCTCAAACTAGTGTCGTTAAGGGGTTCTATGTGAACCAAATCAGTGTATAGAGAGGTCTGAACAAAGCTCTAAGTGAGCCGAGTTCATGTGAAGAAGCAAAAGT
This sequence comes from Erigeron breviscapus, assembly GCA_034093135.1. Lineage (NCBI taxonomy): Eukaryota > Viridiplantae > Streptophyta > Magnoliopsida > Asterales > Asteraceae > Erigeron > Erigeron breviscapus. Next base: position 173,617,486 of record CM067167.1, read on the forward strand.
CGAGACAAAGCTGTGTGTTATAGGCGTGAGTGGGCTGATCTGTGTTGTCAGAAACAGAGAAGAGGTGTGTGTAACTGATCTGTGTGATTCAATTCGAGTGAAGAGAGGCTGTGTGCTTGAGTTGTAGTGAAGTTTGTGTGAGAAAACAGAAAATTTCTGAGTGAAAAAAGAAGAGTTTTGTGGTACGTATTAGTTGAGTTGCTGATCTTGTTTTGATTCTGTGTGAAGCAAAGTGATTTGTGTTTTGTGGAGAAGTGGTGTTGGAAAGAAAAGAATTAAAATGTGTTAAAGTGCTGGTTGTTGTGTGCGAGAAAGAACAGAAAGTTTTTTTGTGTTTTTTGTTCTATTTTGTCAGGTGAAAGAGCAAGATGTCGGGTTCTAGTGGAGAAGCTGGTCTATTGTACCCGTGAACAATCCAAGCAGTAGCATTCCATTGCAATGTCCCAAGTTAACGGCTACAAACTACACAAGTTGGTCGATTATGGTGGAGTCGATCCTACAAGCATATGGTTTGTGGGAAGCGGTTAAGCCGGCAACGGAAGGAGCAGTGGTTAATGCAAAGAATAACTTATTGGCAAGAGCATTCATGTTTCAAACTCTACCCGAAGATGTGTTGATTCAAGTGTCAATACATAAGGATGCAAAAGATGTCACTACAAACAATGTTGCATTTGTTCACACTTTTAGTTAGCGTGAACAAATTAAAAATTTTGTCACGCTTTTATGTGTGTAAAAATATGTAGAAATGAAAGTGTGTAGAAATTTCTTCACACTAAAAAGTGTGTAGAACTAAAAGTTCACACTTTTTAGTGTGAACTTTTATAATTATTTTGTAACACCTCATTTGTCCACGGTAACTAAAAAGTTAGCGTGAACAAATGAGGCGTTACAAAATAATTATGAAAGTTAACACTAAAAAGTGTGAACTTTTATTTCTACACACTTTTTAGTGTGGAGAAATTTATACACACTTGTATTTCTATATATTTTTATACACAAAAAAACGTGACAAAAATTTTAATTTGTTCACACTCACTAAAAGTGTGGACAAATGCAATATTGTTTGTAGTATGTGTGGGAAGCGCTTCGTTCGCGGTATTTGGGAGTCGAAAGAGTTCAAAAGGCGAGGCTCCAAACTCTAAGAACCGAACTAGACATGTTGAAGATGAAAGATGGCGAGACGCTTGATGACTTTTCGGGCAAACTAAGTGAAATTGCTACAAAGTACAAGAGTCTTGGGTCTAGTTTGGAAGATGGGTGGTGGTAAGGAAATTTTTTAGTGGTGTTCCAAAGAAATATTTGCAAATTGTTGCATCCATTGAGCAATACTCCAAGTTAGATGAGATGACACTTGATGAAGCGGTAGGGAGGTTGAAAGCGTATGAAGATAGAATTAAAGTTTTTGATGAGGAAGAAAATGATCAAGGGAAATTGTTGCTTACAAGGGAAGATTGGAAAGAAAGGGCTAGACGTGGTGATTTTGATCAAGGCCAAAGTGGAAGAGGTCGTGGTTAGACGTCGCGGTTATGGTAGAGGTAGAGGAGGTCGTTTTCAGTCTAATGAAGATCCAGGTGGGTATAGAGATAAACGACACATCAAATGTTACAATTGCCAAGAGTATGGTCATCACGCGGCGAAGTGTACCAAGAAGGAAACGAAAGAAGAAGAGGCGTACATGATCGAGGATGAGGAACCTTTGCTTTGATAGAGTGAAGTCAAGATTAAGGGAGTGTGTTGAGAATTAATCTTGACTTGGTTATATTTAGCGTTGTTATTTGGTACTTTAAATTGTTGAATAAGTTAGACTCCAAAGTTTCACGTGGATTGCATGATACATGGCTGGAGGTTGAAGTCTAATGTAGTTTTAATATTTAGTTTAGTTAATAGTCTAGTCAATATGAGCGGGTAAAGCTTTGACCGAGTTTGAAGGAGGTGTACATTAGAGTGGTACACGTTAGAAGAGTGGGTCAGTAAGCTAGTGCCTATTTTATAGGAGTATGAGTAGTTTCATTTGGTTAAGTTGTTTTGCACGTTGGTTTTGTAAGGCTATATATATAGCCCAAATAGTTTATAAATGAATGCATCTTTTCTTCTCTGCAACAAAAGTCCCTCTTATATTTTTTGTATCATCTTATATTGTCTTTCTTATAATAAATCACACTAAGTAGAACATAAAGGGCCTGATATCCAACATGTTTCATATCATCAGGAGGGATCTGGGTTGATTTCTTCTTTTCAATGATGTTGTTGTTTTCGTCGTTGATTGTTGGGTTTGATTCATGATTGTTGGTGTTCAGAGATTGTTTTGCTAAAAGAGGGCTTGATTCTACGTTTTTAGTATTTTCCATGGTTTTGATTCTGATAAAAAGTTTGGGGAGCTGGGAAGACAGATCTGATTTGATGACGATTTATAACTCTCTTTTAAAAGTCAAAAAGACTTTTCTTTCACTTTTCTTTTTTCCCTTTTTTAACTGAATATATACGTTTCCTAGTAAGCATTTAGCTCATCGATATCAACTTTACATGGTCTAATTATTATTTTTATAACTTATTATATTTTTTAAAAATTCCCAAATTGGTTTATTCTAATATTTGAGTTATATATATATATATATTCTATTATTAATAGTTTTATAAGAAAAATGAAATTTAAATATGTCTCATCGCATGCATTTAGTTTTCACAATTATAACTTGAAAGTGAGATACATATCATGTACTCGTAAATATTTGGCATCAAACATTACTTTTGTCCGAAAAAAATAATTAGAAAGCCTAAGAGAAGAGGGAGTGGGACTCGCTGAACGGAGTTTGCCGACCGGTGCCACCAGGTGGTAACACATAAATATTTTTTATTTTATTTTATTATATAAAAAAACAAATAATAAACTAATCAATGAAATAATTTGTATCAGAGCTAAGTAATAATTACGTTAGAACATATGTAAATTTTCTCTTTTGCCAAACCCCAGAGTCTTCTACTATGTATTTGTTCTTTTAAAAACCTAAATATAAAACTTAAATTACTTATAAAGTGTATCATGTTATCACCGTTAAAAAACATGTTATTATAATACTAAAAATAAGAAGATTACATAGTGTCTTGTATATATATATAGGCCATTTAAGACAAAAAGGTTCTAATAGTCGATCTATATAATAATAGATATATTCTATTATTTTTAATAGTCTTCAGGCTAAAAATATATATCAAAGGTAAATATCAAAATAATAAATGACAAAACAGTGAAAAATAACAAAACATGAACAAAACAAATTTAAAAGAATAAACTCTTTTGTAGTAGAAGAAGAAGCCATAATCAAACTACGATTGACAACAAACTAAATTAAAAGAGATGAAAAATAACAATAACATAAAAATTAAAGTGATATAAAAAAACCATATGTTTTTTTGTTGAGAAATTTACTGAACATGATTTGTTTATTAAAGATAGGAAGGAGATGAATAATATGAATGAGAATGATTAATAAAAATTTAGGTTGTATATATAATAATTTATTGGGAGAGTTTTAAGGATATTATATATCTTTAAAATTTAAAAGATTTGTTTTGATAGAAAAAGATTTATGATATAGTTTTAAATATAATTATCTATTTAATAAGCAAAAAAAAATCTAGAAAAAAGGAGAGGGCTAGATTAATTAGGAGGAGAATTAGCATAAAAAAAGGATTAGGGGTGCCAAGTGTACCCCCAACCTCCTCTTTTAGTTATAATACTAGTGCTCAGGCCCGTCCAATGGACGGGTAGTCTCAAAATATATTAATCATAGCTAAACAATTGGAATTCAAGTATATTAAATATATACTGAATATAATTAAAATACCTAAAAATAAAACATAAAATCTTTGACTCCACATGAAGAGACACACTATTACTTAACCTCACAGCATCCTTAGCTATAAAACCATGATAAAAGAACTCAAGATATGTCAAGTAATGAATAATGATAGGTTCTGACATAAAAGCATACTACAATTTAGTTATCACACACTTCTGACACACAATAAACATCCATAGAAAGCAGTTGCTTGATAAATAAATAAAAAGATGCACAACTTAGACGATTTAAAAATTCACACAGTAACAGTATGATTCGAGCAACCATCAATATGACCAATATCACAATTTAACCAATACGAAAACTAAAGAAGAAACATATGAAAATTAACTCCATATAAATATTGATTTAAGTTTACCCTTTTTTTTCAACTTTAGTTAAATAAAATTTTTGCAGTTTGTTATATTTAAACTTACTACAAACACAAACAACAATTTTAGACTAAACGATTTAGAGTTAAGCTCAACAAAAAGAGAAACAAAAAGTGTACAGTATATAATTTGACAAATACATACCAATTCATCAACAAAGACCATCTCGAACGTTTTGATTTGGTTAACATGTGTTGGCTTAAGATCTTCAAGATGAACTAATGTGGTCTTATTTTTTGTTGTTGAAGAAGAAGCCATAATGAACCTATAATGGACAACAAACTAAATTAAAAGATAATAATAACAATAACATAAGAATTCAATGTTAAATAATAATAATAATGATTAAATATGAACAAAGTATATAAATAAAAAAACCTTTTGGTACGTCGGTTTTTTTGGGTTGAGAATATGTGAGGGTTTTTTCTAGGTTGTATATATATATAGATAATAATAATTTTTGGGAGACTTTTAAGGATAAAAAGATTTTTTTATTAATAACATGATTATACACATGACATGAAATTAAAATAAATATTGTGATAAAATGATAAGTAATCAAAAATCTGATGTGACAATTAACTCTATATATGTAACTTTTTCGATTTTTAAGCCTGCGTTACGATATAATTTGGTTCTTGAATTCTATTTTTTAGGAGTTGATAAGTGTTAAGTTTCATTATTTTATTATATGATGTTAATAAATTTATTTTATAAACGTGAATCGGTCTTGGTTAAAGTTGAATTAATTATATTATATAAAAACAATAGATAAATCAAGTCATAGTTTAAAGTATTCAATACGTATCAAGATTGTAATCTAACTTTGTTAACGTATGTGAATTTTAATTTAATTATAGATTTTGAACATATTAATATAATAATTAATTATAGATTGTTTTATTTTAATTAAAAAAATATAGAAAAATAGAGGATTAATTAGGAGGGAGAATTAGGCTCAAGGAGGGAGATTGGGGGTGCCAAGTGTACCCCCAACCTCCTCTTTTAGTTATATTATAGATAGTTCAGGCCCGTCCGATGGACGGATAGTCTCAATATATATATATATAAATAAATATAAATAATAAATAATCAAAGTAAATAAAAATAAATAACAACAGGTGAATAAATAACAAAACATGAACAAAATAAATTTAAAAAAATAAACCCTTTTGTAGTAGAATAATAAGTCATAATCAAACTACAATTGACAATAAACTAAATTAAAATAGATGAAAATAACAATAACATAACAATTCAATATCAAATAATAAACAAACGCGAACAAAGTACCAAAAATAAAATTAAAGTGATATAAAAAAAACCGTATTTTTTTTTTTAAAAATTTACTGAACTTGATTTGTTTATTAAAGATAGGAAGAAGATGAATAATATGAATGATAATGATTAATAAAAATTTAGGTTGTATATATAATAATTTATTAGGATAGTATAAACTTTAATGATATTATATTGTTAGGCCCCCGCTTTCTGCTCGCGTTTTACCTCTCCCTTCTTTTTAATAAGCAAATAAAAAATTATAATCTAGAAAAAAGGAGAGAGCTCTAGAGTAATTAAGAGAGAGTTTTAGGCCTAAAAAGAGCTTTAAGGGGTGTCAAGTGTACCCCCAACCTCCTCTTTTAGTTATAGTATATAGATAGAAAGAAGGAAAGATGTCAGATGATGAAAGAGGTGAAGAAAAGCAGTTGGATATTTCGATCTCCTGAAGTTTTAACCAAATACAAATTCTTACCCTTTTTTCTTAGGTTATATATTTATTTGTGTGTCCAAAGAAAGAAAAGAAGTCCAAAAACAAATATGCAGATATAGTAGAAACTTTTAAAAAATGATAAAAATACATACCAATTCATCAACAAAGACCATCTCGAATGTTTTGATTTTATTCGGGTTGTTCCAATCCGAAACAGTCCATACATGCACAACACGGAGTCGTAGATGATGGTTAACATGTGTTGGCTCAAGATCTTCAAGATGGACTGACGTGGTCTTATTATTTGTAGTTGAAGAAGAAGCCATAATGAACTTATAATAAACAACAAACTAAATTAAAAGAGATGAATAATAATAATAACATAAGAATTCAATGTCAAATAATAATGATTAAACATGAACAAAATATATATAAAAAAAACCCTTTTTGTTTGTTGAGTTATTAAGTCACTTTTTTTTTGTTGAGATTCGTGAGGTAGTCGAATTTTTTTTTGTTGAGAATTGTGAGGGTTTTTTCCTAAGTTGTATATATATAATAACTTTTGGAAGAGTTTTAACGATAGAAAGATTTATTTTTTATTTTTTAATAGAATAAGAATATAGGTCGGCCTAGAAAATTTTAATTAAAAAAATATAGAAAAATAGAGATGATTAATTAGGAGGGAGAATAAAAATATTTGTTTTTTATTTTTTAATAGAATAAGAATATAGGTCGACCTAGAAAATTTTAATTAAAAAAATATAGAAAAATAGAGGATTAATTAGGAGGGAGAATTAGGCTCAAGGAGGGAGATTAGGGGTGCCAAGTGTACCCCCAACCTTTTATTTTTTAATAGAATAAGAATATAGGTCGCCTATAAAATTTTAATTAAAAAAATATAGAAAAATAGAGGATTAATTAGGAGGGAGAATTAGATTCAAGGAGGGAGATTAGGGGTGCCAAGTGTACCCCCAACCTTTTATTTTTTAATAGAATAAGAATATAGGTCGCCTATAAAATTTTAATTAAAAAAATATAGAAAAATAGAGGATTAATTAGGAGGGAGAATTAGGCTCAAGGAGGGAGATTAGGGGTGCCAAGTGTACCCCCAACCTCCTCTTTTAGTTATAATATAGATAGATTGCTTTAAATATGTAGACAATTAGTAATATATTAATTATTAAGTATTAGTATTTGATAATATTAAGGTAATTATAAATTAAAAATTTTAAAGGACACATGTCGTCCAAATAATGAGCCAAGTGTCGATTAAAAAATACCTTAATCATGTTTTAGTTTATTGTTAGATATTGTTGAATCTAAATTTATTATAACTCAATGGGAGCACGAGTTTTCTTAACTAGAGGTCGTGTGTTCGAGACTTAGGAAATACATGGAAACTACCAATGATGGTTTAGGCTTGGGGAGACCCACATTTAGAACTGAGGTACCATCGGGTTTTACTATTGATTTGTCGTCGTGTTATGGGTGGATGAGTTAGTGGTTTTCTCCGGAATGTGGAGTTAAGTGGGCTAGGGCTCGTGCGTCTAAAATAATGGTCAGGTTGTGCGTATCTTTAGCCATTGGGGAGCCGCGTACGGAGTACCCAACATTATTTTAGTTGGTCGTTAAAAAAAAATCTAAATAATCTAGCAATGGTAACCAAATTTATTTTCTTGATACGCTAGAAAATCTAAAATCAACATCCATCATATTTTGATGCATTTAGTGAATAAATCCTACGAATTCTTAACAATTGATAATAAGTAAACTAAAAAGGTATATTGTGTTGCATCAATATTTGTTGTTGTTATCTCCAACTTAAAAAATCTAAATCCTTATTTAATACACGCTCTTGCTAAAGTATCCAAACCAATACGTGACAACATACGTACCATAATTTTTCACAAAAAGTAACAAATTAATACGCTTTAAATACAAAAAAAATGATATCAAATTTAACCAAATCACAAAGCAAACAAGACATTTCATCTAAATATTTTCTAGCACAAAAGTTAACGAACATCTCAAATATGGAGAATTTTCACTTTCTATGAATTATTGATTAAAGATCTGATCATCTATACTCGCCACTAGTTCGCGTTGTGAGACTAGCACGGTATTCGCGTAATGCGACGGTGGTTACGGCGGCGACGGTGTAGTGGGGGGGCGACTGTTGGTGGTAGAGGTGGTTGAGTGGTGTAGATAATTAATGTAAAAGTAATTGTCGTAAAGAGTTAATGGAGATATTTTAAAATATAAATGATTGATAGTGTAAGTTAATCATTAAGGTCATTTTAGACAATTCCCCCATGTAACTTTCAAAAAGGGGTGCTATTTTTTTGATATGATGATTGATTATAATCTTATATTATATTTTTTTTCTTCCTAAAATTGAATACTAAACCGATATACACATATTTTTATGCTAATAAAACCACACCGATCAATACGGAATCGAAAGTAAATAGTATGTGTTGTTATCAGCTTGTAAAAAAAAAATGATATACATATACATACCTTTGTGGTCTGGATAAAAATGAAACACTTGCCTAAGATTGTCCATTGCCATGTCTTAACACAAAGTGTTGAATTCGTCAACCATGTGTAGTTGGATCGTATCCATGAGGACCGTAACTTATACAACCGTAACTTATATATTTTCACCCGCATCAAAACCCCTTGTTTTGATATCCATACAAGTCTTGTGTAATTTTATTCCTCTTGTTGGTTGCTGCACCACCACCATATGTAACATCCGTAAATTTTGACGTTTGACTTTTTACGTGATTGGACTAATAACTTAAAGTATTAACGTAAATGCCTTTACTTTGAGACTAAATGACTAATAATGTGATTGTCGGGTTGATTTATCGATTTGTTATGTGACCCGATAATAAACAATATGTGAATTTAACTAAAATTTGAAGTTTGGTCAACCCATGGGTCAAACCCACAACCCATGACCCATGAAATTGACCCAACCCTATCCACTCCACCTCCCATCTCTTCCACTCACTCACTCACACACTCTTATCTCTTTCTCTCTATCAAAAACCTCAAAAACTCACACACACACACTCATCTCTCTCTCTCTCTAAGAATTCTTACATCTAATTCATCCTTCAAGCAAGATTTATGTTAAAATAAATATCTTCATCATTTTCTTGGCATCATATTAAAGATTTGACCTTCAAAGTGCAAGGAATCTCTAGCTATAACTCCATTTTCGGGTTTGAGCATTGGTGGTGATTTTTGGTAAGTTAAATTCCTCCCAAATCAATTATTTCATGTGTGTAAACTTGTTTTTAGTCAAACTTAAGTATTCTTGGGTTAAAAATCGGGTCAAAAGCAAAGATGGGTCGATTAGGGTTTGTATTAGGGTTGTTGGGTCAAAACCGAATTTCAACAAGATTTTGATGCTTTGGGTTGTTAAATTGAAGTGAGTTATAGTTATTTATGTTTAATTATGTTTAACAAAGCTTGAAAATGGGTCTTGGTTCACTACCGATCGGATTACAAGTCAAAAAGTAGGTTTGTAAGCTTTTTGGGTCGTTTCTTGTTGGTTGCTGTTGCTGTTGCGCTCTGCACATTACCACCGTCCCAGACGGTCCTGACCACCGTCCAAGACGGTGGTATGGGTTTGCTAGTTTCACCGTGCAGCTCCCAAAAGTCACCGTAAGACAGTTAATTCCACTGTAAGCCTACCGTAAACATAAACTAAGCCACCGTCCAAGACGGTGGCAGGGACCGTCCCAGACGGTGGGCTGTGTTCCAGCTTTTCTTCCTTTCTCCTTGGAACGTCCATAGCTTTCTAACGAGTCCTCTTGCGCCTCCTAATGTGTCGTGTACAAGTCACAAGAGTCGTGCAAAGTTGTGGTTCATTTCTAAAGCTTAACTAGAGTTGAGACAAGTTAATAATGTACATAAATATGATCACATAATTACCAATTGTGAACTTTGACAACCTTTTTGACAACCTTAACTCATTCTAAGCTATTACTCAGTTTCACTAACTACTATGTCGGGCCTCGGGAGACTTTTAAAGCCACGAGTTGTACATAAAACCTAGCTAGGGTTTCATAGTTGGTAATAATTATGTATGTTGTATATAATGATAGGTTGTGGACGCGTGGTGAACGTTGAACGATTATAATCTTGTTTTATCTCAATATTAACTCCTCTTGCCGATCAAGGTGAGTTCCGTAGCTCCCAACTCGATTGAGATTCGGGCTGAAAAGTGCACACATACGTGTTTGATTGTTTGATTGACTTATTGATGGTTTGATTGGTTTGTTTGATTTGTTATGCATTCGTTTATGATTATATATTGTGATTAGGATAGTTGTACATACATGGAAGACGACGATGCCTTTAAAGAGTTGTAGATGTGGTGGGAAGGTTGCGGGTGACCCTATATATAAGCATCTATGATTCTTTAAATGTAAAGTCGTATGAAGTGTATGTGCATGAGGTTTTGGTTGAGTTGATGGATATTGGATATGATGACTTGTGGTTGGAATTGGGGAGACCGATTTATGGGATTCGGTTGGTGGACTGTGATGAGATTGGAATGGACACTTACACTCATACGTCTATGGTGCGGGACACACGCATAGACACTCTATTTGTGCGGGATGCACACAGACTCTGAGTATATAGATGTATATACATCAATGATTTTGAGATACCACATTGGTCATTGGGATGACATGTGAGTATCGTTGCATTGTGCGGGACGCACACAGACCCCAAGTATGTAGTCACACATACTTGCACTTAATTATGTTGGGAGACACACATGTTATGCATTTATACATTACTTGGTCATATCTTATGCACGATTACTTTACACATCCTTGTTGTTTTGCATATTCTTTGATATTGACATCACTTATGTATATTTATGACACGCATCCCTCATTATTATTGAAACACTATTGGTTTGATATGTGACGATGTTTACTATCAGTTTACCTATCTCGGTTGAATTGAGCCTTATAAAGGCTACTTGTAAGACATTACTTACTTTACTCTATACTTATCGTGATTATTGACGATGGTTCCATGTGATCCATCACTACGAACTCACCAACCTAGTGTTGACCTTGTTTAGTGCACATTTCAGGTATTCGTGTGAAGTTGGAGACTTGATGGCTACTTGTTGATATTGCTAGGGCTTGGACTGGGACTCTCATGGATCCGTGATCCGTTTGTCCATTTAGGGTTTATGTTTAGAACCTTATGGATTTAGTTGTATTGTCTTGTCTTGCATATCTTTTATGACTTCTTGTTTCTTTGTACCTTGTACCTTGAATGTTGGTTTCGGTTCACCAAATCCTTTTATTTCATGTAGTTTATGTTCTACGATAATTCCAACTTGTGCTATATGATTTCCGTAATATTTCGAGCCCTAGCTCGGGGTATTTCACCACCATTGTCTTAATAATCCTTTTGTTTATTGATGAATTTAACGGTTTGTTTGAAAATCCGAAAGTAACAATTCAACAATATCCTATTACTTTTCTTTACCCTTTTCAATCTAAATAATGTCACAATATTTACTTTTGCATAAGTAAGTATTAACTATTACAAACAAATACATGAAAAATAGAGTTTTTTGAAAACAAAAATAAATGCTAAAAAGGAATGTATATGCATGTATGTATCATTGTTTGATACTCAAATGTTGTTGTCTTCATATGTATAATATCGACCAACATGTAAGTAGATATAACGTATATATTATCGTTGTTATAAACTTATAATCTTGGACAGATCTCAACAACCACATACATACAAATAATATATAGGTGAAGTGATCAAGTGAGAACCAAAATAAGGGTGAGAACCGTGAGAACCACTAAAAAACAATCTCTAAGGGCGGAGCCTTTAGAGTTAAGGGTTACGCTCGTACCGTATCCAACCGCCACCATCTCTTGGATCGTCGTCCATCAAATCCATACCATTTCCATATGTGTCCGGTGATGACCCATTTAGAACGGATAAGGGCAACGCCCATACCGTATCCATCCATTTTCAACACATAACCCATATAATTTTTTTTTTATTTTTAATTTTTTTTTTTTGGAATGAGTTTTATTAAAAAAAATAAAAAAAAATAAGAAATAGAAAAAAAAATTAAAAAAATAAAAAAAAATCAGAAATAGAAAAGAAAAAATTAAAAATTAAAAAACAACACCAAAAAGGGGAAAGAGGAAGGGGAAATAGTGGTTCTCATAGTTCTCACCCTTGTTTTGGTTCTCACGTTAACGTTATCCTTATATATAGATGATATGCCTTATTTTATACCATTTTCCCACGTAATTAATAGTTGTTTTAAGTGCTTTTCGAGTCGTTTTCGTATACATTTGGTGCGTTTATGGTATTTGTTAGTGTTTCAGGATATTAACAGGTACTTGAGCATAATTTCTGGAGAAAACGACACTTTGACGCGAAATAAGTGCTTACGGAAGTTTTACAAGGCCCGAAGCTGCTTTTGGAGTCTGGTCAACAAAAGTCAAACAGTTCAGAGACACACTGCGACGCAGTGTACTAGCTGCGCCGCAGCGTTGTTCCAGAGAATTAAGTTGCGCTGCAGTGAGTGAGACTGCGACGCAGTCATGTCCAGTTCAAAGCAGCTAAGGTCAATGAAAGTCAGCGAGTCTACATGGTCAAAGAAGGACTGCGACGCAGTCCATTAGCTGCGCCGCAGTACGATACGAATTTTTTGGATCTTTTTATGAGAAGTATATATAGCTTGCAAATACATTCATAAACCCTATCTTAGACTTTCTAGCCGATTTTAGCATCTTTTAATGGGGTTTTTTTCATCAGATTAATCATCTTTGAAGATCAAGAATACGATTGGATCATTTACGTTATTTGCTTTCAATTCCTTGAATTCGGTAACAATGAATTCTTCTATTATGATTTGTTATTTCGTTTCAATAATGAGTAGCTAATCATTTCATCATCCATCTTGATGAAGTGAGACGATATGTAAGGATTGCACAATTTTAATAATTCAATGTTGATTTCATTTAACGTTATATCGTGATCTTAGCGTATTTATTCCTTTTAATTTATCTTGAATTGATTGGTGGTGTATGTGAGTATTTAATGGTAATTATTGATTACATATATGTCATTTTGATTGTTTGGGTACAAACGATTGGGTCTATGACGGGTACGTTAGATAATCGTTCAATGATAATAGGAATTTATGTGTTAACGGTTGGGTACAATCGGTAGATATAATTGTTACTTTATTAACCAAAACCATTGTTTGATTAGGGAAGTTATAAAAGATGTTTTGGGGTACCGGTCTTTGTAATGAAACTAGTCTAAACAAGAGAGTCAAATATTGTCATTAACTTGACGGGTACGGGGTTGGTGCTTTGTTTGAGTCTCGGTTATTTAATCAACTTAATTTGGATTTGAACTTCATTTATGTGCAATCTAAACATGTTGTTGAGCGGATTCAAGATGGATGCCTTTTAAATTATTGTTCTCAATTACAAACTCTCTTTTCGATTAATCCTGAGGGATTACTAACTGATTTAACTAACTTTTTGCAACGTGACAATTCGGTCACAAAACCCCCCTCATTTCTACTTGAACTGCTTTATTTTAACAATTACTTTACTTTAGTCCTTGTGATCGACCTCGGATTTACCAAGCTAACTATACTGCATACGAACGGGTTCACTGCCTGTGAGTGTGTTGTAGTCAGTCGCTAGGTGATTCGTGTTTATAAATTTTAAGACTCGATTTCACACATCAAGTTTTTGGCGCCGCTGCCGGGGACTTTTATTTAGTAGTTTTTTAGTTTTGTAGTTCGACCCTTTATCACATTTACTTGTGAGAAAGTTAATTGCTTCATTAGATAGATTTTATTTATTTTAAGTTTTATTTCATTTGTACCAAGTGCGGTTGACGTTTTGTTTTGTGGTGATTGTGCAGGTTCTTGTTAGTTAATGAACACTAGAGCCTCTGGCCGACCCTTGCATAGTCCTTTATCTAATCCAGGGAGAGCCAGACGTAGACTAGTGCAAAGAAACAACCAAGAGCCATCCACATCAGGCAAGATAGATTCAGAAACCGCAGAACAAGTTCCGCCGGGCCAGACCTTAGAAGATCAATTGGTTAATAGGTCGGAGGAAGCAACTTGGATATTTTGAACAGGTGAGGACTCGAAGGAGAAGAAAAAGTTCAAACACCTGAACCGAAAAGAACTGTATTACCTCAGATCAACAGAAATCAAGATCAACAAGGAAGGGTAAACAGAATGGCTGATGAACAACCAAGAGACATGAACAACATTCCCTACAGGGAACGAGGAAGAACCATACCAGCTAACCGGGGCACAACTATCCGCCCTCCTCAGATTTCAGCAAACTTCTCCCTAAAAGGTAATCATCTCAAGAGTGTCGAGGAAGATAAGTTCGACGGGGTTAGAAGATGGGATCCTTATGCTCATGTTGAGAGGTTTGAAAAGATTTGCCGATTGTATCAGTACGGGGAAGGGCAAGCTGATATTGTGAAACTGGAATTGTTTCCATTGACTCTTGTTGGAGAGGCATCTTCGTGGTTTAAAGAGTTACCAGAAAACTCATTCTCTACTTAGGCTGAACTCAGGGAAGCATTCATCGATGAGTTCTATTCCATAAGAACTCAAAGGCAGCTAGAGAATCAGATTAGAAGCTTTTCTCAAGATAATGGTGAGGATATTATAGATGCTTGTAAGAGATTTATGGAGATGTTGAGGAATTACCCGGGACATAGTATGGGTACTGATTTGGTTGTTGAGATTTTCTTCGATGGATTGGATAGCAGGTTTAAGAGGGAGCTCGGGTATGCATTTGGGGGTAGTTTCAACAATATTTCCCCGAATGAAGGCTACAAAATTCTTGAAGATATGGCCAAGGAGAGCTCAACCCGAGATGAAGACCGAATCAAGAAATCCGGGAGAAACACTGTCGCGAAAGTTGAAAGTAGCGAGGATTCAAAACTAGTTGCTGAAGTTAAGGCTCTCTCGAAGCGCATGGATGAGAGGTTTGATGGTCAAGAAGGTAGGTTCAAGAGCTTGGAAAGGGATGTGAAAGTTATGGCTGATGGATGTGACAATTGCGGGAATTTGCATTACACTGAGGATTGTCCCCATAAGCCAGTTGAAGATGCTAATTTTGTTCAGAACCAACAACAGGGGAATTTCAACCGCAACACCGGTTTTCAAAACCGGCAATCAGGTAATTCTTATCCCTCATCTTCTTCTTTTAATTCTAACAATTCTGGTTTTGGTGGTAGCAGGTTCAACAGGTTCAATAATCAGAATCAACAAGATCCAGATTCAGAACTAAAGAATATAATGAAGGATTTTATTGGTACCCAGAGAGCAACTAATGAGCACGTTGCAGAAGAGTCAAAGAAGATGAATTCTGCATTGGATGCTTTGACAACTCGGATGGATGGACTCGGGTACAAGTTGGATCAAGGAATAAAGAACCATCAAGCCACAATAAAGGACTTGGAAGGAAGGCTTGAAAGGCTCGGAATTCTAATAGAAACCCGGTACTTTACCGAGTAACACTCAACAGAACCCGAAGCCTCAATCAAGCAACCAAGGGCAAGGGCAGAAATACACTCCTCCTAATGCTAGAAATGAGCATGTTAATGCCATCACAACTCAAGCAGGTAATACTTATAATTCAGCTAATCCTTTACCTGATGATGTTACCCCAGTTGTGCAGGTATATGAAGACGAGGAGACGGTTGATGATGAAATAGAGATGGAGCCGAACCCATCCGTGCAGACACTGACCGTTCCATCTAAGCCAGCTGAAAAGCCAACAGTGAAGCCGTATCAGCCCAAGATCCCATTTCCTTAACGGGTGAGGAAAGTAAAGATTAATGAGAATTTTAAGAAGATTGTTGAACTGATTCAGTCGGTGAGTATAACTGTTCCTCTAGTTGATCTTATTGCAGGGATGCCGAATTACACCAAGTTCCTCAAGGAGCTCATCAGTGATAAAAGGAAGCTTGAAGAGGCAAAGACTACCGTTCTTAGTGCCGAGTGTTCAACAATAATCAAGAACCAGATTCCTCCCAAATTAGAAGATCCAGGGAGTTTTCTCATTGCTTGTTCTTTTGGTGCATTTGTATGTGAGGCCTTGGCCGATCTCGGGGCCAGCATTATATTAATGCCTTATTCTGTTTATACCAAATTGGCCTTAGGTGAGTTGACCCCTACCCGAATGAGCATTAGGCTTGCCGATCGCTCTTTCCAATATCCCATGGGGATAGCGGAAAACATGCAGATTAAGGTAGGGCATATTGTGTTTCCGGTCGACTTTGTCATTCTTAAAATGGAGGCGAACGCTAAGGTCCCTTTAATTCTTGGCCGCCCGTTCCTTAACACCGCGGATGCTATCATCCGGGTTAAGGATTAGGAGATTTCCTTAGGGGTTGGTGATGACCGGATTGTTTTTAAGGTTGATAGAGCATTAAAGCATCCATATTCTTCTGATGATACTTGTTTTCGTATTGATGTGATAGATGATGCTTTGGACTTGGAAATGCAAGAAGTGACAAGAGCAAATGGAGTTATTGAAGCTGAAATTGCAAGTGGTGACGCAACCACGAACGAGCAAGTTGAAGAGATTTTGGCTTTGAGCATTGATACAACTCCACCGGAAGACGAGATCTTCGAAAAGATCATGGCGGATAGAAGCACACGGGTGTTGACATCGGTTGAGAATCCTCCTACCGACTTGGAACTCAAGCCTTTGCCGGATCATCTTGAGTATGCTTATCTCGAAGGTACATCTCTTTTACCCGTTGTTATCTCGTCCTCATTGTTGGAGGATGAGAAGTCTAGACTCATGACCGTCCTAAAGGCCCATAAAAAGGCCTTTGCTTGGAAAACTTCTGATATACCGGGTATAAGTCCTGAATTTTGTAAGCACACCATTAATTTTATTGATAATGTTAAACCGGTGGTGCAAAGACAACGTAGGTTAAACCCGAATATGAAAGAAGTTGTGAAAAAGGAAATAATTAAGTTGTTAGATGCGGGAATCATATTCCCCATTTGGATAGTCCTTGGGTGAGTCCGTTCATGTGTCGAAAAAGGGTGGGATGACTGTTGTTTTGAATGAGAAAAATGAGTTAGTTCCCACTAGAACTGTCACGGGATGCGGGTTTGCATTGATTATCGGAAGTTAAATGACGCCACCCGTAAAGACCACTTTCCTTTGCCATTCATCGACCAAATGCTCGAACGGCTCACCGGAAATGAGTACTTTTGCTTTTTGGATGGGTTTTCGGGTTATTTCCAAATACCAAGAAAAGACCACATTCACCTGCCCGTTTGGTACTTATGCCTATAGGAGAATGCCTTTTGGTCTTTGCAATGCCCCCGGGACCTTTCAAAGATGCATGATTGCTATTTTTCAATATATGATTGAAACTTCCATGGAAGTCTTCATGGATGACTTTTCTGTGTTTGGAAGTTCGTTTGAAAGTTGTTTAGAGAGTCTTGATAAAATGTTAGAAAGGTGTGAAAGGGCACATTTGGTTTTGAATTGGGAAAAATGCCATTTCATGGTAAAGGAAGGGATTGTGTTGGGACATAAAGTTTCTAAAGCGGGACTTGAGGTTGATAAAGCGAAAGTAGATGTCATAGCTAAACTACCTCCTCCCACTAATGTTAAATCGGTAAGAAGCTTTTTGGGTCATGTCGGGTTTTATCGTCGGTTCATAAAAGATTTTTCGAAAATCACCCGACCCATGACCAAGTTGTTGGAAAAAGATGTCCCATTTAATTTTGATGATGAGTGTCTTCATGCATTTAACCTACTTAAGGACAAATTGACTAATGCTCCTATTATGTCTTCACCCGATTGGTCCTTACCTTTTGAGTTAATGTGTGACGCTAGCGATTTTGCCTTAGGGGCCGTTTTAGGCCAAAGGGATGACAAACATTTCCGTCTCATTTCTTATGCTAGCAAGACTCTCAACCCGGCTCAACAAAATTACACCGTGACTGAAAAAGAATTGTTGGCCGTTGTGTATGCTTTTGATAAGTTTCGACCCTACTTGGTTCTTAATAAGACCATTGTTTATACCGACCATTCCGCATTGAGGTACTTGTTTTCTAAACAAGATGCCAAGCCCCGTCTCATCCGTTGGGTCTTGCTTTTGCAAGAGTTCGACATTGAGATCAAGGACAAAAAGGGGACTGAAAATGTGATGGCAGATCATTTAAGTAGGCTCGAAAACCCTCACCTTGAGGAGTTGCAAGAGCATGAGATTGATGATGCTTTTCCTGATGAGTATTTGATGCAGGTTGAAGTTGAGGAAGCACCATGGTATGCCGACATTGCTAACTATCTTTGTGCAGATGTTATTCCTAAAGAAATGTCATCTCAACAAAAGAAGAAGTTCTTTTCTGAGATCAAACATTATTTTTGGGAAGATCCATTTTTGTTTAGAATTTGTGCAGATGGCATGATAAGGAGGTGCGTGTCGGGAGGAGAGACCCGAAAGATTCTTGAAGAATGTCACTATGGGCCAACCCGTGGTCATTATGGATCGTCTGTCACCGGAAAGAAAGTGTATGATGCTGGATTCTATTGGCCGACCATTTTCAAGGAGGCGCAAACCTTGGTGGAGGTTTGTGATGTGTGTCAAAGACAAGGTACAATTTCTAAACGTGATGAAATGCCTCAGAACTACATTCAGGTATGTGAAGTTTTGATATTTGGGGCATAGACTTTATGGGGCCTTTTCTCCCTTCTAATAAGAATTTTTACATCCTTGTTGCTGTTGATTAGGTTTCCAAGTGGGTCGAGGCTAAAGCCTTGCCAACGAATGATGCACGAGTCGTCATTCAGCTTTTAAAACAGCTTTTCTGTAGGTTTGGTGTGCCAAATGCCTTAATAAGTGACTGCGGAAGTCATTTCGCGAATCACCAACTTGCTAAGGTGCTTAAGAGGTACAGTGTCAACCACCGTTTTTCAACCTCATACCACCCGCAAACGAGTGGCCAAGTTGAAAATACCAACCGGGCATTAAAAAGGATTCTTGAGAAAACCGTAGGAGACAACCCAAAGTCTTGGTCTACCAAGCTTGATGATGCTCTATGGGCATTCAGGACCGCCTACAAGACACCGATTGGGACTACCCCATACCGGTTGCTTTATGGCAAGACTTGTCACCTTCCTATGGAAATTGAGCATAAAGCCTATTGGGCGCTCAAGAATTGTAATATGGACCTAGTTGAGGCCGGTGAGTTGAGATCATTGCAATTGAATGAACTAGATAAACTTAGGTTGCATGCTTATGATAACTCTAGACTTTACAAAGAACGAACTAAAGTTTGGCATGACCGTAGGCTTAGGAAGAAGGATTTTAAAGCCGATGATAAAGTGTTGTTGTTCCTTTCCAAGTACAAGTTTAAGCAACCCAAGTTGACCTCTAGGTGGACCGGCCTTTTTATGATCAAACATGTTTATCCGTCTGGTTATGTTGAATTGTTAAAATCGGATGGATCTACTTTTATTGTCAATGGTCACAGGTTGAAGCTTTACAGTGAAGAAGAGAAAGAGGTGGGAGTCGTCTTTGACGAGCTTCCATTCTTTGAAATGGATCAATAAAAGAAGTTCTTGGAGTCGAGCTACCGACTCGTAAATAACCATAGCGCTTCGCGGGAGGCAACCCGTGTTTCGTATTTCTTATTTTCAATAAATTTTGCTTATTTTTCAGTTTTTAATGTGTTTATGTTGAGATTTGCAGGACTAGAGGTTAACCCACGCGTATCGGTAAGTCGTTTTCAAGAATTACGAAAAGGTAAGTGTGGGGGGGTAAAACTGCGACGCAGTCTTCACACTGCGCCGCAGTGGCTTCCATTTAATGCGCAGCAGCAGTATTAGTTGCGACGCAGCTCAAATTTCTGCCTAATAACTGCCTCGCAGTCCACAAGCTGCGACGCATCGTGTTTATGTTTTCCAGAAAATCAGAAAATCCAAAAAAAATAATATAAAATATATATATAATAATAATATTATTAATTTAATAACACTGCGCCGCAGTGTGTTGTAAGCTGCGACGCAGTTGCGTTCAAATAGATCGGGTCAAAAGGGAGTTTGTGGCTAAGGTTTATTTACTTTTACCTTTACCAAATATTCACTCATCTCCCTTTCTCTCCCATTAATTCGACCGACCCCCACCACCCCTCTTCTTCTACTCCTGGTTCTTGTTTTCTTCAATCAATCATTAACCATGACTCGTGCAGGAAAGGTAATCTCTTCTTGTTACCTTCTTTATTCTATTTCTACTTAAAATTTAAGGAATTATCTTGTTTAAATTCGAATTCATATGAGGGTTATGCTTGACTTGTTTGTTGAACTCGAATTATTAGAGATTTTGGTCATGGATGAGTTGTTGATTAATTTGATTGATTATTTGTTACTCATAAATCACATTGTAAAGATTGTTTAAAGTTATTGAGAGGTAAACTAGATTTCCAGTTATGTGATAAACCCTAAGTGCAATTTGGTGATTTGTGAGTTTTTGAGGTTTTGGTCGACCTCTGCCAGATTCCATGAGATTGCGCCGCAGTGTAAGCGATGTGACGCAGTGTTCAAACAGCAATTCTGACAGCGACGCAGTGTGGGGGACTGCACCGCAGTCCACCCATTTTCGGCCCAGCCTTCTTCTTCACTTAAGTATAAGATATGTTTATGTCGGGTTTGATAGTTTTGATGTTTTTCTTGTATGTGCAGCAAATTGTTACAGGTGGACGCGCACCAAGGGGTTCGAATAGAACATCCACTTCGTCCGAACCGAATAAGGGGCCTTCCAATGTCCCTCCTGCACAAAGTGAAGAGGCACGTGACATGAGGCCCGAGCCTTATGCTTGGCTCAAATAGCCACGGGCTACTGCCGATGATAAGATCATTTACACCAACCGGTTGGCTAAGATTGCTCACAAAGATATCGAACCACCGAGGTATATGAAGCCCAATATGCTTGATCATTTGTTTATTCGTGAGGATATTAGTAGGTTGATGCGCCTAATAGCTCAGACCAATGATGTGTATGGTAATCCGGCTGAGGTTGAATTTGGTATGTGGATGGAAGTTGTTTGTAGAGAGTGGTGTCTTGAGGTCTATTCTACTATTTCTGTTAAGGGTATTGATGCCGCTAAGAGTGTTTTTGATGATAAGGTTATTTTCTTTAGGTGCGGGGGTAAGGATAGGTCGTTGACGATTGCTGAGTTTGGTTTGTGTACGGGTATGTTTACTCAGGAGATGTTAGAGAACCCTACATTTAGGAATGTTTTGACTCTTGCGACTAGGACTAGTCAGGGGTTTTCTCGAGAGGCCGGTGATCAGAGGGATTATTATACTCGGATTTCTGGGGGCAAGGTTTGGAATGCAGCTCGTGGGGCGAATACTATTCAGTCGCCCATTTTGCGGATTTTTCACAAAATGTTGGTATTTTTCTTTGTCCAGCGTTCTAATCAGCGGGACAAAATCTATTAGGAGGATTTGTGGTTGTTGAGGTTGTTTGATGAGGGTGGCCCGTACAGGACTGCTTGTGCCCCTTATGTTTTGGCCAAGCACATGGGCACTCGAGGGATGCGAGATGCGGGCTTGGTATGTGGCCATTTTATCACGAAAATGGTCCAGTTCTTTGATTGTGTTGGTGACAGGGCGAATGCGGCTTGTAATCTAAATTGGAAGCCTATGAAGGCTTTTACTTATAATGATTTGACCCGTTTTGGATTGCTTCGCCCTAGTCAGCATCAAGATATACATGAGTTGATCCGGTTTGGTGATGCCGCCCCTGAGGGCGATGATGATGATGAGGAGATGGTAGACGCACCTGAGCAGCCACCCTAGCCAGCACGACGTCCTAAGCGTCGTGCCACTTCTACTACAGATGCATCGTCATTCGCTGCTTCTTCTGCTTCTTGGGACTTTACTAGTTTGTAGACCACTGTGAACTCCATGTGGGAGTCACAACAGCAGTTCCAGTCCAGGATGGATCAGGATTTTCGATGGATAGGTTCAGGTGTGAGCAGAGTGATGTATGATCAGTAGAGGTACTAGCTGATGTGGGAGGCTAGCTTTGAGGGGCGTGATTTCACCCCGCCCCCAGCCTTTTCCAGCATATAGTCCTCCCAGCATTTTCATTCCAGAGCAGAGGACTGGTGTATTCTTTTACCCACCCGAGCGCCAGTATGAGCGGCCTCCTTCCCACGACCTCGGGGGAACGGGGCCAGATCATCCTGTTTCTTTTGGCTCTTTTGTAGGTACCCATAGTGGTGAGGCAGATGCAGGTGGTTCGGCTCCTAGGAGTTTTGGGGAGCAGTTAGCTGAGGGATTATTTGGACCACCAGGTGGAGGAGCGCCGGGATACCCACCCACCAGCTGATCAGCATGTTGAGATGATGAGGAGCGCCGTCTGCATGTTTATGATGGCTTGTATACTTACTTGTTTGAACTATTTCCATTTCAGTACTTTATTTTCATTTGTTTGGTTTGTATCCACCCTACGGGGTGATAAGTCATAGTATTTTCTTTCTTTTCATTTACATTCTGAATAAGTGGGGATAGTTTATTTGCATGCTTAATTTTATTCTCTATTGCTCGTTAATCGTGTGTTCATGTTGAATAGCAAGTTTTGGATATGCTGGCAGTAAGTTCAGCGCTATATTCTTGTTAGCATCATTCAAGCATGGAACACCCGTCATACCCGGCAAGTTTTTCTTGTTCTTAATTTTTCTTTTTGTTTACTTTCCCCTATTTCCCATAGTTTGCCTTCATTCATTGGACATTGAGGGCGTTGTCCAACTCAAGTGTGGGGGGTGGTAAATAGGAAAAAGTCGGGTATTTTAGAGGGATTTTTAAACTTTTGCATGCTTGTCCTTGTAGTTAATTGCTTTTGTCACCTAATTATAGATATTAATGAGCAATTTGACTACAACCCTTGGTACAAAAATTTAATTGGTGGAATGTGTCTTGATTGATTAATTAGGCAGTCCCTTCTGGATTAATAACATGACTAGCACGCTTATAGCACCAAAACACCAATTATGTGAGATTCATGATCATTTGGATTGATTGGCCTTGTAAATTTGTCCCTCTCATAGGCTTTTGAATTTATTCAAGAGTAAGGGTTCGACTTAGAACTTTGAACTATGATGTGCAAGTTTGAGGTTAGTTTTTCCATTTCCGGGTTACTTTCATTTGCTATGAGTGTACCGGTGATAGCGTATATTCTAGAACTTGTCCTGGTTGATCATTTTGAGACCGCAGTGAGATCACTTCGGTGATATAGGATAACTAGAAGATGAAGAGGATAATTTAGGATTTAAACCTTTGTTCTTTGTATGTTCACCCCTTGTTTTGTACACATTTGTTATGTGCATGTTTTGTTAATATGCTTAGTAGATAACTACACTGGTTAGTGAACCACCTATGAAACCCTTATGTTGCACTCATTTTTAGTGCGAAGAAACAATAGAAAACATGTTGTCATTAGCCTGTTCTTTGTTATTAAATCCACCCTAAATATACACCTTTCTTAGCCATACCGATAGTCGAAGTCCTGGTGGGTCATTGGTTGCCTATGCTAGTGGATGGTTTGGGGTTGTCCTATTGTGTCGGGTTGGGATATTCTCGGTTACTGAGAATAGATTGAGTTCGTCATGATTTTTGGGATCAAGTCTGGATTGTTCATCTTAGCATATTATTACATGATTTGTCACTGTTTCGATATTACTTAGAGAATACCAATTAGTCAGAGTAAAAATAGCTCACAAAAAAAAAGAATAAAAGAATTCAAAAACAGAAAGAAAAAAATAGAAAATATGAAAAAAGTGCTTGTGCTGTCAATTGGTATTTCTCACTTTTGGTCAAATCATTTTTTAAGTTGGTTCATCAATTATACCAACAATTGCTTCACAGTTTATAATTTATCAAGTTATAGTTGGTACATCTTTATAAACCAACAAAAGGATCTTGTAATGCTATATTCTTCAGTTATCATATTTGGGTTGGCACATTCGTTTAAGCCAACATGGTTATCTTGGTTGATTGAGTTGTTTGAATGTCATACACCACAATGGTGTCGGTTTTTAATCGTTCTATTGGGGGTATTGTCGGGACAACTTCTCAGGATTTGGACCGTTGGCAACTGATGACATGGGCTCTATGGATTAGACTATTATGTGAAAACTTTGTTAATTGTTGTGTTATTTTGTTTTAACACCAATTGTTATCCCAAAATTCCATACCCTTTTAATTACCCTGTTTAGCCTCAGAGTTCATTATAACCCTTTAAAGACCTCTTCTGATGGTTATCCTGGTGCTTACGCCATGACGGTGCAAAAATGATTCTGGTACAAGCCTATGGTAAAAGATTATGCATCACGACTAGGCCTTGAGTGATTATTCAAATATTCAACCCCAATAGTAAGTTAGTTGGAGTAGGATAGATGATATATCATTGATTCGATTGTTCAGTGCTTAGTCGTGTTATTGAGGCTTGTGTATCAGTCAAGTATTGTCAAACATTCCAGTTTTCATTTAAGATTAAAATTGCTTAACCATCTCTTTTCATTTTCATGTATGGTTTAGCTTCTTTTTGATTACTGACATGTTATTCCCATGTATGTGCCAAGGTAATTAAAGTTTTGAAGCTTGGAATTGCTTGAGGACAAGCAAAGCTTTGTGGGGGGATTTGATATGCCTTATTTTATACCATTTTCCCACTTCATTATTAGTTGTTTTAAGTGCTTTTCGAGTCGTTTTCATATACATTTGGTGCGTTTATGGTATTTGTTAGTGTTTCAGGATATTAACAGGTACTTGAGCATAATTTCTGGAGAAAACGACATTTTGAGGCGAAATAAGTGCTTACGGAAGTTTTACAAGGCCCGAAGCTGCTTTTGGAGTCTGGTCAACAAAAGTCAAACAATTCAGAGACACATTGCGATGCAGCGTGCTACTTCGCCGCAACGTTGCTCCAGAGAATTAAGTTGCGCCGCAGTGAGTGAGACTGCGACGCAGTCGTGTCCAGTTCAAAGCAGCTAAGGTCAATGAAAGTCAGCGAGTCTACATGGTCAAAGAAGGACTGCGACGCGGTCCATTAGCTGCGCCGCAGTACGATACGGATTTTTTAGATCTTTTTATGAGAAGTATATATAGCTTGCAAATACATTCATAAACCCTATCTTAGACTTTCTAGCCGATTTTAGCATCTTTTAATGGGGTTTTTTTCATCAGATTAATCATCTTTGAAGATCAAGAATACGATTGGATCATTTACGTTATTTGCTTTCAATTCCTTGTATTCGGTAACGATGAATTCTTCTATTATGATTTGTTATTTCGTTTCAATAATGAGTAGCTAATCATTTCATCATCCATCTTGATGAAGTGAAACAATATGTAAGGATTGCACAATTTTAATAATTCAATGTTGATTTCATTTAACGTTATATCGAGATCTTAGCGTATTTCTTCCTTTTAATTTATCTTGAATTGATTGGTGGTGTATGTGTGTCTTTAATGGTAATTATTGATTACATATATGTCATTTTGATTGTTTGGGTACAAACGATTGGGTCTATGACGGGTACGGTAGATAATCGTTCAATGATAATAGAAATTAATGTGTTAACGGTTGAGTACAATCGATAGATATAATTGTTATTTTAATAACCAAAACCATTGTTTGATTAGGGAAGTTATAAAAGATGTCTTGGGTTACCGGTCTTTGTAATGAAACTAGTCTAAACAAAAAAGTCAAATATTGTCATTAACTTGACGGGTACGGGGTTGGTGCTTTGTTTGAGTCTCGGTTATTTAATCAACTTAATTTGGATTTGAACTTCATTTATGTGCAATCTAAACATGCTGTTGAGCGGATTCAAGATGAATGTCTTTTAAATTGTTGTTCTCAATTACAAACTCTCTTTTCGATTAATCCCGAGGGATTACTAACTGATTTAACTAACTTTTTGCAACGTGACAATTCGGTCACAAAACCCCCCTCATTTCTACTTGAACTGCTTCATTTTAACAATTACTTTACTTTAGTCCTTGTGATCGACCTCGGATTTACCAAGCTAACTATACTGCATACGAACGGGTTCACTGCCTGTGAGTGTGTTGTAGTCAGTCGCTAGGTGATTCGTGTTTATAAATTTTAAGACTTGATTTCACACATCAATAGATCAAGATCTTTTAGTTGTTTATAATCATAGATGGATCTACACTTAATGAATGATTTTTGTTTGTATCCCTTAACAGATAGATTGCAACAAAACAAACCTCATGATTCCTTTTCCTTCTTCTTTTTGTTTTTCTCTCTTCTCTCTTGTTGTTGATGATACAAAAACACAAACTAAACTACTTATTCTATTGCCTTTATGAAAAAACTCACTTCTCTTATTAAATGTAGGTAGTTGGTTTGTATTAATAGATACACGTCTTCCATCAATTTTGTACACGTAATCAATGCATGTAGGTATGCTTGCTGGTGTAACTTAATTATTTTCCTTCCTTTATTAAATGTGGGTAGCTTATAATAAATGTGTATTAATTATGTTAGTTGGAGGATGAAATGGAAGGCCTATAAGCGAGAAATGACAAACGACTTGACAATATGGTTGTTTGCCTACAAGAATTCTTAAAAGCATTAAAGCTCCCGCTCTTCTTCGGTACAGGAACAAGTTTAAGGGTAAAAGTTAGAGAATTTATAACTATTATTTTTTATAATTTGATGAAATAATGGAGGAAAAAAAGGAAAAAGGGTTCACGCAAAGTAGGTGTGAGTCCCAAACTCTCTAGATGTTAACCCAAAGTGTAAAATACAACAAGTCTAATAAGCACTAGATTGGACTAGTATTACTTGAATATAAATGCAAGTATATAAACAAAGTAATACAAGACTAAAAGCAATAAAGTAAAGGTGGAACACAATGTAATTGTTTCAAGTATATTTATTTATGATGTTAAATAAAATACAAGGTTGTGCGGAATCAAGATAATACAAATATGTAAGTATCCTAACAACCTATGAATTACAAATGATCTATATTTGCCAAATAACTCTTTTGATCGAGATACTTAAAGTTGTGAAGTATCCCTGTTACGATCGAGAGTATTTAGACAAATTCACCTTATGCTAAAAGTAATTTTAACAAGGAAATGACTTTGTATTTATAGGCAAACAAATTCCAGTGAATTTGTGCCGTACAAATATGGTTGCATGCATTTAATGAACCGACAAGGTCATTAAATGCATTGGTTAAGGTACAAGGATAAAGTAACATCAATATGACAATAATCCTTTTAACCAACCACCTTTACACACGTAAGTACTTTGTAAAGACAAGTGGAATGTTCTTTGAAAAGTGTGTAAAGGCAAAAAGTCAATTCCTCGTAATCAGTGTTCAGACTTGTAAGGTCTAGAACACTGACAATCCTCCAGTGTACAGATCTGGTAAGACTTCCAGTGGACTCCGCCATTTGTCAGTCGTCTTTATTCTGACTTCAGTCTTTGACTTCAGTGAGAATGTCTTCAGTAGAATAGATCTGGACTGGGGTTGAAGTCTAGTGAGCTAATCTGGAGAATACTCCAGATTTCCTATACAAGTATTTGCTCACTGGTCTTCAATTATTTCTGGACAAATCTTCAGAAGGACTCCAGACTTCTCGTCTGGAGTGGGTCCAGTAAAACTGACCCTAACAAATTCCCCCTATTTGTTTAGAAATAATGCAAGGTTTTTCAAGCTTCTATCTATACAACTTTGTATGCTTGAAAAACACTTGTTTTGACTTAGTCTAAAAAAATTTTAAGTTACTGGAGAACACTTTATAGATCATCAGTGTTTCAGTTTCATCTTTTAATTTTTACTTAGACTAAATCTGATCACTTACTTGTGAATCAAAATATGTAACTATATTTACAGCCATCAACAAAAAATAAGTTACAATTTTGGAAATAAATACAAGTACAAGTAAAATGATAAAGAGTCAGGCCCTTCTCTTCGACGTCTGTCCTGGAGCATCTTCAGAAGCCTTTCTCTTTGGAGATGGAGAGGATGGTACAGACTCTGGTGGTTTCATGCCTATTGCAACTTCCATCTGTTGCTTTATCTTCCATACTTTCTTAATCCTCTTCAAAAATGCTTTAACATCAGTCGACACATCTGTCTTCCCCCTGAACGTTAAAGCGATTTCCTTCAGTTCACTCCATCCAAATGCTTGGACTGAAGTACTTTTCCTTTCATCAGTAAAGTTACCCTTCCTGGTCAACTTTACTTCAAACCTGACATGCCTTCATGATTTTCAGCTAATTTTCTCTGCACCTATGATCCTTCTGGCATCAGCCCTGAATTTCAACATATCTTCATACTTGGCTTTTTGCTTTGCCATCTGGATCATGTATTCAGTTTCCCTGGATACCTTCTGCTGTTCGATGGCAGACTGGAGTTCTTCACGATTGATTCTTTGTGAAGTATCCAAGGGAATGAAGGTGCTCAGATCTGCATCTCTGGTTTCTTTTAACTGTTTGGAAGTGAGCTTAGGCAAGCCTTTTATCTTCTTTCTGTACTCTATCTCCAGAGCACCAGCATTCTTTCTGATCTTTTTCTGGAGGTTCGCCAGTTCCTCCGTCCTCTGCCTGATCAATTCCACTACACTGACACTATAAGTTACAGCATCATAAGTTCTTCTTCAGAGTACTTGGAGCGAATGTACACATCATCCAATGCATCCAGACATTGATGAACTCTGGGGTCTTCCTTCATTCTTTTATAAACATCAATATGTATGCCAACCTACCAGCATTGTAAGAATCAAGAGTCTCCATGTTTGCCATCTCCCTTTTGTGGGCCAGCAGTTCATCCTTTTGATTTTTCTTAAAAATTTTCTATCATAATGCATTCTTGTTCCAGTCTCTTCGAAGTATCATCATCAGCAGTAGGGAGTTCTGATGATTTCCCAGCAGTTTCACTTTCTTCTCCAGATACCATATGTTGCTTTCCTTTTACTAACTTCAGAGTACTTGTGATATCTGGGAAAGCTTCAAACTGGGGCTCACTGGCATCAGTACCAGTAGCCTCTTCAACCTGTACATTGGCTTCAGTACCAACTACTTCTTGTGCACTGGCTTCAGTACCAGTCACTTCTTCTTGTTGCACAATGGCTTCAGTGCCAAAGGCCTTTTCGATAGCACTTACAACCACTTCTTTCTTTTTCTTTATCAACCCATCTTGAATGGTTCTAAGAACAGACCCAGAAATTTCTTCAGTAATTTCTTTTAACATGCCATGTCTGAACTTCTTAGCACACTCATCACTGATGGTGCTAACAACAGCATCCTGATCAAGTGTTGGCCTGCTTTCCAAATTACTTATCCTGGTGATTAACTTCTGAACTTCATCTGTCAGACCTGCCAGTGGTTGAACAACTTCAGCCTTTACTGCAATCTGAACAGATTTCACCAAGTTTGCCTCTAAGCCCTGGACTGCCACTTTGATATTTTCAGAATTGTTAATTGTGGCCAGTACCAGCTCATTCACTTCTCAAACACCAGTTTCTCATTCCCAGCAAAAAGATTCATTTCTAATGCAAGATTATTTGATAATAAGACTTAAAATCAGAAACAACCTGGATGAAGACTGGAGTGATCTCTCCAGGTCCGCCACCTTACTTAAAAGGCCTTGGACCTCAGCTGAAGAAGAAGTGGAGAGACCACTGGGAGGTGTCAGTTCAGAAGCCAACCTGGTCACCAAAGGTACTTGTGCCTGGACCCCTTCAGTGGAAGTTTCAATGTTACAACAGTTGAGTCCAGCACACGGTGTTCAGATAAATCAATTGGAGTTTCAAGTGGTGGTGGTTGATTTTGTGAAATTTGAAATGAGGGTGGATTGAAATACGGAGTGTTTTGTGAAATTGAAAGTGGTGGTGGTGGTGGTGGCATTTCAGTGGAGATAAGTGGTTGGGTGACTGAAGCAATAACAGATGTGACAACATTTTCTACTTTTTCACCCAAAAAGTTCATGTTAACATCAAACATGTTTCCTTCAGACATTGTGGAATCTACTTCATCCCAATCTGGAGCCGTCCCAACTGCCTGATCAACTACTTCTCTATTTAAATCTATCTGAGCATCTTGCTCACCAGTCACCTGCTCATCAATCTGTACAATATTTTCTTCCTGCTCAAAAATAGGAGACCCATCTATATTCATGACATCACCTGGATGGCTCGATTCGGCTCTATCTGGATTGACCTGAACTCCAGCCTTCCTAAGACGTCTGGAAGTTCTTGGTCGAGTAACATTTGCAGTCTGTTGAACCTCAGGAGCCACCTGGGTCACTGGTTGTACAATTTCAGCACTGAGGACTCTAGAGGGTCCTTCACCAATCTGGTTCCCTCCTGGAGCCACTTCCTGTTCATCTGATGATGCTTCCAGTGCATCATTTCTAAAATGGTTCAGCATATTTACAGGACTTTCAACCTCACCAGCTCTTGATTTCATTGAACTTAATTCCCTCAGATATTCACACACAGAAAAATGATTTGTGTCGAAATCTTACTCAGCACCTAGAGCTCTTAAAAATACAAGTGACAGAAAACGAATATATGGAATATGTGGTTTTCTACCTTTCACCTTTAGACGGTCAACCAGATCATCAAAGAAGATCTGAGCAAAATCTACTCTATTTCCAAACCAAAGACAGTAGGCAATCTGGAGTTGCATTTGATTAATCTGGTCCAACACTCCAGAACTGCCACCCAAACACTCAACAAGATGAGTGAAGAAGTATCTCCATGAGTCTGATAGCTTGCTCATGTAGATGGTTCCTTTCCTTGATAACTGGCCATGCTCATCCAGTATATCAGTGTGTCCCATTAGTCTACACACATCTCTATAATTAAGACCTGTAGGGAGAGTGATTGCCATCTCATTTTCAGCCAAATAATGTAAATGAAGAATATCTCTTAGAGAATCGGCAGTGAGAGTGAAGGCCCTGGTGCCTTGTTGCAATGTGTAGTTGATGGATTGAGTATTTTCAACATACACAGCAGTGTACCAAAATTCACATAGGTAATCATGATACATTTTTCCGGGATTGAGAGTAAGAGCACCATAGAGTGGACAACTGAGGAAAAAGGCATTCAGTCGTCCGATGGAGAGGTGGGAGCATGAGTGGTGCTAGTGGAGTCTAGCCATCCAATTGTTCATGTTTATTCTGATGGCCTTTGCCTCTAAGGTAATATGAGGTGCCTTTATAACATTTAGAACGGGAGCATATTCAGCAGCGAGCAGATTTTTCGGTGAATTAGATTGTCTTGGTGCCATTGAATATGATAGATAGATGAAAAAGAAACTGAATTTAGGGTTTATGAAGATTTGATGAAGTAAATATGAGAGAGATTTATGATTGGAATTGAATGAAAAAGATAAATGAAGGAATTTGAAGAATTTGGGAGTAAATATGTTCGAAGTAAATGCTAATGAAAGTGAAAGTGAGTATTATATAGGAGAGAGAATGTGGAACTCAAACGGTTAAATTTGAAATTATCAAATATAATTTTGATCGGATTTTGAAATCCGCATTAAATTCATCACATCACACATTAATGTGTGATGGTTTACAGCCCACAAACATTACCCAACTTGCACTTTTTGTCTTCCCAAGGTAAAAATACCATCATTTCTTTGAAAAATTACATGCCACGTAGGATAATAAGATAAATATCTTTTCAAGAGTTTTGCATACGTGGCACGCACAATGACCAAGTATTAAAAAGTATTATGACTGACAAACCAGTGCATCTGGAGGTTGACTGGACACTCCAGTATCACTGGTGGATTAGGCCAGTGATGCATGCACTGATGGTACACTGGAGGGACACTCCAGTAAAGTACCAATGAAACCATTTGAAAGAGACTGGTAACCTCAAACATGCACGTCAACTAATACAGACAAATGAGAGGGACACATTTACAAGGAGACAAAGTCACCTCAAACATGCACTTCAACCTATCTAATTACCAGTGAGAGGGACACATTTACAAGGTACCAGTGAAATTTTCCAGAAAATTTTGTCCAGTGAGAAAATAAATTAATAAATTCCCCTTAAAAACAAATTTTAAGGAAAAAAATATATCTTTCAGTCTTCCTCCTGGAATGTTGATCCAGAAATCTATTAATGCAGAGATAGTACACAAAGGCGTTCAATATCTAAGCAATTATAGATTTATAAATCTTTTAAA
Organism: Erigeron breviscapus; assembly: GCA_034093135.1. NCBI lineage: Eukaryota > Viridiplantae > Streptophyta > Magnoliopsida > Asterales > Asteraceae > Erigeron > Erigeron breviscapus. The sequence goes on from CM067167.1 coordinate 173,649,738, forward strand.
TCAAGGATCCCTGATAGTACACAAAGGCGTTCAATACCAAGGTTCCAGATTTAAGGGTTTAACATTCCCAACTCACCAACAAGATATTCAAAAGTTTTAACATCCAGAGGTTTGGTAAAAATGTCAGCGAGTTGTTTGTCAGTGGGAATAAAAGGAGTTCAATGTTGCCTTTCACAATATTATCACGAATGAAGTGATACCTGAGATCAATGTACTTCGTCTTTGAGTGCATGGCTGGATTGTTCGAGATAGCAATGGCACTGGTATTATCACAAAAGATTGGGGTCTTTGAATACTTAATACCATAATCAAGCAACTGGTTCTTCATCCAGAATATCTGAGCACAACAACTGGCTGCAGACACGTATTCAGCTTCAGCAGTGGACAATGAAACTGAAGTTTGCTTCTTACTGGTCCAGCTGACCAGTTTGCCACCAAGGAAATGACATCCAACAGTAGTGGATTTCCTGTCTATCTTACAACCTGCATGATCTGAATCTGAATAACCCATTAGATCCATGCCTGAGCCTTTGGGATACCAAAGACCCAAACTGGGGACACGCTTAAGGTATTTCAGTATGCGCTTTACAGCAAGCATATGAGATTCTTTTGGATTAGACTGATATCTGGCACATAAACATGTTGAAAACATAATATCTGGTCTACTGGCAGTTAAATACATCAGTGAACCAACCGTGCCTCTATAGACAGTGGTGTTCACTGGTTTACCATCTGGATCTGAGTGCAGTGTTAATGGTGCAGAAATTGGAGTGGGTTTAGATGGTGAAGAGTTCATATCATATTTCTTTAAAAGATCTCTAACATATTTCTCTTGATTAATAAAAATACCATCTCTGGTCTGTTTAATCTGGAGTCCTATAAAATATGTTAATTCACCCATTAAACTCATCTCATATTCAGTCGACATTATTTTCGAAAATTTCTTGCACATTTTGTCATCAGTAGACCCAAAAATAATATCATCAACATAAATTTGTACCATCAGAAGATTACCTTTTTCATGAAGAATAAATAAGGTATTGTCAATTGCACCTCTTTTGAAACCATTTTTCAATAAGTGTTTAGTCAGAGTATCATACCAGGCACGTGGGGCTTGTCTGAGACCATAGAGTGCTTTGTCCAGACGATATACCCAATGTGGATGCTTTTCATCAACGAAACCTGGTGGTTGTCTGACATAAACTTCTTCAAGTTTTCCATTCAAAAATGCACTTTTAACATCCATCTGGTAGACCTTGAATTGATGATGAGCAGCAAATGCTAAGAATATTCTGATCGCTTCAAGTCTAGCCACTGGTGCAAATGATTCATCAAAATTGACATCTGACTGGCAGTAGCCTTGTGCTACCAGTCTGGCCTTGTTTCTGATTACGTGGCCATCTTCATCTACCTTGTTCCTGAAGACCCATCTGGTTCCAATTGGTTCTTTCTTTCCAACTGGGAAAGGAACCAGGTATCAAACCTTGTTCCTTTCAAACTCGTGAAGCTCTTCTTGCATAGCAGTCACCCAGCTTGGATCTTCCATAGCCTCGTCAATCTTCTTTGGTTCGTTCAGTGATAAGAAACTGACATATAAGCATTGATTACTGGAGGCTCTTCTGGACTGAACTCCTCTACTGGAGTCACCTATGATCTGATCGATAGGATGAGCTTTTGTCCATCTGGAGTATTGACCAGGATTGTTACTGACAACAATATCAGTGCAAGAGTTCAGTTGAGTCTCCTCTGGTGTTGCTTCTGGAGGAGGATCTTTCCAGACTACTTCAACATCTTCATCTGAGTCATTTAAATCACGATTTGCATCATGAAATTCTTCATTTGAAGGCATTTCTTGAAGTACTGGTTCAGTTTGGAATTCTTCATTTGAAGACATTTCTGGTATAATTTCAACTGATACTGATATTGGGGAGTAGTACGAACATCTGATCCAATAATAATTTCAGAGGGTAGCTTGAAATTAATTGAAGGATAGAATGGAGTACTACTGGAGGTTTCTTCTTTTGAACAGGTTCCAGATCAGGATGACTGGAAACTTCTTCAGGTGAATCTTTGCAGTTAATGGGATCAGATTCACCGAAGATAATTGGATTTTATGGGGGAGAATCAAGGATTGGCTTTTTATTGATTGCAGCATTTGATTCATCAAATGTAACGTGAATTGACTCATGGACCTTCTCCAGTCTCTTGTTGTAGACTCTGAAGGCCTTGCGAAATGGCTGAATAGCCTAAGAAATACCCTTCATCAGCTTTGGCATCGAATTTGCCTAACTGACTGGAGTCGTTCAGGATGTACACTGGACATCCAAAAACGTGAAAATATCTGGAGAATTCATCTATGATCACTAGGGTGTATCTTTTACCAGCACGAGTCTGAACATTCACTGGACCGAAGAGGTCCATATGAAGCATATGAAGTGGTTAAGATATGCTAAAATTCTGTCTGTTGTCTTGAAACTGGTACGTTTCTGCTTACCCATCTCACATCCTGGACATGGCCTTCCTTTTTGAAGGAAACTGAAGGTATCCCATCTGCCAGTTGTTTTCTAGACAACTTATTAATATTTTTGAAATTTAAATGGGATAACCTTTTGTGCCATAACCAGTTTGTGTCTTCATCAGCTTGAGTATAGAAACACTGCTCTGAGGGAGAGCTTTCCATATCCATCACGTACACATTCCCTCTTCTGGGAGCAATCAATACTACCTTCCAGTCCTTGTTGAATACGATGCCATGAACAATATTGAATAGAACTTGATAGCCATCATCACACAGTTGACTTACACTGATCAGGTTATATTTCAAACCATTCACATATGCAACTCGTCTGAATTTGACTTGTCCATTGTTCAGAACACCATACCCCTCAGTTTTTCCACAACCATCATTTCCAAAAGTAATGGAGGGTCCGTCAGAAATTACGAACTCCTCCAGCAGGGTCTTACATCCAGTCATTGTCCTGCCAGCTGCACTGTCAAGATACCAGATAAATTTCTTTCGATCGCCCTGCACATCCACCAGATATATCAGTTAGATTTAGGAACCCATCGACTGATGGGTTCACTGGACCCTCTTTTATAGGTCCCTGGAGGTATCTGGTTGAGTTCACTTTCTTCAACAGTAGTCTTAGTTGAAAAGACCACTGGGGTTGATAGTTTTGAAACCTTTTTCTTTTTCTCAACTGGAGAAATATATTTATCTTTCTTTGAAAAGGTTTGGTATTTTGTCTAGGGCCAGATGAAGTACCCTCAATAAAGTTTAATCTTGCATTAAAACTTTGAAATTGACGAGTCAGTAATTGAAACTGGCTCTCTAACCTTAACAAAATACATTCATCAGATGACACCTGAGCCATTCCAGTTGACTGGGCTCGAGGCTTAGGAAGGGAACTGGTCTTCTTTTGAACCTGGGGTTCTAAAGAAGCACTCTGAGGCAAAGGTTTCTTCAGATTGACCTTTTTAACTGGAGCAGTCATCTGGAATGCTCCAGTCTTAACCTCTGGGGATTGAACTGGGAAAATATTGGCCTTAGGAGTTACAGGCTCATCATAAATGGTAATGGGCCTGAATCCTTCTGGTAACCGATCAATTACTGGTATTAATGATGCAACATGAGTATTTCCATCTAAATAAGCACGTTTTTGAGTGGGAAATTGATTTACTCCAGCATCATATGGCTTTCTGGTTTCAAGCCATGATTTAATGACCAGTTTTTCTTTTTCTAAAATGACTTTAAGATCTTGTTTTTCTTGAATCAATTGTTCAGTTACCAGAACTTGGGCTTGAAATGCCAGTCCAATGTCTTGAAGTTCTTTTAATTTTGATTTTAAAACTGTAATTTCAGAAAAATCTGTTTCTAGACCATTTACACAGTCAGATCTAACAGTTTCAACAAAGATTAAATCAGAATTAAGAGCTTCAACAATGTCCAGTTTTAATTCTTGGTCAGTTTTAGTATCATAATCACTAACCTTTTTGATAACAATGTCCACCCATCTTCCAGATGTGACATCTTCCTTCACCAGATGCTCTTCGTCTGCCAGAGCCATGTAACAACAATCTCTTTCTTCTTCTTCATCAGCAGATGAATCATCAGAAGGAACCCATTTCTCTTCAGTTGTTGCAATCATGCACTTATTATTATTTTCCATTTGTTGTGCCATGAGAGCAATTTAAGCCTTAAGCTTTTTGTATTTAGATTTATAGCTATCATCAGGCTTTTTATTAGAAGAAAATGGACCAGGCTGGGATACAAACTGACTGGACTTGCAATCTTTCATGAAATGACCTTTTCTGCCACACTTAAAGCATGTCAGATTGGTCTTATCAGTAGAAGAACTGGATGCAAATTGTCCAGATGGCCTATTTGCTCTTGCTTTGAAACGGTTGAACGTTTTAGCAATCATTGCAACCAGGTCATCATTTTCAGATTCATCACAGTCTGGAGAGATAAGACTAGATTCTCCAGATAAAAGTAGATTCTCCAGGGGGAATTAGGGTTTCTGGAACAGTCCCGAGGATCATGTTTTTGAGAAGGGTATCTAGATTTACCAATCTCCTCTCCTCTTCAAACCAATGTTCCTCCCTCTTTTCCCGACCTCTTCTAGATCCAGTAGGATCAAGAAGAGCATTGAGAGGTGATGTGGGGACGTAAGGTCCTTCATTTAAAATTTTCATCATGTTTCTCTCAATACCAGTGATATGCAATATCATCCTAGCCTTCCACGTACCAAATTCATCACTATTCCCACTGAATTTAGGAACAAGATTGTTTGAGTAGTGCACCTGCACATGTGGAGAAGCAGGAGTAGGAGGAGGAGGTGGTGGATTAGTGTTATTAACAGGTGGTGGTTCATTATTTTGATCATTGATATTAGGATAAGGACCATGATTGAAACCTCCTTGTGTATTTTATGGGGTGGCCATCAAAGAAACAGATCTAGGCAAGTTTGTTTAGCCTTCTGCTCTGATACCAATTGTGAGTCCCAAACTCGATAGATGGTTTAACCCAAAGTGTAAAATACAACAAGTCTAATAAGCACTAGATTGGACTAGTATTACTTGAATATAAATGCAAGTATATAAACAAAGTAATACAAGACTAAAAGCAATAAAGTAAAGGTGGAACACAATGTAACTGTTTCAAGTGTATTTTATTTATGATGTTAAATAAAATACAAGGTTGTGCGGAATCAAGATAATACAAATATGTAAGTATCCTAACAACCTATGAATTACAAATGATCTATATTTGCCAAATAACTCTTTAGATCGAGATACTTAAAGTTGTGAAGTATCCCTGTTACGATCGAGAGTATTTAGACAAATTCACCTTAATTGCTAAAAGTAATTTTAACAAGGAAATGACTTTGTATTTATAGGCAAACAAATTCACCAGTGAATTTGTCCGTACAAATATGATTGCATGCATTTAATGAACCGACAAGGTCATTAAATGCATTGGTTAAGGTACAAGGATAAAGTCACATCAATATGACAATAATCCTTTTAACCAACCACCTTTACACACGTAAGTACTTTTGTAAAGACAAGTGGAATGTTCTTTGAAAAGTGTGTAAAGGCAAAAAGTCAATTCCTCGTAATCAGTGTTCAGACTTGTAAGGTCTAGAACACTGACAATTCCTCCAGTCGTAGATCTGGTAAGACTTCTAGTGGACTCCGCCATTTGTCAGTCTTCTTTATTCTTAACTTCAGTCTTTGACTTCAGTAAGAATGTCTTCAGTAGAATAGATCTGGACTGGGGTGAAGTCCAGTGAGCTAATCTGGAGGATTCCAGATTTTCCTATACAAGTATTTTGCTCACTGGTCTTCCATTATTTCTGGACAAATCTTCAGTAGGACTCCAGACTTCTAGTCTGGAGTGGGTCTAGTAAAACTGACCCTAACAGTAGGCACCTGGTCGTTTCTTTCTCTTGCCAGTCATATTGGTGTGTGGTGGTTCCAATCGGTGTGTTCGATGGAAGAAAAGAACCGGTGGCGCCGATGGAAAATAAAAAAGAATGAGATATGAGATAACTAATAACAATGAAAAAAAAGAGAAAATTATCAGCGATTGATCGGAGACGACTCTGATGGTGGTTTTTGGCGACGGTGGTGTTAATGATTGACGACGGTGTTGGTGATGGATGGCCACGAAAATGGATCGAGATGGAAGATGGGTTGTTGGAAGAGAGGATGAGCGCATAGAGTAAAATGGATGATGGGATATTTAAGGGTATTTTGGGGATATTGTAAAAAGTGCTTAAAGTTTTTAATTTTTTTACCCAGTTTACATTATTAAGGAGATAGATATATCATATGTATATACTCATCAAATTAACATTATGATAACTAGGAATTTATGGCCCCGCGTTGCGGGGCATTAATTGTCGTGTTGAAACGATTGTGTTATTTAGTATTACTTGCATTGAATGAACAAACATTCTGTCATGGATAGGTTTGTTTAAAAGTTTATCATATCAAATATATATTTAATATATTTATTTAAAGGCAAAAGCACAATAGTTTCCGTCTGCGTGTTGCGTGGTTTCAATTAGTTCGATTGGTTTTGTTATTGATGATTTATGTTTCTAAAAACTTTGACATATAAAATATATACTTATTCAAAGACAATACCACAAAAAAATTAATAAAAGTTTTTAATATATTGTTTGGAAACCTGAAAACGATTATGTTTTGTTATTGATGATGTGTCGCTATATATGTTTGTTAAAATATTTGACATATGAAATGATATTTATTCAAAGGCAATAGCACCAAAAAGTAGTTTTGATATATTATTTGAAACCCAAAAGAAAAAAAAAAGTAAGAAACCAAGAAGTAACCCGTAATTTTAAACCTCAAAGGGATCTAATGTGGTAAAATCTGAATATTGTTACAAAAAAAAGAATAAACGTTTTCAATATAATTACAAAAAAAGTAGTTTTGATATATTATTTGAAAATCCAAAAGAAAAAAAAATGTATGGAACCAAAAAGTAACTCGTAATTTTAAACCTGAAAGGATCTAATGTGGTAAAATCTGAATATTGTTACAAAAAAAAGAATAAACGTTTTCAATATAATTACAAAAAAAAGAATAAACGTTTTCAATATAATTATTTGAAAACCCGAAAGGAAAAACATATGGAAAAAACCAGGAAGTAACTCATATTAGAAAACCCGAACCGGATGCGATTTGGCAAAATCCGAATAATGGTGCGGGTTGTAACATGGACGAATAGTAACTCGCCACGCAGGCGAGTTACTATTCACATGCTATTCAATTATTAGAGTATATAATATATAATATAATATAATATAATATAATATAATATAATATAATCTCCGTAGGGATAAGAATCTCAAATTAATTAAACCTTTTACAAACTTCAAAGTTTAAATAATCACATCACAATAAAAAATAAAAACAAATTACCTAGCTACAAAGCCTACAATGTATAGTTGAAGACTAATACAGGTAATAATTAAATATATCCACACTGCTTTGAATATTCAGCATGTGATCAATAATCATCATCCAAACCCATTTTTTAAGCTTGAAGTCTCCATATACCGTCGAATTTTCTTCATTCGTGAGTAGGCTTCTTTACCTACAGATCAATATATATAGTCATGCATCCATGATCATGATCACTCGTCCTTGGATGGAGGACGAATGGAGGACAAGTGAAGGACATAGGTATAAGGCAGCCTCTAAGATTCCATGGGCGGTTTATAAAACTATACGATCAACTTGCGGTAAATATTGGGCCTTTGGGGATAAAAGAGTAAATATAAAAATCAACGGTATATATGTAATATGTCGGATGAAATAGTATATCCATGAGTTTGTGTATACGCAGGTTTATAATGAAAAGGATAATGAATAATACTATTCAATCTTCTTCGTTTCATTTTTTATAAAACTGCATGATTAAGGATAGTTAGTGTTATTTCTTCTTAACCTTGGAACTCTTCCCAATCACAGGAAGCTTAGGAATCTGGGTCTCGTCTTGATGGTTGGAGCTTAAGGAGAAATCAAAATTAGTGCTCTTGACATGGAAATTTTTGTATTACAGTATAAGTTAACATGCTTAGAAGTTGAATTTTCTGACTTGCATGGATTTAAAATTTGTAAAACTTTTCCTTGGTAGTCAATTAAATGTTTGTTATTCGACTCTTTCTAAGAGTAGTTCATGATGGTGTGATTAGTTCATACAAAAAGTATTGTGTCCTTGCCTAAAACAATAAACTCGATGGAATCTTCGTTGTTTTTATTCTTGTGATTCCGAACACAAGTAAGAAAAATAAAAAGGTTAAATTATTGTTGAGATCGGAATTGATCAACTAAGGAGTTGGCCTAACTAAATAAACTTGGATGTGGTCTTGTTTTGCCTATATTGTAGTCTCTGAACCATGGACGGATTTACTATGGGGGCAGCGGGGTCAGCTGCCCCACTCCAATTTTGGTACAATGTAACTTTTTAGAATTTAAATGGTATATATTGTAATTTTTTCTAAAAATAAGAAAAAATAAATAGAAAATACATACAAATATTATCTTCGTTGTCATAAGCTTATTTTTTAGAAGTAATTGGTCATCGAAACATTAATTTTCAGATAAGAATAAAAAACTTGAATTGTTTTAATTTTTGATAGAAAGAATGAAGAAAGGTTAAAGAAAAAACTTTTTTTGTTTGAGTAAGTAAATGTGTAATACATTAATAGTGTAGGTGTTAGTGGAAAAATTATATTATTTCAAATTATTATATATATTTATCACAAACAAAATATTATAACAATCATAATAGTTATGTAGAAAAGATATATATATATATATAGCTAATATATATATATATATATAATATATATATATACAAGCTAATTATTTCATAAAAAATATATTTTTCGGGTTTCTTGCATTATGAATGAATATGTTTTCATTCAATAAGATCTTACCCGCCACGTGTGGTCTTTATTTATTAAAAAAACTGGTACGTTTAAACATGAGTGTTACACCCGGTGTGGAGACCGAGATTCTTTTGAGGGTCCATTTCTATTTCCCAGCAGCTAGGGCCCCATTTTTTAACATTTTCAGATACAACTCTTATAAGTATGAAAAACAACTTTCAAAATTGTCCCCCTGTTTAAAATTTTCTGGCTCTGTCTCTACTCTGAACATTTTAAAAAATAATAAAAGTTTAAAAGATTTATTGTTAGGATTAGAAGGGGTCAACCTTGGTCGTGAGAGAGGGCAACGCCTAGCTAGAAACGTGGTCACTGGTACACCCACGGCCCTGTGTCACCACCATCAGTATCAAAGCTAGTCCCGCACAGACCCACGAGAGCCATAGCAGCCCCTAACTCCTCACCTTCCAATAATCTTAATGCCCCCACTTGGGTTACAAGCTCACGCTACGAAGCTAGGCGATTGAAAGTGTCAAAACACGGTTTAAATACATGTAATTTGTTATTTCTTTCGTCGATGTGGGAATGGGATTGTGAAGTAATTATGACTTTTTACCTTAAAAGGGAAGACGTGGTCCAATTAAATAGTCTGGCATATAAAGTTAAATGCAATACTATCCATTCCTTTCAATAATAAGAAAACACTCATTCAGCATGTTTCATTGTTATGAAATCTGATTCATCATCACTGGCTGCTATGATGGTTTTCACATCCTCTAATTTAGCAGGATACGTTTATCGATTGCATAGTTAGGTTCTTAAAGTGATACTTGCTTTATGCACCTTGCTTGTGAAATTAGTATCATGAGGAGGCCTAAGTTTTTTCTTTTTCAATTGTTTGTTTTCTGTTCTGTATGTTATGATATGAACTTAGAGTACTTCCCACATTATACCAAGTAAAGGACATTGTCGTAAACATTAGAATAGGCCAAACTAAAAAATCTGAATGACCAGAAAGACCAAGCCAAAAAGTCATGCTTTTCAACATCAAATGATCATATAGTAAAAATCTAAAACCAGAATGGCCAGAATATAGTTTCTGATTTACCGATCACATATTACATTTCGAGATTGTGAATACCTCCGTTCAGAAAATGTACAGATTATACAACCCTTTGAGTTCTTCATATCATCTAACAATTGTAATTTGTAACGCTAATCGAAAATTTGAAGCACCAATATATTTGCACTCATTATTGCAAGAAAGCATTCACATCAAAGTTCTACCAGCATGCCTTGAAGCTCTGCTCTATAACCAAACCGTACTCCTCTAGAGTTCGCATCCATTTTCTTAACAGCAAAGTAATAGATGATCCATGCCACCATGAAGTAAACTTCCATAAAAGATTTGATAAAGGAAGCAAACAACTTACCAAAAAATCCTGTCAGCATTGCAGCAACGAACCCCCAAACGATATACTCAAAAGACTTGAGAAGGATGGCAGGACGCTTCCTTAATGACAGCAAACGAAACCCTTCTTTGATAACTTCCCAATCACTCTTTCCACGATCCGCCATAACAACACTAGCAAACACAGTAAAAACCCAAGAAACTAACATCTCCAACAAGTACCATGAATACAGAAAACCATAAATCTTGTTCTCTAAATTTTCAACCCAAATTAATTCATACGAATATGGCATAAACGCCAACTTAACGAAATACTTGTAACTCGTATACCAATCTTTGATATCTCCAAAAAACAATCTAGCCAAGATTTGAGTGAATACAACCATGATTACCCATCTTATTGTATTAAACCAAGTCAATCTTCTAAAACTCAAATAGGCACCTTTTCTAATGACCATGATCAATGACTGATTACGATCAATCTTCAAGAAATGATTCACTAACACCACAAACATAATCGCATGAGCCCAAGATCGCTTAAGATTATACCCAATCATTTCGAACGCCAACGTAGAAAAGGAATTAGTAAAAAAAAACCATGGAATCTTTAAAGATTCATTCTTTTTTTGTTTCTTGAATGATCTAAAAGAAATGTTGAGACCAGGATTCACAACTTCAGAAATCTTGATTCCATTATCTGATATAGAATCCGAAAAACCCATTTGGGTATTGAAAGAACCCAGTATCAAAGTGGTGGAATTTAGTTGGGCTTTTTCAAAGAAACGAGGATCGAGTTGTGGGTCGAAAGTGACCGGCTTTGGGGGTTGATGGAAGTAGGCTTTAAGGGAAGGGTCAGTATCAATGGAAGAAGTGAAGGAATGAATGATGGATTGGGCTGAAGTTTGAAAAGAAAACAGAAGGAATGAAAGAATGAGGGAGATGAAGAAATGGTGGCGTTTGGAGAAGATGATGGTGTTGCTTTGTTTCAAGATTTGGGTGGTGGTGGTGGCCTGGCAGTGGATTAACGACCTCCGGCGGGTCATTCTGATGAATCTTGATTAGTTGCAGGATGGATTCTGATTTTGATAGAAAGCAGTTTGATTTTATTTTTTTATTTTTATTTTTTTGTAATGGTGTTGATTGCAATACAACGGAATGATCCTTTATTTATAAGAAGAAGATTTTGAATGAATGACATTTTAGGCGCCCAACCAATTGCCCTCTTTAGATAACAGTTTATTTAATTTAAGACAAAAGATATAGAGTAATAAAATTAGGAAATTGTTATTACAGTTGCTAGGATTTAGACTCTAGTTAACTGACAGTAAAGTTTTGTATATGACGACTGAAGTTTATTTTTAACATATGCTTATCTTTTGTTACATGTTAACCATAATCTTAAATGTTAGGGTTAGCAAAAATCCATAAAAATATAAAAATTCCCTCACTTTAAATTAAAAAAATAAAAATCCCCTCACATAAAAGTTAAAATAGAGGTGGATAATATTTGGTTTGATACTGTTTACTCAAAATTTGAATTGAACCAAACGCAAATTAAAATTAAATCAATTTAAGAATTGTTTTTCTAGGTGGGTTTTAACCAAAATCGAATTAGACAATCGGTATAAAAAGTGTCAATTCAATTGAAACCGAAAAATCTGAATATTATATATGTAGTAAATAAATTTCAAATATGTTTAATAGTTTTAAGCTACATGTCTCTATCCTAATTCCTAAAACAAGAAGTATTCTTCTACACATAAATGAGTAAGAGTGGTAGGATGAAAAAATGATTTTGACATTTGATGTGCCCATCCAGGATTGTCTCGGGTCGTTTTCCCCGTACCTGAACTAACCAAATTGCCAAACACTGAACGAAATGGGTTTGAAAACATTGTATGCGTTCATAACAGTGTTAAGGAATTGCCAAACACTGATTTCAATCCGAATGGTTATTAACGACTGATCAAGGTTTAATCGAATTAGTGGAATTTATGGTTTGAGAGGATCAGTCTTACCCTGGCCTACCTAGGGATAGTCTTTAGAAAAAATCAAAATTGTTTAAGACCAAATGTATGACTGGGATTCGGGCTTTACCCACGTTCAGGCGTATTTGTGCACCTGGGCCAGCCACTTTATTCAAGAAAACTGTTGACTTATAGCAAGCAAGTCAAATAAGCTCTTCAAGATGGTCAAATGGGAGTCACATTATGTTATCAGTATTTATGCAATATTAACGGCTTAAAGTACTTGCTCAAATATGTTGTTCCAGTGCAGTTTGATGTGAGTGTCAGTGCTGCAGTGGCAAAACTGGGAGACAGGGAGGGGGAAGGGGCGCCGTTCTAATAATTATGCTTATATATTGGTTCTCAGTCTAAAAAAATTTCTGTAGATGTTGATGATTTCACTCACATTATCCATTTTGTAATGCAACTATACACTATAAGCTAAGATGACCAAGACACAAGTCCTAAGCCATTAAACTAACAACCACATTTTGTCCAATTTTCATATAGCAATAATCCAATAATTATATAGCATATTTTACAGAATTCACAGGTAACTTTTGGAACTTAAAACTTGAGATTGGTATATGAAACATTGCAGCCATAAATGCTCGAACTTATCTATATAGCACTTCCATTATTGATATATCTCTTGTACCTTACTAACAACATTGGGAAACTTGAAAGAGACCAAAAAATGAAATACATGTAAAGATTCTGAATCTCCAAAATAAAGAATCATGCTATATATCAAAAGATCAAACAGTAAAATCTATAACCACAATTGCCAAACATAGATGTTGCTCTACTTACCCATCTTTCATTACATTGTGAGACTATAAAAACTACCATTCGAAACTTGTACAGATTATACAAACCAAGCATTGAGTTCATCATATCATCTAACAATTGTAATGCTAACCGAAAGATAGAAACACCAAAATATTACCAATTTCTTAATGAGAAAAAGAATTCACATCAACTTTAATCCTTGATCGATCGCCCTATTCATCATCAAACATCTTGAAGCATTGCTTGTAGCTCTTTTTTACCAAAAGGTAATCCTCTAGATTTAGCATCCCTGGACTTAACATCAAAATAATACATCATCCATGAAGTAACCTTCCACTACAATTCGCCAAAAATCTCTTTCAGTATCCCAGCAACAACTACCCTCCGATACGATATATTCTTTAACCTTGACATATTTACCAACATCAACCCCTACTGACAACAAACGAAACCCTTCACTCATAACTTCCTGAGTAGTCTTTCTCGAATCCATCATACCCACAAAGACAATCGCGTGAAAAGCAGAAGAAACAAACATCTCCAACAGTAACCATGAAATAGAAAAACCAGAGTACTCAAACTCAATACCTTCCACCCAAGTCAAACTATGCGAAAACGGAATAAAATTCAAGATACCAAAATACTTTCTCGAGATTCGAAAACGGGATTATTACCTATGAATGTAACTAACTATGACAAAATGTCTATGTTATGTAAAGATCTCGTAAAATGTCTATGTAATGTAATGAACTTTCAAATCCTGGTTATTGGATGTACTCGGGTATATGTGGCAACCATATAATCTTCCATGTGTAAGTTTTTGATTGGTCAAGTACATCCAATAATCGGGATTTGAAAGTTCATTACATAACATAGACATTTGGTCATAGTTAGTTACATTTATAGGTAATAATCCCTATCTATAATGACAATGTAACAGATGTGCCGTCTGTGAGCTAAAAATGCTTATTTTCTCAAAACTAAATTTAAATAAAGAGTCCCAAAAGAGAAATCCTCAAAAACTTTGTGAGTTTAAAGTTCTTTTACGCAACTTGGACACTCGCTTGAAAATCACAAAGATCTTGTTACATTTTCGCCTTTCTGAGGCTTCATTTACCACATCTCTATGTGCCCGCAGCACTTCCATATGGAGAAAGATAGGCTTACTATGTTCCATCAATAGCATCTAACCTATGCAACTAACTAACTTGCACCACAAAGATATCTATTCTTGCAACTCTAAACCCCTTCGTTGTATAGCTTCTAACTCTGGACATACTGTAACCAGAAATATAAAAATGCCTCCACTTATGATGAGCACACGTACAGTTCCATTGGCTTGTATATGGGTATATAAACAAATCAAGCCACAATTATGCATAAGAACATTGCAATATTATAGGAGGTTCACTAACAATAAAAACATTATTAGGGGTGTTGATGGAAACATGTCAAGAGGTATGGAGTGCCTCCCGTATAACTCATAGATATCTAAGACTCAAATAGCTGTTCTAAAAATTTTTTAAAAAAAAAAGAGTAAGACTATGCCTTTTGGAGGGACCAGGGGCAGGGGAGCCCCAAAAATGAAAAAAGAAATGTCATCAAGTGGGGAAATCACTTATTAAGGAGTGTTCAGTGAGTGTTATTTGCTGACTCTAGTCACCAACAGCATGACTCTGATTAGAAGCTAAGCTGAAAATTATTGACCAAATTGACCAGGGACTAAGTTGATTAGTGATCACACTAATTTGTGACCCACTAAGGCTGTAAGCATCTGTAACGGTTTTTAGTGTTCTATATACTGAAATACAAACACAATTTTGGTATATTTTTGCAACCATGTATGTACACCAGTAAACGAATGAAGTTTTCCTAAGTTATCCGGGGAAAGTGAGTCTTTGACTCATATAGTCATATGTGCATGATCTAAGTCATCTAACGGGGTTATCCCCATGACTGTTTTCAAACCCTTTTCCCGGGGCCACACGCAAGATGTTTACCTTGTGAGGTTCAAACGTCAGACCTCTTGTGAGGACATCAGGACGTTTAACCACCAGGTCACCGTCACCTTCGTTAGCTGGTGCCACATGCTAAATAAATCAACTTGAATCTTGTAATGATTTCAAGACTTTGGAAGTGTAGATGGGTATAGGTATAGCGTTGCTAAGGTCCCCTCACCACATTTGTATGTGGCAGGATTTGAACCCTTGACTCCCTAGAAAGAAACCACAAAGTGGAAAACTCCCTAAAATGCCCCTTACCCATATATACTATTTTAAATATCTCCATTTGATATACCTAAAACAATTATTGATTTGCACCATTAATCACTCCTAAAATATATACATTACCCCCTTTACATCAATTACCTTTACACCAATTATCTACACTACTAGCCGTCGCTACCGCCGTCACATTGCGCGGGCACCCATCTAATAATATATTATGGAGATTGGGAATATATATATTATATTATATACTATATTAAAGAAAAGGGTTGTGAATAGAAACCCGCATCGCCCATGTCACACTAGGGATGGGCATGAGACTGGTATCATCCCGTACCGGTCCCGGTACCGACGGTACCGATCCCGAAGTTCATCAAAATATGGTACCGGTCCCGGTCCCATATGAATCGATACCGGTACCAGTACCGTACCGGGACGGGACCGGGATATCGGTACCAAATCCCGACAAGTCCCGAGTTAAAAAAAAAAAGAAACTAGCTATCATGTTTCAACGTTTACTTCTACCTGTTTACTTGCTATTTGGGACCAAAACATAGTAAATGGTTAGCTCTTGCATATGGATTAATAAATACCTCCTGAAGATTTGAGATATTTAAAAAACTCTCTTGTTTGCCATTTGATGTTCACGTTAATTAATAAGCAATATTACCAGGAGATTATAATGTCAACTTTGTTTTGAGGAATCAACTTGTTTAGAAAGTAATATCAACTTGTTTGAGCTTATCAGTATGAAAAAAATACTCCCTAGAAAGTAATATGAACTTGTTTCATAAAATTACCATAACATAATTTTATAAAGATGTTAGTAGCCAATATTAATTCATTTGTTGACCTTGCCAGCTTGCCCAACCATTGTAACAAAACATATTGACAATTAGATTAAGTCTTTGGTTGTGCAGACAAATCATTTCAAACGAAATGGAGAATAAATGAAATGGGTTTAGATATTTGTCAGCAAGTATAATTCATGCTAGCACCTTATTAGATCTCTCATTCATTAGATTTCTCATGTGTTAAACTTCATTTTACTTGCAACATGTTGCCAGCAAACAAATAAGTTATAACTGCATCTTTTGCATCTACTGGGACTAGTCGGTATTTTCGGGATTTTCCCGGTACCGGTACCGATTAGTACCGGTCCCGAGAATCAACAAAAGTGGGTACCGGTCCCGGTCCCATTCGGGATTCGGTACCACTTTTCGGTACCGGTATCGGGACAGTACCGGTACGGGATCGGGATTTGAGAAATTCGGCTCATCCCTACACAACCTAAATTACAAAGATCATCTCACACCCTTTATTTTCCATAAAAGATCATTCACATTTGTACCAACTTTGATAAAACACTGCACGTAGATGGTAACATCCTCTGAAACACTATACATTTAATCTCATGTCATTACTTTCATTTTAACGAATTTAACATTCGACTTGTTTGCTTGAGGGTTTCGATTATATTCCCATCTCCATATCCCTTTTGTTGCAGCATAGGGAGGAAAGACATTTTACCAGCAACGGAACAATAACTCAACCAAAAAGTACCAACCAGTTCTTCGGAAAATGGTATCAAGGGTAATGAAACATCAAGATGAAGTTCCTCGACAAGGAACAAAAGAAAAAGCTTTGTTACAATGTATGATCAATATTACATGCCGCACCTATAATAGTCTCTAAGTCGTAATCTCATGTACATGTAACAGCAAACAAGACTATAATTCTGAGTCCTGTCGGCCTAAAATTCGGTGTCAAAGCAAGCCACCATGATTTTCGAGATCATGGCCCGGGCAAAGGGAATGTAGCTCATGCTATACCTGTTCATCAAATGGGAAAGAAAATAAATTAAGATTGCCACGAAAAGAAATATCCAGAGCACAAAACTGTGGTTACGGAGATATAATGATGGACAAGTCAAGGGTCATGAAGGCCGGAAAAGACCGAAAAGTAGAGTTTGATGACAATAGTGCTTGGTGGTGGTTGACTCGGACTGGTATTTCAGCTCCATTCGTATACCCTCCTTTAACCAACAAAAAAACACCTACGTAAACTAATGGAGAAGTAAACACTTGGCTATTGCTACCAAAGGGACTTTAGCCTACCCGTATCCATGGTGGCCCATCAACTAATAGGTTGTCGAGTCCCATCATGGACAGATATGTAAATAGATGTGTGGTGTGAATAGTTGCTACTAAAAGGCCTTTGGAGTAAGGTATACATGGCTGCCCATCATCTATTAGGTTGTGAGTTTGAGTCCCATCATGGACAAATGTGTGAATAGTTGTGCAGTGTAATAATTTTCCTTTACAAAAAAAAAACCACTTGGTAGGATAATAGCAAGTTAGCGACGACAAGACACCAAAGACTTTTGTTCACGTTTGGCACTGAATGTAACATTGTACACAAAGTATATCCCTTATGGCCATGATCCCTTTTTTCTATGGTGACTATACACCACCAATTTATAATTAACGTGGTGTTATACGTTTGGTTGTGTAAAACATAAATTGACGGTGTATGGCTAAAAGGTGGTGTACACATACTTTGGTATATGTAATGTATTTTTTTTTACTGTATCCCTTTAGCATACAAAGACAAACTGAGCAGCTTGAGAATCGGGTTTAGTAACCTCGAGACAGAGGACAAGAACATAATAAATTATGGAGTAAATTACACTTTTCGTCCCTAAAGTTGGCACGTTTTTCACTTTTCATCCCTAAAGTTTTTACACTTTTCGTCCCTAAAGTTGGCACGTTTTTCACTTTTCATCCCTAAAGTTTAAAAATTACAATTTTGACCTTAAAGTTGGCAGATTTTTTCAATTGACGTCCTTTGGCCACACGGCGTTAAAAAATGGCCGTTAGCGTCCACACGTGCAAAACACGTGAGGGCACATCCGTCATTTCACGTTACACCGAGGGACGAAAAGTGAAAAATGAAGCTACTTGAGGGACGAAAAATGAAATTTATTTTATCTATTATCATCTATTTCATCTTCTACTTCATCTTTTCCCATCATAATAAGCCTCCTTATCTATTTTTATCTATTATCATCTACTTCATCTTTTCCCATCATAATAATGCCATAAATTGTTACTCCACTACATAAAAATAAAATAAATTAAACTAGATAGGAGTCGTCGACATCAACAGTCACCACCATCAGTCCATCACCATCTTCTTCTTTTTCATAAAGAAACGTGGCAGCAGGAGTCGTCGACATCAACAGTCACCACCATCAGTCCATCACCATCTTCTTCTTTTTCAGAAAGAAACGTGGCAGCAGGAGTCGTCGACATCAACAGTCACCACCATCAGTCCATCACCATCTTCTTCTTTTTCAGAAAGAAACGTGGCAGCAGGAGTCGTCGACATCAACAGCCGACAACCTTCGATCGCTAGTCCGATGATGGTGGTGGTTGGTCCCGACGAAGATGAAGGAGTCTTGGTTTGCTTAATCAGTTAATCTAACAGGAAACATCCTAGAAGAGATTGGGAATCTAATCCAATCTTTACAAGTAAATCATTTTTCTAATTATATCGATTTGCGTTTGTGGATCTCAGATTTACATACTGATGTAGAGATGTATAGGTATACATAGGTTTGATACATATACTTATATATAAAATATAGATATAGATAGGTAATATATAGATGTAGAGGAGTGATGCTGATGATTATATCGATATAGATATAGGAGATATGGTGAAGATACTCTCACAGAAATGGTAAAGATACATATAGTTATAATAATATATATATATCATCATTTTTCATTTTTCGTCCCTCAAGTAGCTTCATTTTTCACTTTTCGTCCCTCGGTGTAACGTGAAATGGCCGTTAGCGTCCACACGTGCAAAACACGTGAGGGCACATCCGTCATTTCACGTTACACCGAGGGACGAAAAGTGAAAAATGAAGCTACTTGAGGGACAAATGTGAGAGAAGATCAAGGAAATTGGCCTATTAGAGATGGCAAATGTGTCAGGATAGTAAAGGCTATATGTGCATAATGTACCAAGACGGGAGCTTACTACTCTAACAATATACAGTTACACCTAAACCGATAACAAGAATCAAGTCTACACATACCAAATAAGAGCACCAAACTCTAAGATGATTGCCAGCAGTGTCAACAGCTTATTATGAACCTAGTTTGAATGAGAAAAAAGTAATTACTACAACAAACAACAAATTGTTGGCTGGATATACTTGTTAAGGGAAAACGAAAGGACACTTACATAGAGAGCACATAACAAGGCAAGTAAAATGCTCGCAAGATACAAGGCAGTTGCATAAATTCGAACAGGATCAAGCATCATATTCACTTGACGCTTAGGGCCTATCAAGAATCCTGTGCTGCCATACAATAGGAAGTCTTAGCACTTGTACACATAATAGATGAAAGAAAGATCCATAGAATGAGGAAGGTGCAAGTACACATAATAGATGACAGAAAGATCCATAGAATGAGGAAGGTGCAAGTACACATAATAGATGAAAGAAAGATCCATAGAATGAGGAAGGTGCAAGTACACATAATAGATGAAAGAAAGATCCATAGAATGAGGAAGGTGCAAGTACACATAATAGATGAAAGAAAGATCCATAGAATGAGGAAGGTGCAAGTACACATAATAGATGAAAGAAAGATCCATAGAATGAGGAAGGTGCAAGTACACATAATAGATGAAAGAAAGATCCATAGAATGAGGAAGGTGCAAGTACACATAATAGATGAAAGAAAGATCCATAGAATGAGGAAGGTGCAAGTACACATAATAGATGAAAGAAAGATCCATAGAATGAGGAAGGTGCAAGTACACATAATAGATGAAAGAAAGATCCATAGAATGAGGAAGGTGCAAGTACACATAATAGATGAAAGAAAGATCCATAGAATGAGGAAGGTGCAAGTACACATAATAGATGAAAGAAAGATCCATAGAATGAGGAAGGTGCAAGTACACATAATAGATGAAAGAAAGATCCATAGAATGAGGAAGGTGCAAGTACACATAATAGATGAAAGAAAGATCCATAGAATGAGGAAGGTGCAAGTACACATAATAGATGAAAGAAAGATCCATAGAATGAGGAAGGTGCAAGTACACATAATAGATGAAAGAAAGATCCATAGAATGAGGAAGGTGCAAGTACACATAATAGATGAAAGAAAGATCCATAGAATGAGGAAGGTGCAAGTACACATAATAGATGAAAGAAAGATCCATAGAATGAGGAAGGTGCAAGTACACATAATAGATGAAAGAAAGATCCATAGAATGAGGAAGGTGCAAGTACACATAATAGATGAAAGAAAGATCCATAGAATGAGGAAGGTGCAAGTACACATAATAGATGAAAGAAAGATCCATAGAATGAGGAAGGTGCAAGTACACATAATAGATGAAAGAAAGATCCATAGAATGAGGAAGGTGCAAGTACACATAATAGATGAAAGAAAGATCCATAGAATGAGGAAGGTGCAAGTACACATAATAGATGAAAGAAAGATCCATAGAATGAGGAAGGTGCAAGTACACATAATAGATGAAAGAAAGATCCATAGAATGAGGAAGGTGCAAGTACACATAATAGATGAAAGAAAGATCCATAGAATGAGGAAGGTGCAAGTACACATAATAGATGAAAGAAAGATCCATAGAATGAGGAAGGTGCAAGTACACATAATAGATGAAAGAAAGATCCATAGAATGAGGAAGGTGCAAGTACACATAATAGATGAAAGAAAGATCCATAGAATGAGGAAGGTGCAAGTACACATAATAGATGAAAGAAAGATCCATAGAATGAGGAAGGTGCAAGTACACATAATAGATGAAAGAAAGATCCATAGAATGAGGAAGGTGCAAGTACACATAATAGATGAAAGAAAGATCCATAGAATGAGGAAGGTGCAAGTACACATAATAGATGAAAGAAAGATCCATAGAATGAGGAAGGTGCAAGTACACATAATAGATGAAAGAAAGATCCATAGAATGAGGAAGGTGCAAGTACACATAATAGATGAAAGAAAGATCCATAGAATGAGGAAGGTGCAAGTACACATAATAGATGAAAGAAAGATCCATAGAATGAGGAAGGTGCAAGTACACATAATAGATGAAAGAAAGATCCATAGAATGAGGAAGGTGCATGTACACATAATAGATGAAAGAAAGATCCATAGAATGAGGAAGGTGCAAGTACACATAATAGATGACAGAACATGTTTCGTGCATGCATATATAAATTGCATCGAATAGTGTGTCTTCTATATACAAAAACATAAACAAACAAAAAATCTACCCTTCATATTATAATCACAAAGAAAGGAAATTGGGGAGGGAATGCAGTCCACATTGGGCATCTTTTATTGCCAAAAAAATATTAAATATTCTTTATAAATCAGCCACGTCTTGGACAAAGAGAAATACTGATCATTATGAATATGAATGGTAGAAAGCAGCAGCAGCATGATATGAATACATGGGAAGAGAAATAACTAGGCTATGAAACATTTTTGAAAGACTTTCAAATGCTGTTTATTACTAACCTCCCAAGTGAAAGCAAATTTCCAAAGGTGAATGCTATTCCAAATTTAATTGGATTGAAAAACACTAGCATTGACTGCAAAGAAAGAAAGAAAAAAAAAAGAGATAAATAAGCAAGTTAGCTGCATGCTTCTTATAATATAAACAAGATTTAAGTATTTAACTGCAGATTGCATATAACTCCACAAATGGCATTCTACAAATAATAATAGGTCTTGCTTATAAAAAAACTAATTCAAGCTACAACTATCAAGTTTAATAATAGAAAATACCAAGTAGCACTGATGGTCACAGCTAAACATTTTGTATGATAAATTTATACATCAAATTCTCTATTGAGCTTATGTGTCTTCAAACACGTAATCTTAGTTAGAGAAAGTATCGTGTTAGTTACTACAGATAGTGTTGGTGATGTAGTTCATTGTTGACTATAATATAACAGATGTATATGAACCCTCAAACGTAAACAAAAAACTGTGAAGAAATTTTTTTGCCAAACAACCAGGGCAAAAAAAAAACTTAGTAAAGTGCAAGAATGCATAAACCCTAGCTATTTTCTAAAAGTGTTCCACAGGTGGAAACAGCAGTTTCGTACTCATAAACCATTGTGCTTAAAACATTAGCAAATGGAATGGGACCCAAGGGTAATAATGTCTTTTTGAGAAATGTGCAAAAATATGGGGTACAAGATGGGCTAATGGGTATAATAGCTTAAAGATCCCTGATATACACTACTTGAAAACGTCGGTACAGGTGTAACTTCTGTTCTCTTTATACTGATAGATACCCCTAGTAAACCACATACAAATGCTAGTTCTAGTAATCAAATCTGTTCTCTAACATTTGAAGCCTAGTTTCAACCTAGAGAAAAAGCAAACTTCAATCATGATGGTCTATCTACAACAAATAACCCCTTGAGTTAATACTTTGATTCCTTCCATCTGCACTGACATGTAAATCTCAGTCTTCACAATAAGATGGCGTTAAGTTGAGTATAACATACAAATCATTCGAGTTGTCATCTAGAGTAGAGTGAAATACACAGAAAGAATAGGAAGAGATAAGATTACTTCATCATAGAGAATAAAAATATATAATTCAAATGACAAAAAAAGAAAATCTCCAGATGCCAAAAAGATGATGTAATGTTGGTTTTGAACTTACCATAAGTGTACAAGTCAAACCAGCAACCAAACATATGGCAAAACCATATAGTCTCTGTTCAGAGGAGAGATGAAAAAAAAAAGTCAGCAACTAAGAAACATGACTGATGCAGTTGAAGATATAACTAAGAGTAGTAAACACTAAAAATTAACTAGAACAGAACCGAAATAAAAAATAACAACAGATAATACACCAGAGACAAAAACTGCATGTTGCCTCAATATATTTTTGACTGAGCTTTGGGTAAAACAATGTCAATCATAAACTAATACATAAAAGTCCTATCCAAAATTTGCAACTACTTTTGCAGTATCATCAAGTCCAGTAACCATTTTGAAAGAAATATATGAGTATCTAGGTAGAAACCCATCCAGACGTCTGCAAACAGACCCTCAGATAGTAATTGCTCAGCCATGATATCAACACGTCAAACAACATACAAGGCTCGACCAACTAGCAGGATCCTAGATGCTCCAGTGCTAGTAACAAAGCCTCTAATTTCAACACTGCACGTTTGTCACCCCTCATGACTGCCCCCATCACAGCCCTGGGCAGGGTGCAGAAATGCACATCCGCATACGCATGTATCTGTGTCACACCCAAAGCTATTCCGTATGCAACTAGTACTTCAAAAAAGTTTCAGAATTCCCCTGAACTAAGCCTTGTATTTCCCATGTTCTATGCAATGCGAAAAAGGTTGAACCGTAAGGAATCCGTAATTTTAAGGTTGGAGTGTCAAAAGTTATATGATTGTAAGGTATCTATAATAAATGTGAAATGGGGCTGCAAACAAGCTCAGCTGAGCCCCAGATCGAACGGGCCAGAGCTCGGTTCAACTACTTTAGAAATCGCGGTGATCGGGAAAGATTCAAGATGGATCTTTTTAAAGTGGCTACACAAAACAGATCTATAGATACAACTTCAAAACCCCACATATCATATATATATATATATATGATTTCAAAAATTCTAACTACAAAGATCCCTAATTTAATACATTTGGTATCATATTAAGAATTATAAAAAAAAAAGGGGGGAAATAAGACTAACTTGTTTGGTGGTTAAAGTACAGTGACGCTTGAAGTCATCCATGAATGCAAATGTTGATTCTTCGTCTTCTTGCTGTTGTAGTTGCCGGTCATCTTCAACTTCGATTCCGACCAGCATTCGAACTTTTTCCATTGCCTGACTCATTCTCTCCATTTCAGATTTTTTTGATTTTGATTTTTGCCCTAATTTGGATTTGGGTTTTATTTTTTAATTTTTTGGTGGTGGTGAGCTAGTCAGTCAGTGGGAGTATGGGAGATACCAACCGCTGGTCTAACTGTCCCAATTAGATCCCACATTTGTTCATCTTTAATTTTTTTTTAAAAGCTCATTTGCTTGCAACGGGTATATAGTTTAAGTTGTTTTAATCGGGTCCGTGCTAGAGAGTCTTATCACCTTCGATACTTAGTAGGAGGAGAAACTTCCAACTAAACCGCCCGAAGGCACGATATTTAATTGTGATAAACTCTGCCCCTATGCAGGACTTAAACCTGTTTCACTGGAAGACTTTATATGTGAAAATCCTTGAAATGTCTTTTCCATGTCTAGAACTCGAGACCTTCAGTATGTAAAGCTGGTGCTCAATCATTAAACTATAATGGAAAATTAAACTATAATGGGAAATTAAACTATAATGGGAAGTACTCTTTAAATTTTATTTAATTTTTCTTTTTTCCCATCTGATTTCTAATAGAAAATGCTCTACCGATTGTCAAATGGTGAGGTTTTGACTTGACAGGAAATAATCGGTTATTTAAATCAAACCCGGTACTACAAGCCGGGAGATAGTGCCAAAATGAAAAACCTCACATGCTCAACAACTTGAGGATTAATAAGTACAAAGTTTACACTTGTTAAGACTTGAATTCTCGTCTCACAAGAAGATATAGATGCCTAAACACTCACCTAGTGGGTCATTGGCTAATTAAAACCATAATACATTTACGCTAAAAATAATACTTTCTTAAAATATTAAAATTAAAAATATATTAATCGTGTGATGAATAAAGAACTATTGTAAAATATAATTGTTAAATAAATAGAGATGAAAAATAAACTTTAAAGTTAGAGTTGAAAATGAAACTAAACCTTCGATGAAAAGTTTGTTCGTATCTAGTTGTTTAGTTCAATGAACAAATATATTTATATATCACACTAGTCCTAATACCGATGTACGGTAGTTATATATATTGTATCATAAAGAAATTCGAATATGTATCATACATGATTCGTGAGTATAAAATAAATTCAGGTTAAAGTAAATCGATGATCGAAGCTAAGTTATAATAAACAGTAATGATAAATATAATATATGTTTAGTTTGGATTTACCTTAAATTTTTAGAATCACATCAAAATCGGAACTTGTGAGCATAGTGGATGACGGCAAATAGTCTTGTGATTTCGGATCGTAAACTCAAATTTTTGAAGTCTTCATGTTAATAACTTATTATATGTGATATAAGTAATAGGAGTTGAAGAATTGAGAAAGAAAAAGAGACAATTTATTAATGAGAAAATTATCAATCAAATAAGGTTATAATGTCTTTTGTATTAATAAGCCAAGAGTTATAGTTTAATTCTAGGTTTAATAAGGAAATTGAATCTATATACAATTAAAAAAGCTAATTTAATAAAATAAATAAATTAAAAAGACACGTGTCGATCAAGGATTATGCCACGTGTCGTTTCAAGAACATCTCAATCCTGTTTTAGTTTATTGGTAAATATCACTTATGTAAATATAGATTCAATTTAAGGTGAGGATCCTGGAAGAATGTGTGTTAAGGAGAGAAGGAGGAGAATGTCCTATTGGCCAATCAGAACGCAACATGTGTCAAAATAAAAAAAAACGCGGTGGCAATTTTGTAAATAAATTAAACTTTTTTGAAGCTTGGTCAGCTTGGGTCTCAGTCAGCTTGGTTGGTCAGCTTGGGGTTGGGTCAGCTTGGGGTCTGGGTCAGCTTGGGGTTGGGTTGGGTCAGGTTGGGTCAGCTTGGGGTCTGGGTCAGGTTGGGTCAGCTTGGGGTCTGGTCAGGTTAGGTCAGCTTGGGTCAGCTTAGGGTTGGGTCAGTTTGGGGTCTGGGTCAGGTTGGGTCAGGGTTGGGTCAGCTTGGAGTCTGGGTCAGGTTGGGTCAGCTTGGGGTCTGGGTCAGCTTGGGGTTGGGTCAGCTTGACACAATTTACACATAATCTACACAAATGTAGATTAATCTATACAAATGTAGATTATGGGTTTTGGGTCAGCTTGGGTTCTGGGTTGGGTCAGCTTGGGTCAGCTTGGGGTCTGGGTCAGTTGGGTCAGCTTGACACAATTTACACATAATCTACACAAATGTAGATTAATCTACACAAATGTAGATTAATCTACACAAATGTAGATTAATCTACACAAATGTAGATTATGGGTTTTGGGTCAGCTTGGGTTCTGGTTGGGTCAGCTTGGGGTCTGTGTCAGGTTGGGTCAGGTTGGGACAGCTTGGGGTCTGTGTCAGGTTGGGTAAGGGTTGGGTCAGCTTGGGGTCTGGTCAGCTTGGGTCTTGGGTCAGCTTGGGGTCTGGTCAGGTTGGGTCAGCTTGGGTCAGCTTGGGGTTGGGTTGGGTCAGCTTGGGATGGGTCAGCTTAGGGTTGGGTCAGCTTGGGGTGGGTTGGGTCAGCTTAGGTTTGAAGTCAAATTATTTACAAAAATGCCACCGCGTTTTTTTTAAAAAGCCACATGTCACGTTCTGATTGGTTCATAGGACCTTCTCTCCCTTCTCTCCTTAAGACACCTTCTTATTTGATCTCTATATATATAGGAAAAGGTTCATGTGAGAACCATGTAAAGTCCCTCACACGATGGTTTAACCCACGAGTGTAAAATAACAAGACAAGTATGAACTAGAATCGGACTAGTATTACTTCAATATAAATATGCAAGAATATAAACAAAGTAATAAATGACTTTAAGCAATATTTAAACAAGTAAATAAAAGGTGGAACACGAATGTAGTTTTCAAGTGTATTTTCTTTATTGATGTATAAACAAAATACAAGATCGTTGCGGAACCTAGATATTACACGTATGTAAGTATCTAAACAATCTTTGAATTACAAGTGATCTATACTTGCTAAATAAACTCCTTTGATCGATATACTTAGAGTTGTGAAGTATAGCTGTTTAGATCGAGAGTATTTAAGCAAGTTCACCAATTTGCTAAAAAGTAATTTTCTCAAAGAAATGACTTTGTATTTATAGGAAACAAAATTCACCAGTGAATTTTGTGCCGTACAAATATGGTTGGATGCATTTAATGAACCGACAAGAACATTAAATGCATTGGACAAGAATAAGGATAAAATCACATCAAGTGCAAGTGTATCCTTTTATCCAACCACCTTAACACACGTATACTTTGGTAAAGAACAAGTGGGTTGTTCTTTGGAAAGTGTGTAAAGGCTTAAAGTCAATCCTCGATATCAGTGTTCAGACTTGTAAGGTCTAGAACACTGACAATCCTCCAGTGTACAGATCTGGTAAGACTTTCCAGTGGACTCCGCCATTTGATAAGTCTTCTTTCTTCAGACTTCAGTCTTTGACTTCAGTCAGAATGTCTTCAGTAGAGTAGATCTGGACTGGGGTGAAGACCAGTGAGCTCATCTGGAGAATACTCCAGATTTCTATACAAGTATTTGCTCACTAGTCTTCCATTATTTCTGGACAAATCTTTAGAAGGACTCCAGATCCCAAGTCTGGAGTAGGTCAGATTCTGGACAGATCTTCAGTAAGTCTCCAGTAGTCGAGTCTGGAGCGAGTCCAGTAAATCTGGACCTAACAAACCATTTGAATTGGAAGAACCATGAGAACTTTTATATTATAACTTGATGTTCATATGTGAATGGTATATGTGAACATATTCGTTCACATATGAACTATCAAGTTATACTTATAATTACCTATGTTCATATGTGAATAGTTCTCACATGATATATATATATATATAAGAAATTTGTCCGTTTCAATAAATAAATAACTATAAACACAACTTTACATTTGCGCGTTTGTAAATGAACAATGTACATAAAGCTTTTTGGTTAGTTTAGAATGACATATCTCTATATTGTTACCTGTTGGAATAAACATGATTTGATTCAAGAGAAAATACTCACCAGATGATCCTGTGGAACCTGTAAAGGCATTAAACATAGTTGTCATTGATTTCGGGTTCCCAAAACAAGGTGATTGAGTAATAATGGGATGATTGAATTCGGCTGTAAGTGATGCACGAATTTAGAGAGAAGAGACACACGAATTTTAGGAGAGATTAGTGTATGTGATTAACCTTAACTTAGGGTTTATGACTCTCTATTTATAATGAGAGTATTTACACATTCAACCCATTTGGTGTTTAATGTGTGTACCATTAGTCCTCTTAGTTACAATCACCTAATGGGAAACCCTATAGTATGTCTTTAAGAGTAAATACGCCCATTATATATTTACTAGACATAGGGATTTCAGTTATCGTCAATTATCATATCAGGAATGATAGATGATCAGTGACGGTCACACTAACGTGGTTCCAACATTCTCCCACTTGACCGAGCGATCATTTATCTATGAGTATTCAGTAAGTCCGGAATAATACTCATTTTGTTTTAAACCGAAATCATAGCCAATAAGTACAGTCGTAGAGAAGAACATCAACTCAGGACCCCCACTAGTCAAACTATGACTCAAATTTAAAACTAATAAGCAATGATCAATTGACTAAGACAAATTTTGTTACAATAATGTCAATACACCAATATGAGTACTCAAAGTGTAATTAATAGACAAACAAAATCTGAATAAGGAGGAAAATTTTATTAAGACAATAATAATAATAATGACTAATAAGTACAATATGCTATTAAAGTAAATTAAGTCTTTAGTAATGTTGAAATTATGAGAATATTCCAATAT
Source organism: Erigeron breviscapus (assembly GCA_034093135.1). Lineage (NCBI taxonomy): Eukaryota > Viridiplantae > Streptophyta > Magnoliopsida > Asterales > Asteraceae > Erigeron > Erigeron breviscapus. Next base: position 173,678,833 of record CM067167.1, read on the forward strand.
ATTTATACGGCCTCATATCTATGAACCTTTAGGGTCGCACGCGAAGAATGGGGAGGGCTTAGTTGAACTTTATATTTATAACAAATATCCATTGTAAAAACGAGCATAGTGCCCGCGCAATGCGGCGGGAAAAATTTACAACGTGTGATATGCCCGCCGCAATGCAGCGGTGTAATTGTGGTGCAGAACTCGTGAATCGGATCAAATCGGCGAAAGAGGGAGTCATGATTTTTTATTGAAATTTATTAATTTTGAAATGGGCTAAGGTTGGCTGCTGTTGACAGCAGCTGTAAAGGTGAAAATCAGAGGGGCATTATATATGTTTATAATTTAAAAGGTTTATTTTAAAGAAAAAACTTAAAAGTTTACCTGACGGCAACCTTATATTGAAATAGCCATTTTGTTTTAGGAGCAGACCAATCCATGCATATGCCTTCTAGAACAATATGCGTGTGGTTCGGGTTACACAACATAAAAATCATATTTACAACTTACACCACATATCTCACCTAGTTTTCATCATCACAGAATAAACATATTATATATTTATACCATATTAACGTAATGTTAAACATAATAAACTAACCTAAATATATACTATAATTAAACAAACACACAAAAAATACAGTTAATTTTGTAAAACTAAAAATTGGAAGTAAAAAAAAAGTCTGATTCTATGATAGTAGCAAATAATAAAAGTAATAAAGTTGCATTAATAAAAAAAGAAAAGCTATCACGTAATCATGTGCAGCCATCAATATAATATATTTTGATGATATGATATACTTTTAGTATACTACTCATAGCCGTTCAAAAAAAACTCAGTAGCCTAATTTTTCTCTTTCTCTCCCTTCTCCCTCAACCACCCGCCGCCAGACCTCCCTCAACCACCTTATCATCTCCTCAACTTTCCCCTTTCTTCCTCAACCACCACCGCCGGTGACCACCCCTCCCTCTTCTCTTTCTCCTCTACTTTCCCCTCCCTCAACCACCACCGCCGGTGACCACCCCTCCCTCTTCTCTTTCTCCTCTACTTTCCCCTCCTCTCACAACCACCGCCGGCCACTGCTCTTTCTCTCATCACCACTCAAAACCTCTCCTTTTAACCTTTTCCGGTGAATTTTCCGGCGAAGTGTTTGGACATAACAGTAGGATAGGGTTTGTTCGCGATTGAAATCTGATTCGATTGCAATGGGTTTCAAGTCTTAATTCGAAAAAGTGAAAGAGTAATCACGTTTTTCACTTTTCCGGCGATTTTTTGAATTTTCCGGCGAACCTTGAATCGGTTTTATTTTGGCAAGGGTTTGTGCGGATTTTGTTCCTGAGCATTTTGGTGACAATTTCGAGTTCCAATTCAAAGAAACGGAGGAGAAATCGTAGATCTAAGTTTTTCGGCGAGTTTTCGAATTTTCCGGCGAACCTTGAATCGGTTTTATTTTGGCAAGGGTTTGTGCGGATTTTGTTCCTGAGCATTTTGGTGACAATTTCGAGTTCTAGTTCGAAGAAACGGAGGAGCAATCGTAAATCTAAGTTTTCCGGCGTGATTTATGCATTTTCAAGCGGCAGTGGTGGTTGTAGACGGTGGCGGCTGGTGGTGGCGAGTGGTGGGGTTGTTGACGGCGACGGCTGATGGTGGTTGTAAACAGTTGTTGGTGGTGGTTGTAGGTGGTGTTGATTGGAAAGGTTTGGGGTAAAGGGGCAATTATTTATAAAAAGTAGGGGTATTTTTGGTACTTCAAATCATCTTTTGAGATTTTCAAAAAAGGGGGTCCTGCTTTATAATGTATTATAGATAATAACTAGAAGTTTCTAAAATTGGTTTTTAAAAAGTTTCCAAAAATAGATTTGGAAATGACTAGCGGGTCGAACCGGGTCGAAATCGGATCGGGCACCTAAGCACCATGGGCCAATCCATTTGACCATGGGCCAAACAAGATTGACCCATGTATACCCCATGGGGTCGGCCACGAACGAACAAGGAGAAAAGGAAAAAGGGTTGTTTCCTTGTCCCACATTGATTGGGATAAGGAAACCTAAGGGTTTTCTATTCTTATAAATAGAGACCTAAAACCTTTTTTTCAATTCAATTCTCTCTTCTCTCTTGTGAAGCTAGGGTCGAAAATCCCTTCCCTTTGGAAAGGGTTTTCGACTAAGCTTTTCTAGTTAATTTTTATATACGGTGGGTTTTGTTATAACTTGGAGTTATAGCTAGCACTTAGCTAAGTGCCGAAGATCCGTTCGTGTGTACGAGTCTTTAGAGGAGTTCCTACACTTGGGCTCTAGTACGTGACGGAGTTCTCATCTTCGGGTTTCTACAAAGAGGTTAGGTTTCTTTCTTTGTCTTTTTATTTATTTATTAGTTGGTTATATTGCATGCATGACAGATCGTTTTAGGGAATTAATTAGTTAATTGTTTTATTAACTTATTCCGCATATATAATTAGTTAGGTTAATTAATTATTGCATAAGTGAATTAAACTAGATTAATTTACTTGCTTAATTAATTAATCGTAACTAATTAGGATGTTCATGTTTTATTGAAAAGTTTTTAATTAAACGGTTTTTGTTAAATTAGGGTTTTGGAATTCGACCTCCCCTTTCCAAGGGGAAGTCGAATTCAACTTCTTAATATAATTAGGGTTTCGAAATCTTCATCTCTTTTAAGGGAAGTTGAGTTCGACTAGGATTAATTAAATTGATTTTTAATTATTTACACTTTAAACCCTAAGTTTTGAATAAACTAATTTGAAGTCCTTTCAAATTGTGAACATCCATTTTAGATACAAAGAGTTGTATAGTTAATAAAATCCCAACAGTGGTATCAGAGCGCAGGCTCATGCATGGTATAATCACTAATAGAAATACAATTCATTAGGTTTTTCGAATTGTATATAATTGGTTGAACTAACCCGTATGTGCGTACCGGGTCGGTTCACTCATGTGACTACTTTATTAGTTCGTTTTATTATATGCCTATGTACATGCACTGATGCACCCATAGCCATGACCGTAGTCACAAAAGATACAATATAGGATATTATTATGTGTAAACTCTCTGTTTTAGTCCATACGTTTTATTAGTAGTGATCGTTGATTGTTTCTCAAGTTTTATTTTTCAAATGAGATTGAAATAGTATGTATTCTATTTTAGAAAAAATGAAATTTGGATTTTGAGAAAATAAAATTGATTTTCGTGTTTGCTAAAATTAATTTTTATAAATGCCTTTTAAATTAAATTAATAAGTAATTTTATTCTTAAAATCGAAATTGAGATTCATGCTCAAAAGGAAAATCTTGAGAAACGGAAATCATTTCGAGCTTATTTATATTGATACTAGTTGTCGAAGTAAGTGGGAGCTCGATGACGGATCACGAAAATAATAGACGTAGTAACTTGCTTTAGTTGGAACTACATGTAGAATTATGGACTAGTTTATGCATGCGGATATATATGTATTAATATGGTTTAAATGATGCATGTTTGTTTTAAACCCTAGAGATTAAAGAACATATATAAATTAGTTTTAATGGGAAACTTGTTTTTAGAATTAAAACTAAAATGAGTTTTATAAAATAGAGATTTTGAGAAACTCGAAATAAAGTTTTACGAAATGAATTAAAATTAAGAAAGAGTTTTTAATTTCATGCATTATTTGTTTGTGTTGTTCTTTTATGCCTTAAACGTCACAAACATATTTCGTAGAACTTAATAGGTTAAAGTTGTTAACTTGAGTAGGTGCAATAATTTGTTTTGAATGCATGCGAAACAAATTGTCATTAGGCAAATTTATTAGTCTAAACTATTCTACCCTTATAAAGAAATCTATGTCATCCTATGAGAAGCACCCGACCGTCTACGCTCCCTGTTGCTCTGGACCGTTGCCTAAGCCATAGATAGACACGGGGTGGTCCTTCATGTCTGCCTATCCCAGTTACCGGACATGGACAGCCACACGCCACCTTATAGGCGGATTTTGCTAGGTCGCCCTGGACCGTTGCCTAGGTACTAGTCAGCAAGGATGAGACTAAACATGCCGTTGGATCAAGGAGTGATCGAAGTCTCATTAAGAGTCGTATTGTACGATCGGTTGAAAACCGGCCTTATTGACAAACGAACATGTGGTCGTCCGGACCGTTGCCGGATACACGTGACGTGGACTCAATTTGGTTCTTTAAGCTTTAACTAAATAGAAGATTTTACTTTGAAATCTTGGGTAGCTATATTAGTTAAAGATAAATATTAAATGCTAAAATGAGAACCTAGTTTAATTAGTAACCTCCGCTAGTTGTTAAATGTTATTTGAATTATCTTACTAATATCTTTGCTAGATAATGAGAAGCTAAATGAGAGCGACTTCAATGTCTACCTCGAGATTTATTCTTGAGGCATTAGATGAAGTTGCATTTTCTTGACATTGTCTCCGATAACAAATACACTATTGCTATCTTGTATTCTCTAGTAATACGATAAGCAAAGTGAAATTGTTTATTTGTCTTGTGATTGCAATATACCTTTTGATAATCAAAAGGAGTCGAGCATTCGAAAGCTCACTTCATGGCTAGAAAGTTTGTAGTGTGTTCGAGAAACAAGCTCACTAGAAAGCCATGTTAATGTTGCATACGATAAGACAATCTATGTAACCTTATGAAGCGAGTACATGGAAAGATCACGACGACTTATGTCACCTATATGGAGTTTGGGACGAATTTACAATTCACCGACCAAACCTTACGAGCATATTCAATGTGCAAAGGTGAAATAAGAGTGTGTTAAGTTGCATCAAGATTTGAGACAACTAATGGAGCTATGCTAGGCAAGGCTCTAGTTGTGATAAGTATGGAGAAATCAAGAAACCCGATAGAAGGTACAAGAGGTAGAGTGAAGAACAAGTGTGTTTTGTTTTCACGATGACATTTATTAATCCAAGAAAGGGAACAAGAAGAGTTCTTGAGAGATACTACCTATAACCAATGTGGTTTAGATAGGTCATTTAGAAATGAAGCAATTTTGACTATCTTACTAGCAAGACTATGTCAAATAAAAGCTTCGCTAAGTAAAGTATCTAAATTGATTATATGTTTTCCTAAGATGGATGACACTAGGTGTCAACCTAAGATTTATTGAGTTGTTCAATATCGGAAAACAAGTAGGAAGTACAAGACTCGAGATTCTAGAATCACAACCTTGAAGAGCATGTCGGATTTTACCTTAGTGATTGAATCTTGATCTAGTCTTGTCATTTGAACGAGAATTGTTCTTGGTCTTTGGAATGTCGTATATACAAAGTTTTGGATATATATATTCGAAAATTTTCTAAAGTATTACACTTAGTTCTTTTACTTATATATATGACATCATAAATTCCTACTCCGTTGATAATCAAAGTTTATTTTGGATCATACGTGTGAAAATGTAAATGCCTTGCTTTTCGTTTGTCTTCACCATTGAAACATACAAGGTATGGTTCAAGATGATCTAAAGTAACTTCATCCCTTTTTGGTTAGACCTTATTCCAAGTAGTAGAAGGTGATATGTTATGGCATTAATGAGAATTATCTTGTTTTATGTCTAACTAGTAATAATTCGTGAATTAGTCAAGAGTTAGCCTAGATTGATAAAATCTTCATGGTTTCCACGATAAGTGAAACTTATCAAAATCAAGGGTTGATAGAATTCTTAGATTCACTGAGAGCGATGTAGATCTTGAAAGGTTTCAAGAGACACGAATCACAACCTTCTTGAGATGATTAACCATTACGCGTGGTGGGTCTTAGAGTGTAAGCTCAGAGGCGCAGTTGATTTAGGTTAATCCGAATATCTACATGTTGGATTAGTAGGTGTTAATCAAAAGATCCATATAAGTGTTGATTGAAAGCTTGTAAAGTTGCAAAGCATTCGAAGTCAATAAGATTGATTTCTGAATCCAACTTAAAGCTTGTCTTGAAGTAACAAGATACTAATTGCCCTAAGCTCATAAGTTAGCTATGAGTTTTAAGCAATAAAAGGTCACCTTAGCGAGGACGATAAATGGTACAACCTAAAGGTTATTCTAAACCTTTATATAGTATCTTGAGATATGATAGGAAAACTTCAAATCATCAACAATCCGAATATTCTCTTTAGAAGCATACGCGTCTTTGTTGGTTAATATAAACACAATTGAGGTATTGTGTATAGACTTGGAATTTAATCTATGTATATTAGCTTAAGTAAGATTACATGATCGTATCTAGAATTATCTCTAGATGAGTGTTCACTCTAGATAAACCTCATGACATTATTTGAGTAAATACTCAAAGTGAAACTTCAAAAGCTTTATGAGAAAGTTACTCATGAAATGAAGTTTCTCGGCTATGTCATAATTCATGTATATCATTCAAATAAGTTGGTTAGCTTGTCTAAGCCACATTTCGAGATCCAAGAGTCTTGGATTGTCGATAGACAGAAAGGAATAAATTCCTTATGGACGGAAGAGATATATGGATTTTTTTTGTAATATCTCAAAGGTAGTCCATTATTGGAATTATAGAATATATCGCCCCTTTAGAGGCATATGGAAAGATCTTGTGAGATGTATGATATCATATCATATTTACGAGATGCTTGCGACACGTTTGAGAGTGAGATCGCGTGGATATTCTAAGGTTCAATACAAGTGATGGATTAAGCAAGACCCTAAGGGAAAGGCATATTCTTGGTTAATGTGAATTGACTAAGAGTTTGGGGTTAGTTTTGCTTATCAATCACGTTGTGATAAAATTTTAGTATTTGAATATTGGAACCTATCGGAAGTGTTGAAAGAGAATGATAGCATTCTTATTCATAACACTCCGAGTTCTATATTTGCATGCTTAAAACCAATCCATGAGTCATGCAAATGATTCTAAAACATTGCCCATTACCGCTCATTGATTACGGGAGTAATAATGAATAAAGGTAATTGTGAGAGATGATATATTATTTACGTTGCGTAAATAATGTGTATAGAGGTACAATCATTTCACAAGTATTCAAGAGAGAGAGTTGAATATTGGGATTAGACCCATTCCCCAAGTAATCATGTGGATCATGTTGACATGCATGAATCTTGAGAAGTGGTAGTGTCTAGTTATCCTTCGACTTGAGACGCATAGGCGTGTCTAGGAGTACGTAGTCTCATGCTTTGATTCAGTATCGAACCTGGAACTTAACCGATAGTAGTAGGGCTGTTTTGGGTGTGAGGTGAAATATGGAAGGGACGTATGTTGTCAGAAAGGATTTGTTCGCCACAGAGTTGGAAAGATATCACGCGGCCACTCGATGAAAGGAACTGATTAAGTGCATGGCCATGCCCCGAGTACATTACTTATGAATGTGTTTCTAAGTAATCGTATTTTGGATTGTTTCACTTCTTTTCAGTAGATCGAGCAATATGTCGAAGTTATATGAGCGTCGCTTGATCCGTGCCTCATGACTCGATGTGATATCGGAAACATATAGGGAGGATTAGACATTGTACCAAAGCATTAAAAGAGTTTAATGTACAACATCTAAAAGTTGATGTTGGTTCCCGTCACGGAATTATATTCATACATATTTGGAGGCATCGTCGTGTTGCTAGACGAACGTTCGGTGTCAGTATACTTGACGTATGTTGGGATGATCCTCATATTGGACATATCCTCAAGTGGGAGTGTTGAAATTATGAGAATATTCCAATATATTATACGGCCTCATATCTATGAACCTTTAGGGTCGCACGCGAAGAATGGGGAGGGCTTAGTTGAACTTTATATTTATAACAAATATCCATTGTAAAAGATAATAACTAGAAGTTTCTAAAATTGGTTTTTAGAAAGTTTCCAAAAATAGATTTGAAAATGACTAGCGGGTCGAACCGGGTCGAAATCGGATCGGGCACCTAAGCACCATGGGCCAATCCATTTGACCATGGGCCAAACAAGATTGACCCATGTATACCCTATGGGGTCGGCCACACACGAACAAAGGAGAAAAGGAAAAAGGGTTGTTTCCTTGTCCCACATTGATTGGGATAAGGAAACCTAAGGGTTTCTATTCTTATAAATAGAGACCTAAAATCCCTTTTCAATTCAATTCTCTCTTCTCTCTTGTGAAGCTAGGGTCGAAAATCCCTTCCCTTTGGAAAGGGTTTTCGACTAAGCTTTTCTAGTTAATTTTTATATACGGTAGGTTTTGTTATAACTTGGAGTTATAGCTAGCACTTAGCTAAGTGTCGAAGATCCGTTCGTGTGTACGAGTCTTTAGAGGAGTTCCTACACTTGGGCTCTAGTACGTGACGGAGTTCTCATCTTCGGGTTTCTACAAAGAGGTTAGGTTTCTTTCTTTGTCTTTTTATGTATTTATTAGTTGGTTATATTGCATGCATGATAGATCGTTTTAGGGAATTAATTAGTTAATTGTTTTATTAACTTATTCCGCATATATAATTAGTTAGGTTAATTAATTATTGCATAAGTGAAGTAAACTAGATTAATTTACTTGCTTAATTAATTAATCGTAACTAATTAGGATGTTCATGTTTTATTGAAAAGTTTTTAATTAAACGGTTTTTGTTAAATTAGGGTTTTGGAATTCGACCTCCCCTTTCCAAGGGGAAGTCGAATTCAACTTCTTAATATAATTAGGGTTTCGAAATCTTCATCTCTTTTAAGGGAAGTTGAGTTCGACTAGGATTAATTAAATTGATTTTTAATTATTTACACTTTAAACCCTAAGTTTTGAATAAACTAATTTGAAGTCGTTCCAAATTGTGAACATCCATTTTAGATACAAAGAGTTGTATAGTTAATAAAATCCCAACAAGTAAGCCCCATCTTCAACATGTATCCTACGAAGACATTAGGAGGAAGACCTTTGGTCATCGGATCCGCTAGCATATCATTTGTACTTATGTATTCGATACAAAGAACATTTTCCTCAACACGTTCGCGTACAAACAGATACTTTGTATCGAGATACAACCCAGCGCCAGTTGAACTGTTACTGTTCGAGAAAGTTACGACAGCTGAGTTATCACAGTAAAGCTTCAATGATCTAGAAATAGAGTTGACGATCTTGAGTCCACTGACCAGGTTCCTAATCAGCATCCCATGACAAGTAGCATTATAAACGACAATATATTCAACCATCATGGTGGACGTTGCAGTCAGTTTTTGCTTATAGACTCCGCCAAGAGATAGGTCCGCCAGCTAACATGAAAATATACGCAAAAGTAAATTTCTTATCTTCCTTGCTTTTGGAAAAATCTGAATCGGAATAACCTACTACTTCTAGATTGTCACTTCTTCTTTACGTTAGTTTGTAGTCTTTGGTCCGTTTTAGATATCGTAGAACCTTCTTAGCCACTTTCCAGTGTGCTAATCCGGGATTAGATAAGTAACGCCCAAGCGTACCAGCGATATAAGCGATATCTGGACGAGTACAGACCTGAGTGTACATAATGCTCCCAACTACTGATGAGTAAGGTATCATCCTCATTTGCTCCTTTTCAATCTCAGTGCTCGGACTCTGGAAAGTACCGAATACGTCTCCTTTAACTACTGGAGCTACAGTGGGTGCGCAATGTTGCATGTTATAGCGTTCTAAAATCCGCTCAATATAGGCCCTTTGAGAAAGACCTAAAATACCATTATGTCTATCCCGATGTATTTCGATACCTATGACATAAGAGGCATCACCGAGATCTTTCATGTCGATTTTCTGGGAAAGCATCCGCTTCGACTCATGCAACATATCCAAGATATTACTTGCTAGTAGAATATCGTCTACATATAAAACAAGGATTATAAAGTTACTCCCACTGATCTAGAAATAGAGTTGACGATCTTGAGTCCACTGACCAGGTTCCTAATCAGCATCCCATGACAAGTAGCATTATAAACGACAATATATTCAACCATCATGGTGGACGTTGCAGTCAGTTTTTGCTTATAGACTCCGCCAAGAGATAGGTCCGCCAGCTAACATGAAAATATACGCAAAAGTAAATTTCTTATCTTCCTTGCTTTTGGAAAAATCTGAATCGGAATAACCTACTACTTCTAGATTGTCACTTCTTCTTTACGTTAGTTTGTAGTCTTTGGTCCGTTTTAGATATCGTAGAACCTTCTTAGCCACTTTCCAGTGTGCTAATCCGGGATTAGATAAGTAACGCCCAAGCGTACCAGCGATATAAGCGATATCTGGACGAGTACAGACCTGAGTGTACATAATGCTCCCAACTACTGATGAGTAAGGTATCATCCTCATTTGCTCCTTTTCAATCTCAGTGCTCGGACTCTGGAAAGTACCGAATACGTCTCCTTTAACTACTGGAGCTACAGTGGGTGCGCAATGTTGCATGTTATAGCGTTCTAAAATCCGCTCAATATAGGCCCTTTGAGAAAGACCTAAAATACCATTATGTCTATCCCGATGTATTTCGATACCTATGACATAAGAGGCATCACCGAGATCTTTCATGTCGATTTTCTGGGAAAGCATCCGCTTCGACTCATGCAACATATCCAAGATATTACTTGCTAGTAGAATATCGTCTACATATAAAACAAGGATTATAAAGTTACTCCCACTGATCTTGAGATAGGTGCATTGATCCACTTGATTCTTTATGAAGTCTTGTCCTTTAATGACTTCATCAAACTTAAGGTACCACTGTCGTGATGCTTGCTTCAACCCATATATGGACTTCTTTAACTTGCAGACCATGTGCTCTTTACCTTTTGGAATGAATCCTTTAGGTTGCCACATATATACGACTTCTTGCAAGTCTCCATTTAAGAAAGCTGTTTTGACATCCATCTGGCCTAATAGCGTTCGACGTTTCCTTTCGGGTCTAATTTGGTTTTGAAGACCCATTTGCAACCGACAGTTTTGGATCCTTCAGGAAGTTCAACCAATTCCCAAACGTCATTATGCTTCATGGAATTAAGCTCGTCAATCATGGCTTCATTCCACTGAGTGGCCTGATCACTATTAATTAATGGCTTCTCGATAGGAAGTAGGATCAGTAAGCTTTCCAACATCCTCAACTTCAGCGAGATAATGTAAGTCCCAACTCAATAGATGGTACTAACTGAAGACACCTCTATGTCAATGGTGAGAGTACTTTGCAATACCTTCACTGATCTGGAGACGACCAGTTGCAGTGAAGAGTATACCAGGTTAATCTGGAGGATTACTTATAAGGTGACAAAGTATATAAGTAAATGACAATGCAATAAGTAAATACTTGTAAAGTAAATTGGTGAGACAATATGTAATTTTCAAGTGTAATTTATTTATTATTGTTAAATAAATTACAAGGTTGTTGCGGAACCAAGATAATACAAATATGTAAATATCCTAACAACCTATGAAATACAATTGATCTATACTTGGAAATTCTCTTTAACAATCGAAACACTTAGAGTTGTGAAATGTTCCTTTTTGCGATTAAGAGAATATTGCAAAGTTCACCAAGAATGCAAATGTCTGAATATGCAAAGTTCTTTCTTGGTTGTGCAAAGACCTCTATTTATAGGCAAAATTGACATTGGGATGTCAACTTTAGCCATACAAATATAGTTGAGAGCATTTAAGAAAGTGTATTGAATTCCTTCAAAATGCTTGATAAAGTAAGACATAAAGTCACTTTATCCAACCTGCTTTATGTACTTTTGTACTTTATACATAGACAATGTGTATTGTCTGGATAATAGTACATAAAGCAAAAAGGTCTTCCTCGTAATCAGTGTAAGGCTTTGTAAGTGCTTTAAACTGATTTTCTCCGGTTTCGATCTGGTTAGAATGTCCACTGGGCTTCGCTGCCATGGTCATTCTCTTTTTCTTCCACTTGTTGTCTTCGACTTCAATTGGAATGTTTGTAATATCTGATCAGATCTCAACTGGAGTGAAGTTCCAGTGGCATCAACTGTACACTGGCCACTTGACTTCATATATTTCTGGACAAATCTTCTGGTCTCTAGATGCAGCTGGAGACGCTCCAGTTTCTCAGTAATCTGGACCTAACAAATTCCCCCTATTTATCCTGAAATATTTCCAAGTCTTTTCAAGTTTTGTATCTACACAAGTATAAACTTGAAAGACTTGTTTTGACTAAATCTATCTAATTTTCCAAGGCATTTTTATAGATCATCAAATGCCTTAGGTATTTCTTTTGAGCTTGTTAGATTTAATCACTTATCTATCTTGTGGTTACAAACTGGCAACTTGTATATATACATGAAACTAAAATTTACATCAAGTTACAAGAATGCAAATGTCTGAATATGCAAAGTTCTTTCTTGGTTGTGCAAAGACCTCTATTTATAGGCAAAATTGACATTGGGATGTCAACTTTAGCCATACAAATATAGTTGAGAGCATTTAAGAAAGTGTATTGAATTCCTTCAAAATGCTTGATAAAGTAAGACATAAAGTCACTTTATCCAACCTGCTTTATGTACTTTTGTACTTTATACATAGACAATGTGTATTGTCTGGATAATAGTACATAAAGCAAAAAGGTCTTCCTCGTAATCAGTGTAAGGCTTTGTAAGTGCTTTAAACTGATTTTCTCCGGTTTCGATCTGGTTAGAATGTCCACTGGGCTTCGCTGCCATGGTCATTCTCTTTTTCTTCCACTTGTTGTCTTCGACTTCAATTGGAATGTTTGTAATATCTGATCAGATCTCAACTGGAGTGAAGTTCCAGTGGCATCAACTGTACACTGGCCACTTGACTTCATATATTTCTGGACAAATCTATCTAATTTTCCAAGGCATTTTTATAGATCATCAAATGCCTTAGGTATTTCTTTTGAGCTTGTTAGATTTAATCACTTATCTATCTTGTGGTTACAAACTGGCAACTTGTATATATACATGAAACTAAAATTTACATCAAGTTACAAGAATGCAAATAAAATTACAAGTAGATAAGAAGAAACAGAACTTAAGCAGATGGCTCTTCACCAGTTCTTCTTCCTTTGCTCAGTGAACCAATAGGTTGAGAATCTTCAGGGTCAACATTCAGTCTGTTCTCCAGATTTTCTTTTTGTTGAATCTTTCCCCTTAACAGATTTATCCAAGCCTTCTCGAACCTATTCTTCACTTCCTTAGCTTCCAAGAAGTTCACCATTTCAACCCATTCGCTGAACCCATACTGTAAAACTGATGGATCTTCAGTTGTCACTAGTGGCCCTCTAGTGTAACTGATTTGTACTCTGAATACTTTGGTGCCTGGCTTAACAATCACATTGACACCATTGATAGTTCCATTTGTGTTTTCTCTTTTCCATGATCGATAAGTAATAGGCTCTGGCTTCAGATTAATTGGAAATCTTGACAGATCCAGATAAGGCAGATTGCACAGCAGCCTTAATATCATCATTTAACACTTCCCCAGTAGGTTCAACAAAGGTTCTCAAATTTGCATCTCTGGCCAAGGGCTTTGATATGGTTTTTTCGTTTATATTTAAAATTTATAAAAGTTGTACAAGTAATTACCTCAAACTAAACACACAATTACGGGCAGAGAACCCGATCAAATGTAGTATAGTAAGTGATAAGTACAGGATCGTTCGCAGGGACGCTTGCACTACCTAATCTAGCAAAATGAGTAATTCTAGTGGTTGGGGGTTGTCATGATTTCCTATTAAACTTATTAAAAACTGAAAAGTAAATAGAAGCCGCAACCGCTTATTCAGCGAGAGGCTTAGTCTAAAAATAGTTTGAAAAAGCAAATAACAATAATTAAATTAAAATACTTGTTTGGCATCTCAGATCTCATGATACGATCGGATATTACTCTACCTACTTGCTAAACTGTTGGAAACTTAATCACGGCTCAGATTCTCGTTAGATTCATTGTTTAAGCATTAATGACCTAAAGTTTGTGTTACTAATTCATCTTTAAGTTACCAGGCTCTTAAGCCATGACCAGATAATAATTCCCTCCGGTGACCACAGTGCACGTTTCCATGTCACTGGATCGCGTCTGACATTGTTAAGCATCATGTTCTATTCATCCTAATTACTATGGTTCCGGATCCCTCAGTCTAAGTGAATCACCTTTTACATCTAGTTAAAGACCGACTAGTGTTTTCCATCCTTATGTATTAATCCTAGTGTATGATTATAGACCGATCATCAGAATTAAACTAATACATTCAGATATAGAACCGATAATAATATAAAGAACTAGTAAAACATGGATCTACGATAAACAGTAAAACACACTCCAACAGATCTAACAAATAAAGTAAAATAAATAAACGTCTACATGATCACATCGATCCAAACAAGTATTCAGCCTACTAGCCTACCATTATTAAAGGAATAACAAAGTCTGAAAAGATGAAAGACATTGTTTACCAACTGAAAAGTAAATAAGAAGCCGCAACCGCTTAATCAGCGAGAGGCTTAGTCTAAAAATAGTTTGAAAAAGCAAATAACAATAATTAAATTAAAATACTTGTTTGGCATCTCAGATCTCATGATACGATCGGATATTACTCTACCTACTTGCTAAACTGTTGGAAACTTAATCACGGCTCAGATTCTCGTTAGATTCATTGTTTAAGCATTAATGACCTAAAGTTTGTGTTACTAATTCATCTTTAAGTTACCAGGCTCTTAAGCCATGACCAGATAATAATTCCCTCCGGTGACCACAGTGCACGTTTCCATGTCACTGGATCGCGTCTGACATTGTTAAGCATCATGTTCTATTCATCCTAATTACTATGGTTCCGGATCCCTCAGTCTAAGTGAATCACCTTTTACATCTAGTTAAAGACCGACTAGTGTTTTCCATCCTTATGTATTAATCCTAGTGTATGATTATAGACCGATCATCAGAATTAAACTAATACATTCAGATATAGAACCGATAATAATATAAAGAACTAGTAAAACATGGATCTACGATAAACAGTAAAACACACTCCAACAGATCTAACAAATAAAGTAAAATAAATAAACGTCTACATGATCACATCGATCCAAACAAGTATTCAGCCTACTAGCCTACCATTATTAAAGGAATAACAAAGTCTGAAAAGATGAAAGACATTGTTTACCAACTGAAAGTAAAATAAAAGAGTAGATCTAGGTTGAGGATGAAGATCGGAAGGTGTTAGAAGCTCCAAAACCTCCTTGGAATCTGCAAAGTCGACCTAGGGTTTGATGTGGGCAGCTAGGGCTGCTAAATCGGCTCTCTCTTCGGGTTTTGAGGGCTGATTCGGCTTAAATAGTGATTTGAGTCGGTTTGCTGAACTGAGCTTCCCAGCGGCGCTGGATGGGCTCCAGCGGCGCTGGGGGGGCTGGGCTGGGGCCAGCGGCGCTGGCAGCTTCTGCTGCTTCTCGTTTCGCTTCGTTCGGCTCTTGAATCACCTCCTTGTGTCTTGTAACTTCATAGGCCTTCATCTTGAGTCACTTGATGCCATTTACCCTCACTCGCATCTTCCGTGAACCTGCGTAAACATGGAATTCATTAAGTATCGATAGTTCCGGAATATTAACTCATTTAGACATTGAAATGAAGCCTTTCGATAGGGTTTTTATCACAATTTAAACGCTCATCATATACCCCCACACTTAAGTCTTTGCTTGTCCTCAAGCAAATAGTCCAAGAAAATAAATCAATGATGAGCGGACAACTTAAGTGTTCAAGTTATTCTACTTTTTTTAAAGGGAAAAATTCATAAAAAGGTAACCTTTTTACTTAAAATTCTTAATAAGGGTAACCTATTTAGTTTTCGTCTATTAAAAGGATCACATTTCTAAAAATTTCTCAATAAAGGTAACATCGTTAGTTTTTAACACCAGCCTTCCGTTAAATGACACGTCGACTTGCCACGTCATTAAGATTGCTGACTTGGACCTTTAATTACGTGACAGATGATTTTGTAATACATTAGAACGTATGATTCTGCTCGTTGAAAGTCAATGTCCATGGAGATATTCCTAGTTATGGTCAGTAAACACAAGTTCCTAATCTATATAACCAACCTTTAATAAATAGAAGTTTGGTTATGTGAATTTAATATCAGAAAGTGTCAACATTAATAGATTACCAATAGATGAAAAATAAGATTGTGTTTCTAAAAAGCCATCAAACAGAGTATGCATAAGAATAAGAAAAGCAACAATATCAGTATACCGTATTCAATTTTTTTAGTTCAAACAGGGCCAAATTTTCATAATTTTATCAAAAAAAGAACAATAAAATTGTTACATAAATGGCCCATGGGTGTGAAGCTTATAGGAAATTCTGGAACAAATTTCGAGAAAATCTATTCGATTAAGTGCTAAAAGAGATACATGAAGGGTATTTACAAGCAAGAGAGTCTGTCGCCTTAACAACTAGTTATTCAACATTAATACTTGAACAATGTGTTCATCCAATTAAAAAGTTACATTATGATAACATACCGAGTTATATGGTGACTGACAAGCATACTTCTCTTTGGAACCATTGGTTTGACACGAAGATGCTCAAAACTTTCTAAAAATTATTTTTTTTTCCCAGTCAAAGGTCCACGTCAGCAATTTAAATGACGTGGCAAGTCGATGTGGCATTTAACGGAAGGCTGGTGTTAAAAACTAACGATGTTACCTTTATTGAGAAATTTTTAGAAATGTGATCCTTTTAATAGACGAAAACTAAATAGGTTCCCCTTATTAGGAATTTTGAGTAAAAATGTTACCTTTTTATGGATTTTTTCCTTTTTTAAAACATTTGAAAGATTAGTCATGCAAAATGATTTGAGAAAACTTTAGACAAAATCAGTAATCTATTGCTAGAGGTAAAGATAATCAGTCAATCAAAACTAAAAGTCAACCTTATATTCGTGTTAATACTTCTAAAACTGTTCTATTATTCCACATGTCCTACAGCTCAATCTTACTTCCTTTTGCTGACTAGTTAAGCACTTAAAAGTTTGTATAGCAATCAGATCTACTAGCTACTAGCAAGGCATTTATATTTCATTGTTTGTGTACTTGTGAGTCACTACTTAGACATACTCTGACACTACAGTCATGCTCACTAGCTAAACACTAAAGCAGTTATATGATATTATCATCTTTAATAGTTGAGATAGCGGTGACAGGTCGGTGGTTCCCCACGCGCAGAGCGACATAACTCAACTAATGGTTAGAGTTTATACCTTACATCAAGACAGCGGTGACAGGTCGGTGGTTCCCCACGCGCAGAGCGACATAACTCAACTAATGGTTAGAGTTTATACCTTACATCAAGACAGCGGTGACAGGTCGGTGGTTCCCCACGCGCAGAGCGACATAACTCAACTAATGGTTAGAGTTTATACCTTACATCAAGACAGCGGTGACAGGTCGGTGGTTCCCCACATGCAAAGCGAGATAACTTGATGCGTATAGATTTTACTCGTTATTAGTTCTTTGAACTCTTTTTAATTAATCTACTGATTGCCTTTCTTAAGATTACTACATTATTCATGCAATAGACATTATCAGAGACCCCAAATGACTCATACACTTACTCCGCATGCAACTAGTTTAGAATCAATAGTGTAAGAATTAAGGCGAACCATACGTCTAAACTAGTTCCTACACAAGCACGTATAATTAAGTCCAATTAATACACCTATACTAATAACTAGATAGCTCTAATTGCTAGGCATATTAAAGTCCGGTTAAGTGTGCTATGGCAAACATAATCGCATACAGTTTCAGTCTAAGCTCTAATCCATTTGGAAAAATGAACAGCCACAAATCTATAGTTAAACTAACAGTTCTAACTAACCGTTCATCTACCAAAGCTAATATTGCTTAGTTATCGTCATCTTTTGTCTACTTGCAAAGCTTATAATCTCAAAATGTTTTTTAGACACAAGAAATTTTTTAATTTTGCATGAATTAAGTAGTAGAAAACTTATGATTATTCAAACAATTAAACCACGAGTTTTTCCTATTCCATCCTCCCACACTTAAATTGTACAACGTCCTCGTTGTACTAATCATGACATAATATAAAGGGTAATACGAAAAACACAATAGACTTAAGTCGGCTCCATTTGATGGCGATCCATTGATGCTTCTCCATCTCATTTTCTTTTTGGTATTTTCTGATTTTTTTGAATTTTTCGCGATCTGGTGTGCTGGCTGGAACTGGGAGCGGCGCTGGCCAAGCGTGAGCGGCGCTGGACTACACAGGTGTAGGTCCAGCGGCGCTGGTCTTCAGGGAGCGGCGCTGGGAAGCCCATATGCTTTCCCAGCGGCGCTGGAGATCTTCTAGCGGCGCTTGCGAGTCCTGTACTTGCTTCGACGTCTGATTTTCCTTCACGAATTGATTCGGCATTCCCCCACACTTAGCTTATGACCAAGTGCATGGTTTTCTTCAGAATACAAAGCTAAATACTCCTGCACACTTCAATCAAAATATCAAATGGAAATAACAAGCTAAAACATAAAATAAAAAATAAAACGAAATACGATTGCAATAAGTTACTTGTTTCTTCGATCCATTGAAAGCTTGCATCTATGATTCTAAAGATATAACTCATATAAAACAGGTCACAAATGATAAAATTCAAAACAATTCACTTAATTGCAATTAGTCACATATTCCTAAAAATAAAAATAAAAATAAAAATGAAAGTACGGCTTGGGTTGCCTCCCAAGAAGCGCTAAGTTTAACGAGTCTTCAGCCGGACTCGGCCTAGGAACTAGGTTGAGGAAGAATACGGGGTCGGCTGGGGGCCGGTTCCCGTTGGGTAACGTTCGAAGTGACTTATTGCTTCTTTGATGTTCGGTCCTTTTCTCTCCTCCAAGTTTTATGAGTTCCTTCGTGCTTCAGTTGCTTCAACGATTTCCATGTCGATGGGTGTTTGATTTCCAGGGCTGGCTCGTGTGGTAACGGATTTAATTTCTCGGAATTCGGGACTGCAGGGGTTGCCAGCGGCGCTGGGCATCCCTGAGCGGCGCTGGGCTTTCCCAGTGGTGCTGGGTTGAGTTGCCAGCGGCGCTGGTGGCTCCGTGGCAGTATCCGACTTTCCAATTTTCCATGATTCGACTTCTTCCTTCTCTCGGACAACCTTTTCTTCAATTTCTATTTTAAATATGGTTGCTATGCACTCTTGGGATGGTAAAGAATACACGTCTACCTTAGCCTTGTTGTCTAACTCTTGCTTTGCTTTCGCATTCAATCCAAGGTAAAAAGCTTCTAGGCGTGTCTCGTCATCTATTGCACCTTCCGGGCAATTTCTGATCAATTCTTCCATCCTTCTCCACGCATCTCCAATTCCTTCTTCTTCTTTCTGTTCAAATCTCTTCACCTCTAATATCAGTTGTAATTCTCTAGCTAACTCCCTCCTTTCTTCCAAATCTACCTTCTTATAATCACCTTCCATCAAGATTCGAAATTGCTCGCCCAAGGATATAGCTAGGAAGTCTCCCTTTGCTGCTTCGTCCAAGATGTTCTTCTCAACATCTCCTACGCCATAGTAGAACGAGTCGATGACATCATCATCCCAAAATGTACCTAAGGGAAACTATCAATCAAGACGTTAATGCAGTACCATGCCTCTGTGAGTGTCTCGTCCTCCTCTTGCTTAAAATCAAAGATGACCGAACTATCCATGCTAAGCTCATCGAACTTATCTTCTTCTTCCGTAGACTCATCATCACTTTCATCTTCCAATATCCACGTATTACTCCTAGTTTTGACCAATTCTTCCAAATTCCTTAAGGTATCATCTTCTGCTTCAACTCGGTAGCAAGTCACATTTGTTTCTTCATCTTCTACACTTGCTTTTAGGAATACACAATCGGATCCTTGTCTTAATAACATTTCTCCTTTGTCGAAGTCTATCGTTGCCCTTGCCGAGTATAAGAATGGTCTTCCTAAAATATGCGGAACTCTTTGGTAAGATGGGAGGTCTAGCACCATAAAAGTTGTCTCAAAGCTTATCTCCTTTATCGTAACAACTACACTCTCCACCTTTCCTCCTTGACAAGTCAAAATTCCATTCACCACTTCCAACCTTATCCCTTCTTGTCTGATTCTTGTAAGTCCTAAATGGTCGAACATGGCTCTTAGCATTATGTTGGCATTTGATCCGGAATCTGCAACAGCGAGCATGTTTTCCGATTGATTTATGCGACATGGAATGACAAACTTTCCAAAGTTTATGTCTTTGGTGTTGTTCCTTTCCTGCTTCAGCTTTGGTCTCGATAAGTGCTCCATTCCTCCTCTCGATCCGTGTAAAACTGTGGCGAAACCAGGTTGCCCGGCACTCCCAGCGACGCTGGCAGAGCGTGATCAAGTCGGGAATCATGCGATGGAGGTCTTGTGCTTTGTTTTTCACCCTTCTGAAGCTTTCTAATGCCCACTTAACTCGAGTTAACGTCATATGTAATTCAACCTCCTCTAGTAGTCCTCTTCTGTTATCACCTCCATGTTCTTGCACATGTTTCGACCTCAGATCTGTCAAAGTGTTAATCACTCTTCCCAATTTTTCTTCGATCCTTTTCCAAACTCTGTCGGCCTTTTGATGCAATAGGGCATGTGCTTCCTCAGCCCTAGCAAAGAAGTGGTCGTAAACATTCTTCTCGTACACCTTCTCCTCTGACGGGCCTTCTTTTAGGTAATCCACCATCTCTCTCAAAGAACCGATGAATTTCCAATGTAGTTTCATTAATTTCTCCCATGCCTCCTCCCAACTTAAATAGTTAAGTTGGTCGAATGCCTTAACTTCATCCGTCAGTCTTTCCTGACCTATGAATATCTCCGGAAGCTTCGGTCTTGAGTTGCAATGAAGATTGTCGGAAGGTCCGACTCTGTCAGATGCTCCCAGCGACGCTGGGATTTCCCAGTGGTGCTGGGTTGAGTTGCCAGCGGCGCTGGTGGCTCCGTGGCAGTATCCGACTTTCCAATTTTCCATGATTCGACTTCTTCCTTCTCTCGGACAACCTTTTCTTCAATTTCTATTTTAAATATGGTTGCTATGCACTCTTGGGATGGTAAAGAATACACGTCTACCTTAGCCTTGTTGTCTAACTCTTGCTTTGCTTTCGCATTCAATCCAAGGTAAAAAGCTTCTAGGCGTGTCTCGTCATCTATTGCACCTTCCGGGCAATTTCTGATCAATTCTTCCATCCTTCTCCACGCATCTCCAATTCCTTCTTCTTCTTTCTGTTCAAATCTCTTCACCTCTAATATCAGTTGTAATTCTCTAGCTAACTCCCTCCTTTCTTCCAAATCTACCTTCTTATAATCCTAAATGGTCGAACATGGCTCTTAGCATTATGTTGGCATTTGATCCGGAATCTGCAACAGCGAGCATGTTTTCCGATTGATTTATGCGACATGGAATGACAAACTTTCCAAAGTTTATGTCTTTGGTGTTGTTCCTTTCCTGCTTCAGCTTTGGTCTCGATAAGTGCTCCATTCCTCCTCTCGATCCGTGTAAAACTGTGGCGAAACCAGGTTGCCCGGCACTCCCAGCGACGCTGGCAGAGCGTGATCAAGTCGGGAATCATGCGATGGAGGTCTTGTGCTTTGTTTTTCACCCTTCTGAAGCTTTCTAATGCCCACTTAACTCGAGTTAACGTCATATGTAATTCAACCTCCTCTAGTAGTCCTCTTCTGTTATCACCTCCATGTTCTTGCACATGTTTCGACCTCAGATCTGTCAAAGTGTTAATCACTCTTCCCAATTTTTCTTCGATCCTTTTCCAAACTCTGTCGGCCTTTTGATGCAATAGGGCATGTGCTTCCTCAGCCCTAGCAAAGAAGTGGTCGTAAACATTCTTCTCGTACACCTTCTCCTCTGACGGGCCTTCTTTTAGGTAATCCACCATCTCTCTCAAAGAACCGATGAATTTCCAATGTAGTTTCATTAATTTCTCCCATGCCTCCTCCCAACTTAAATAGTTAAGTTGGTCGAATGCCTTAACTTCATCCGTCAGTCTTTCCTGACCTATGAATATCTCCGGAAGCTTCGGTCTTGAGTTGCAATGAAGATTGTCGGAAGGTCCGACTCTGTCAGATGCTCCCAGCGACGCTGGAAGATTCCCAGCGGCGTTGGGTAGTCCTGTGTCTATCCTTTTTGCTCCTTTAATTCTCGGGACGAAGCGTATTGAAGTGCCTTGATTGAGGTTCTCCATCCCAGATCTGTAATCAACTGACCTAAAAGAGGTAGGGAAATCGAAAATAGGTTTTTCGGGCGAAATATACCTTCCCAGCGGCGCTGGGGCCTCCTGGACAGCTTATGTTTTCACTTTTCTCCTTCTTAACGTCTTCTTCCATTCTCGAGGCAGGTTCCTCAAGTCCTTCCCGATGCATTGTACCTAACTTAGCTAAAACACACTAAACGGAAATAAAAGAAAAAGAAAAACAAGAACGAAATAAACACAAAACACGAAAACGATTAGTAACTTCAAAGACAAAATAAAATAAACCTAAATGCAAACAACCTAAACTTAATAACTAAAAACGATAAAATAAAAATATTTTTGGATTTTTGAAAATTAAAGAAAATGAAAATACTACTAAACCCTAATTTTGACCTAAACCTAATTTGACTACTAAACCCTAAACTGACTTAACCTAAAAACTGAAAAGTAACTTTCTCGTGTCAAAACACAAGAAAGGATCCAATTACACTACTAAACTAAGAATGCGTCGCGTCCCCGGCAGCGGCGCCAAAATACTTGATGTGGTTTTTTCGTTTGTATTTAAAATTTATAAAAGTTGCACAAGTAATTACCTCAAACTAAACACACAATTACGGGCAGAGAACCCGATCAAATGTAGTATAGTAAGTGATAAGTACAGGATCGTTCGCAGGGACGCTTGCACTACCTAATCTAGTAAAATGTGTAATTCTAGCGGTTGGGGGTTGTCACGATTTCCTATTAAACTAATTAAAAACTGAAAAGTAAATAGAAGCCGCAAGCGCTTATTCAGCGAGAGGCTTAGTCTGAAAATAGTTTGAAAAAGCAAATAACAGTAATTAAATTAAAATACTTGTTTGGCATCTCAGATCTCATGATACGACCGAATATTACTCTACCTACTTGCTAGACTGTTGGAAACTTAATCACGGCTAAGATTCTCGTTAGATTCACTTTGCCTAAGTAACTAGTGCTGTCCCTAGACTCACACTACTCTATAAAAAATTCTCGTTAGATTCATTGTTTAAGCATTAATGACCTAAAGTTTGTGTTACTAATTCATCTTTAAGTTACCCGGCTCTTAAGCCATGACCAGATAATAATTCCCTTCGGTGACCACAGTGCACGTTTCCATGTCACTGGATCGCGTCTGACATTGTTAAGCATCATGTTCTATTCATCCTAATTACTATGGTTCCGGATCCCTCAGTTATAAGTGAATCACCTTTTACATCTAGTTAAAGACCGACTAGTATTTTCCATCCTTATGTATTAATCTTAGTGTATGATTATAGACCGATCATCAGAATTAAACTAATACATTCAGATATAGAACTTGTAATAATATGAAGAACTAATAAAACATGGATCTACGATAAACAGCAAAACACACTCCAACAGATCTAACAAATAAAGTAAAATAAATAAACGTCTACATGATCACATCGATCCAAACAAGTATTCAGCCTACTAGCCTACCATTATTAAAGGAATAACAAAGTCTAAAAAGATGAAAGACATTGTTTACCAACTAAAAGTAAAATAAAAGAGTAGATCTAGGTTGAGGATGAAGATCGGAAGGTGTTAGAAGCTCCAAAACCTCCTTGGAATCTGCAAAGTCGACCTAGGGTTTGATGTGGGTGGCTAGGGCTGCTGAATCGGCTCTCTCTTAGGGTTTTGAGGGATGCTTCGGCTTAAATAGTGATTTGAGTCGGTTTGCTGAACTGGGCTTCCCAGCTGCTTGCTATGGGGCAAACGGTCAAGACTCTGTCTGGCCAGTCTTCAGTTCATTCAATATTTTAGCATCATCTGGAGAGAGACCATCATTCACAAACTCCTTTTCCTTAACAACTTCTTTCTCTTTTTGCCTTCCAACTTCAGTTGCCAGATTGGATATAGTAGTTGAGTGCTCAAAAACCTTGGTTGCCAATGTATCTAGACTGGTTCTCAACTGGTTAATCTCAGATGTAAGTGGGACCAGATCAACCTGAGGAGAAGCCATCTTGGTGATCTCAGACATCACCCTTTTAACCAATTCTTCTTCTCTAGCAGCCAAGGTATCTTCAATCTTCTGACCAACTGAAGTTTCCAGTGTTGCCCAAGCTCAGCCACATTAAGAGCAAGTCTGTCAAATATCTCCTTGATCTGTCTCTTTATCTCCTTTCAAATCAGTTTCTGATGATCAACATTGCTGACTAGCATCAGTACTAGCAGCTACCACTATTGCCTGTTCACTTGATCTTGGTGCAAGGACTGTACTTCTTTCCCCCTTGGCAGCGTCTAGACCTGCCCTGATGGCTTCCCAGTCTGCATTGCTATGGGGCAAACGGTCAAGACTCTGTCTGGCCAGTCTTCAGTTCATTCAATATTTTAGCATCATCTGGAGAGAGACCATCATTCACAAACTCCTTTTCCTTAACAACTTCTTTCTCTTTTTGCCTTCCAACTTCAGTTGCCAGATTGGATATAGTAGTTGAGTGCTCAGAAACCTTGGTTGCTACTAAATCTAGACTGGTTCTCAACTGGTTAATCTCAGATGTAAGTGGGACCAGATCAACCTGAGGAGAAGCCATCTTGGTGATCTCAGACATCACCCTTTTAACCAATTCTTCTTCTCTAGCAGCCAAGGTATCTTCAATCTTCTGACCAACTGAAGTTTCCAGTGTTGCCCAAGCTCAGCCACATTAAGAGCAAGTCTGTCAAATATCTCCTTGATCTGTCTCTTTATCTCCTTTAAATCAGTTTCTGATGATCAAACAGTTGTGCCAAGTAAGTTGGAGATAGAGGTTGTGACTTTTGATTGAGTTAGGTCAAAGGCCTCCTTTAGAGAACTGGACAGAGTGTTACAGCCAGTGACCAACTCATTGAGCTTTCTGAATACCAAGTCTTCATTTGATGCAAACTTGTTGATCCCCAGGTCCACCACTTTTTGATTTGTAAGGCTGTATTTATTGTACCTGGAGATCGACTTGGCATTTTTGTCAATTGTCTTTTGAACATCCTCTACCCTTTTAATAAGGTTTCGGATGTCGGCTTGGAAAGAGACAAATTGACTGTCCAATGACTAAGGAGAGGGCGTCACTGGACCGGCAACAGGTGCCACTGGAGCCACTGGAGGGGGTACTTTGAGTGTTACAACTTTAGTTAGTGCCTCAGTAGCAGAAGAAGAAACAGGATTTGGGAATGAAGAAGGACGAATAGAAAGATCAATTGGTTGAATATACTGAGTATTCTCAGGTATATTAACCGGCGGTGGTGGTGGCATAGATCTATCTCTAAAAAGAGAGATCATACCAGATGATGGTGGTTGTGCCATATGTCTATATCTAGACGCGTAGCTTGATGTTGAGGGTGGAATTTCAGTAAGCACATTTGTGGTGGTGGGTGAAACTGAAATGGAAGCATCTGGTGGTGAGATATGAGATAAAGGGTCTTGAGCTTGTACAGAAGCATCAAGTATTTCAGTATCTGAAGCAGTTCCTTCAGAGTCCGAAGACTCTATTTGGATTTCACCTTCATTAACATCCATGTCCAGATCTATGAATGTCTCAGGTGGCTGAACCAGTTGTTCAGGCTCCTGATGAACTTCTCCAGTTTCCTGGATGGTTGCATCAGTTGTTGGCTCAGTCGTGGTGACATCATCGCCAGGAATAGAGGTCACAGGGGTTGCCTCAATTACAATAGAAGTTTGGCCATCGACACTTTGTTGTGCAGACTCTAACTCTACTCTGGGTTGGGCTGACCCAGTAATCTCTTCACCATTTCCTCCTACAGCAGTTGCGGAAGTGGTTGCTTGCGGTGTATCCCTTTGACATTCTCCAGCATCCTGTTGGGAGGAAACTGGAGGGCTGGATGGGTTACTACTCTCAGTGGCTTGTACTGACCTTTGCCTAGGGCGACGGTTCTTTTAGCCTTTGGAGCACCCTGAAGACCTGTTGGGAGGTCTTCAGTGACAGTGGTAGGGACTGACACGCTGGAACTGGCGAGGTTAGACTGTTGTTCAGGTTCAACAACCGTCTCAATGCCAGCAGACGAACTGTGGGTCCCTCATTGTTTTGAGGCCCGCCCACTTGTCTTTCCGAGCCACCTGGAATTGGTGCATCGGTTTTAGTGAATGCCAGCTGCATTTTTTATGGAATCTCAACCTCTCCAGCTTCAGATACCAGAGAGTCAAGATTCCTCAACAAATCTGGGACAATGAATAATGTGGTTGTATTTTTATACTCTTCACTGCCCAAGATAAGTTTAAAACAGAGAGAGAGATACCTGGAGAAGGGGATGCAAAGTCCCCTGGTGCCCTTCAGTTTCTGCACTAGACTTCTGAATAGAATATCAGCGAAGTCCACTCTCAATCCGTTCCACAAGCAGTAAGCCATCTCTGCTTGTGAGGAGTTTATCTGGTCTAAACCACTAGAACTCCCACCCATACTCTCCACAAGATGAATAAAAAGTACCTCCAGGATGGTGTGAGGCCTTTCATCGTCATGGGTCCTTTTGTCTTTAGGACACCATTTTCTAGACACTCCTTGTGTCCCATTTCAAGGAGTACTTGTCTAAAGTTGATGTTTGGAGAGATGACAACTGGAGACTCTCCCTGTCTCCAGTAGTTGGGGTTAAGGGCATCCCTCAACGTCTCTGCAGTCAAGATACACTCGACTGTTCCATTTTTGAGTGAAAAGGAGATGGATGAACAGTCGTTGTTTGAATTTGCAGTGTACCAAAACTCACACAAGTAATCATGGTACATCTTGCGTGGATTGGCAGAGAAAGTGACACCAATGGGAGAATCCCTCAAAAATCTTTGGATTCGCCCAATCAAAGTATTGGTACCTTGGGTTCCCATCAAACTCGCCATAGGATTGTTTGGATTTAATTTAATTAGGTTAGGGTTTGATGGGGCACCAGATGCTTGTTTAACAACTGGTGGTGGAGCATATGCTTGTTTAACAACTTGTCTGCTTCTTGTTGGTCCAACTCACCAGTTTTCCTCCAAGGAAATGACAACCTCCAATTGTTGACTTTCTATCTATCTTACAACCTGCATGATCTGAATCTGAATAGCCCATTAGATCTAACCCTGAGCCTTTGGGATACCAAAGACCAAGGCTAGGACACCCTTTCAGGTATCTGAAGATGCGTTTAACAGCATGCAAATGTGATTCTTTTGGGTTAGCTGAAATCTGGTACATAGACATGTTGCAAACATTATATCTGGTCGACTGGCAGTTAAGTACATCAGTGAACCAACCATACCACGATATTCTGTTGTGTTCACTGGTTTGCCAGTTGGGTCAGAGTCCAAATTTAAAGGTGCTGCAATTGGTGTGGTTTTAGATGGGATTGAATCATATTTGTATTTTCTTAACAAATCTCTGACATATTTCTCTTGGTTTATGAAAATTCCATTTTCAGTTTGCTTAATCTGAAGACCCAAGAAAAATGTTAATTCACCCATTAAGATATTACCCTTTTCTTTCAAAATAAACAAGTTATTATCTATTGCACCTCTTTTAAAGCCATTTTTGAGAAGATGTTTAGTTAAAGTGTCATACCAGGCTCTTGGGGCTTGTCTTAGACCATACAATGCCTTGTTCAGTCTGTATACCCAGTGAGGATGCTTCTCATTAATAAAGCATGGAGTCTGTTTAACATACACTTCTTCTTCCAGTGTTCCATTCAGGAACGCACTTTTGACATCCATCTGGTAGACCTTGAACTGCAGATGGGCTGCATAAGCCAATAAAATTCTTATGGCTTCAAGTCTAGCAGCTGGAGCAAAAGTCTCATCAAAGTCAACGCCCTCTGCTTGACAATAACCCTGGGCAACCAATCTGGCTTTGTTTTTTATAACATTGCCATCTTCATCCATCTTGTTTCGGTAGACCCATCTTGTACCAATGGGTTCTTTCTTTAACCCTGGTGGACAAGGAACAAGTTCCCAAACATTGTTCCTTTCGAACTAGATAAGCTCTTCTTGCATTGCTTCTACCCAGCTTGGATCTACCATAGCCTCGTCTGGTGACATTTAAGCATTGTTCGCTAGTGGCTCTTCTGGTTTGAACCCCTCTACTGGACTCTCTGATGATCTGTTCAATTGGATGTGCTTTGGTCCATTTAGAGTATTGACCAGGATTTCTGACTACAATATCAATGCAAGTCACCTGAGGAACCTCTTCAGTTGATGCATCTGGAAGAGGATCAGCCCAAACTACTTCAATGTCCTCATCAGAGTCAATGAGGTCACAATTTGCATCATGGAATTCTTCAGTTGAAGGCATTTCTTGGAAAACTGGAGGAGTTTGAACTGGTGTTGATATTGGAGTGGCACGAACATCTGATCCAATCACCAGTTTTTGTGGTAAATTAAAACTGATAGAGGGATAAAATGGAATGTCACTGGACGATTTCTTCATTTGTACTGGTTCCAGTTCAGTGTGACTGGAAACATCTTCTGGTGAAATATCTGACTGATGAACTTGGTCAGTTTCACCAAAACTTAATGGAACAACTGGAGAGATATCAAGACTTGGTCTTTTATTGATTGCATCATTTGATTCGTCAAATGTGACATGAATTGTCTCATGAACCTTTTGGAGTCTATAATTATAAACTCTAAAGGCCTTTCGAATATCTGAATAGCCTAGAAACACACCTTCATCAGCTTTTGCATCGAACTTTCCAAGCTGACTGGAATCATTTAAAATATAAACTGGACAACCAAATACATGGAAATATCCAATATTTGGTTTACGATTCTCGAGCACTTCATAGGCAGTCTTCCTATGTCTCTTGACATAAACTAACCGGTTTTGGGTGTGGCATGCTGTTGCCACTGCTTCGGCCCAAAAACTGGTGGGAAGACCAGATTCAGATAGCATACTTCTGGCAGCTTCTATCAGTGTACGATTCTTTCTTTCCACAACTCCATTTTGCTCTGGAGAGTGTGCTGATGAGAAGTTTTGAGAGATTCCAGTGTCAGTACAGAAGGATTCAAGAGTCTTGTTCTGAAATTCTGTTCCATTATCACTTCTTAACTGACAAACTTTTCGAGTATATTTGAGCTCAATTCTCTTGATGAGAGAGATGATTTCAGCAGCTGCATCACTTTTTGATCTGAGGAATACCACCCAACAATATCTGGTGAATTCATCAACCACAACTAGAGTATACTTTTTTCCAGCTCTACTTTGAACATTCACTGGACCAAACAGATCCATATGAAGCATGTGAAGAGGTTCAGTGATGCTAAAGTTTTGCCTTGTCTTGAAACTAGCCCTTTTCTGCTTGCCCATCTCACACCCTGGACATGGCTTTTATTTCTTAATAGAAATTGGAGGTATCCCATCTGCCAGTTGTTTGCAAGACAACTTGTTGATATTTTTGAAATTGAGATGGGATAACCTTTTGTGCCATAACTAGTTAGTGTCTTCATCAGCCTTGGTATAGAAACATTGCTCTTTTGGGGCAGATTTCATATCCATGATGTACACATTTCCCTTTCTTGGTGCAATCATCACCACTTTCCAATCCTTGTTAAATATAGTGCCTTGAGCAATATCGAACAATACCTTGTATCCATCATCACAAAGTTGGCTTACACTGATCAGGTTGTATTTCAAACCATTCACAAAAGCAACTCTGGTGAACTGGACTTGTCCATTATTGATTACACCATATCCTTCAATCTTTCCATTCTCATCATTACCAAACGTCATTGCCGGTCCATCTTGGACAGTGAACTCTTCCAGCAGGGGCTTACATCCGGTCATAGTCCGGCCAGCGACGTTGTCCAGATACCAGGTGTTCTTCTTTCGATCGCTCTGTACAACTACAAAAATCATTAGTTCTTTTCGTGAACCCATCTTTTGTTGATGGTTTCACTGGACTCTCCCTGAGAAGTCACAGTTGATTCTGGTGGTGTTGAACTGGAGACTGGAACTAGAGCATTGTTATCAGCTCCAGGACCAGGAGTAAAAACGATTGGTTTGAGAGGTTTCTTCCCCTTTTTCTTTTCAGATTTAGTTCCAGATGGAATATTTTGTTTTTGTTTTGAAGGGGTTTTGATACTTTGTTTTTCAACTGAAGAAGACGAAGCTCCTTCCAAATTTTTGATTCTGGCAGTACAACTTTGAACCTGCCTTGACAACTGTTGGAGTTGACTCTCCAGTTTTGATAAAATATCATTTTCAATAGGCGGTTGAACCTTGGACTTGGGTTTAGCAGGGATCTTGGTCTTAGGATTCTTGGTCTCCTTTGACTTTTGACGTAAAGGTTTATCGTTAGTGACCTTTTTAACTGGGGCTTTAGCCTGTTCAGCTTCAGTTTTGACCTCAGATGGGGTGGTCTCAACAGATTCAGTTTTGGTAGATTTAGGCTGGTCATAAGGAGTTTCTGGCCTAAGATCTAGTGGCAAACTGTGGATTTCAAGTATGATGCTTGCCATGTGCACATCTTCATATTTGTAAGCAGTTTGTTATGCATGAATTGTTTTTGAAAAAGCATCATAGTTTAAACCAGATGACCTAATCTAGGATTTGATCACCTTTTGTTCCTTTTCCAAAGCAGTTTTAAGCTCTTGTTTTTCAAGCTCAAGAGCTTCACATTTTAAAACTGACTCTTTGAGAGCCAACTGGACACTTTGCAAATTTGAAAGTTGGGGTTTTAAATTGTTCAATTCAGTTAGAACTGTTTCTAAATATCTTTCACTGTCAGTTCTAACAGTTTCCACAAAAATCAAATCACTATTAAGTGATTCAGCAAGGTCCAGTTTCAGTTCTGTATCGATTTGGTTGTCATAATCACATACCTTTTTTAAAATGATGTCCACCCATCTTCCAGTGATAACATCATCCTTCACCACATGTTGTTGTTCTTCCAAGGCCATGAAGCACATGTCCCTTTCCTCTTCATCATCAACTGATGAGTCATCAGAGTACTCCTATTTATCAGTGGTTTTTGCTATCATGCATTCATTTTGATTCTTTTCAACAGACAAAAGGGCGATCTGGGCCTTAAGCTTTTTGTATTTAGCTTTGTAGCTATCATCAGGCCGATTGTAGGTGGGGAAAGGGGGACCAGTTTGATTATTTAACTGACTAGATCTGCATTCCTTCATAAAATGACCTTTCTTTCCACACTTATAGCATGTAAGATTGGCCTTATCCGGAGAGTTGGAGCTGGAAGCATTATTGGGTCTACCAAATCTATTAGATTTGTGCTTAAACCTGTTAAAGGTCTTAACAATCATGGCGACCAGATCATCATTATCAGTTTCATCACAATCATCACTGATTTCAGTGGTCAGGCCTGAGTTCAGAAAAATGTTTAACATCTCCTTCATAGAATGTGACTGGACATTCTCAGCAAATATTAAAGCAGCACAAGGTTTCTCAGTTATACTAGCAACCTTGGAACTCTGGGCATGGTTTAGAGCATCCTGCTCAGCCACAAGTCTTTGTGCATTGTTATCTTCAGTGAATCTAAAGGCTCCATAAAGAGATGCAAGAGTGTGGGAGTGCAGGGTCTTACCTTGTCTTAGGACAAGAACCATATTTGCCCATTTGGAGGGAAGAATGTCACAAAAATTTTTAAGAAGAATATCTTTATCCTTCTCTACACCCAGCCCTCTCAGTTGATTAATCACACTGGTAAATCTGGTATAAGTACCAGTCAGGCTCTCATTGGGTAAAGCAAAGAAGGATTCATACTTCTTGTTGAAGGCAACTTTTCTGGTGACAATGGTGTCATCGCCTCCTTCAAACTGAAGGACCAATTCATCCCACATTGCCTTGGCACTGGGAAACAACACAAGTGTTGGAATAAGGTCTTCAGGAACAGCCCCAAGGATCATGTTCTTGAGCTTGGTGTCCAAGTCTACAAGTCTATGATCCTCATCCGACCAATGGTCTTCAGGATTTTCTCTAGTACCCCTTCTGGATCCAGTTGGATCAAGAAAAGGACTCACCCCATGAGACATGGGTATATGTGGTCCATCCTTAAGGATTTTCAACAATTACCTCTCTATCCCACCAAAATGCAAAAGCATTCTAGCCTTTCATGTACCAAAGATCTCACTGTTTCCATCGAATTTGGGTACATGAGTGTTAGAATAATGTACATGGACATGGCTAGGGGCATTAGGAGGAGGAGAATGAGGAGGATTGGTATTAACATTTTGATTAGGCGGTGTATTATTAACATTTTCATCGTTACCATAACCATTCTCACCTTCAGTAGTAGTCATCTAAGCAGATCTAGACAATAAATTAGTCTTTCTGCTCTGATACCACTTGTAAGTCCCAACTCAATAGATGGTACTAACTGAAGACACCTCTATGTCAATGGTGAGAGTACTTTGCAATACCTTCACTGATCTGGAGACGACCAGTTGCAGTGAAGAGTATACCAGGTTAATCTGGAGGATTACTTATAAGGTGACAAAGTATATAAGTAAAAGACAATGCAAGAAGTAAATATTTGTAAAGTAAATTGGTGAGACAATATGTAATTTTCAAGTGTAGTTTATTTATTATTGTTAAACAAATTACAAGGTTGTTGCGAAACCAAGATAATACAAATATGTAAATATCCTAACAACCTATGAAATACAATTGATTTATACTTGGAAATTCTCTTTAACAATCGAAACACTTAGAGTTGTGAAATGTTCCTTTTTGCGATTGAGAGAATATTGCACAAGTTCACCAAGAATGCGAATGTCTGAATATGCAAAGTTCTTTCTTGGTTGTGCAAAGACCTCTATTTATAGGCAAAGTTGACATTGGGATGTCAACTTTAGCCGTACAAATATGGTTGAGAGCATTTAAGGAAGTGTATTGAATTCTTCAAAATGCTTGATAAAGTAAGACATAAAGTCACTTTATCCAACCTGCTTTATGTACTTTTGTACTTTATACATAGACAATGTGTATTGTCTGGATAATAGTACATAAAGCAAAAAGGTCTTCCTCGTAATCAGTGTAAAGCTTTGTAAGTGCTTTAAACTGATGTTCTCCAATTTCGATCTGGTTAGAATGTCCACTGGGCTTCACTGCCATGGTCATTCTCTTTCTTCCACTTGTTGTCTTCGACTTCAATTGGAATGTTTGTAATATCTGATCAGATCTCAACTGGAGTGAAGTTCCAGGGGCATCAACTGTACACTGGCCACTTGACTTCATATATTTCTGGACAAATCTTCTTGTCTCCAGATGCAACTAGAGACGCTCCAGTTTCTCAGTAAACCGGACCTAACAGATAAGTTATGAAGTCATCAAAATTAGTGGCCCTACGTGACCTCGATGATCTCCTGAGTTGATTTTCGGGATTTTCGGAAGATCCTTCTATTAGAATTATGGAAATATCTCAACGAAATTTATACGGCCGTTTATATATGATCCAAGAAGGGTCACACGCGAAGAACAATGAAAGGCTAGTTGAACTTGTGAAAATATGTAAAATATAAGAACTTTCCAAAAATAGATTTGGAAATAATTTTCGTGTCGAAACTGCATATCGGGTGAAAATCGGATCGGGTACCTAAGCACCATGGACCAATCCATTTGATCATGGACCCAAACCAGATTGGACCATGGATACCCCATGGGGGCGGTGGACGACCAAAGGAAGGGAGGGAGAAGGAAACTTGGTTTCCTTATCCCACATTGATTCAAAGAAGGAAAGTTAAGGGTTTTCTATGCCTATATAAAGAACCCTTAATCCTTCTTATTTCTTGTACCTATGAGTCGAAATTCTCTAGCATCTTTGTTAGGGTTTTTGGCTTTTGCACATTAGTTATATTTTATATATTTAATATATATATATTAAATAACAAGTTAAGCTAGCAACTAGCTAGTCCTGAAGATTTGTTCGTGTGTGTGCACCTCTTGACGAGTTCTACACTTGGACTCTTAGTTCGTGGCAAGGTGTTCGTGTTCGAGTCCGGTTCGTGGTGGTCGACTTTACTAGTCGA
Organism: Erigeron breviscapus; assembly: GCA_034093135.1. Lineage (NCBI taxonomy): Eukaryota > Viridiplantae > Streptophyta > Magnoliopsida > Asterales > Asteraceae > Erigeron > Erigeron breviscapus. Next base: position 173,712,968 of record CM067167.1, read on the forward strand.
ATTATTAGGGTTTCGCGCGCTAAAAGGTTAGTGTTCTTTCGTTCTATTTATTTATGTTTATCTATTTTAGTTTGCTATATTTGCATGCATGTTAGATCTTTGGCTTTGATTATATTTAGGGAATTAAATTAGATTTAATTGTTTCGTTAATTATTCCGCTTTAATTAATGGTATTAGTCTTTAGACGATTAAACTAGATTAATTGTCTAAATGAATTAATTGTATTAATTCATTTATGTTGAGACTAATGATTGTTAATTAAGAACATTCATGGTTTACAAAACATGCTTTTAACTAATATAAAATTGTTTTTGAATTTAAATAATTAACCGTTTTAATTATTTACAAAAGATACCACACATGTTTTAATAATGACTCTGATAACCTTGCGGAAAATGAACGTTCATTGTAGACCCAAACTAGTTGCGCGATTAACGGAAACCCAACAATGGTATCAGAGCGTAGTTCATGCATGGATATTTTTGGCTAAAATAGATAAATGATTTACAAGAGTTTATAAATCAATCGGTTAATTGAACCCGTATGTTTATACGTATCGGGTCGAATCGACCGTGTGACCATTTATATAGTTTTATTTGTCTTGGTCACAAAATTGTGTGTTTTAATATTTGCATATTGTTTATATTATTCCATAGAGATGAATTGCGTCATGATTGGTGTTTTCCCTTTTTAAATTCACTCGATAAATTTAAATTAATTTTGAGTATAAAATTGTTTTTGAATTTAAATAATTAACCGTTTTAATTATTTACAAAAGATACCACACATGTTTTAATAATGACTCTGATAACCTTGCGGAAAATGAACGTTCATTGTAGACCCAAACTAGTTGCGCGATTAACGGAAACCCAACAATGGTATCAGAGCGTAGTTCATGCATGGATATTTGTGGCTAAAATAGATAAATGATTTACAAGAGTTTATAAATCAATCGGTTAATTGAACCCGTATGTTTATACGTATCGGGTCGAATCGACCGTGTGACCATTTATATAGTTTTATTTGTCTTGGTCACAAAATTGTGTGTTTTAATATTTGCATATTGTTTATATTATTCCATAGAGATGAATTGCGTCATGATTGGTGTTTTCCCTTTTTAAATTCACTCGATAAATTTAAATTAATTTTGAGTATAAAATTGTTTTGGAAATTAAAGGTTTAATTAATTAAGATTTTTTGAAATATAAAATATTTTAAAATGATGCTCAAAATTTTGAAATTATGGAGAAAACATAAACCAATTCGGAGTCCCGTTTATTCGATAATAGATGTCTTGAATTGAGTGGGAGCTTAGACGAGTCATTAGGATAAAAGGAAGTCTTGTACTTACTTTTGTTTTAGGGTTCATGTTAGTTGAACCGGCATATGGAATTATAAATTAGAAGATGCAAATTCTTTATTTGTCTAAATGTGAATTTTATGAAATGCCTTAAAACGTTTTACACACACGACTTGAAAATGTTTTTCAAAATAGTAAAAGGAGTTTTAATAAATTAAAATGAGTTTTAAAAGAGGTTAATGTTTTTATAAATCAGATTAATCTCGCCTTAAGTTTTGTGAAACGAATAAGTGAATTAAAAGGTTTGTTTTAATTGCATGCATATTGTTTGTGTTTATTTATGCCTTATCTCACGTTAGGTTATGACCTAGTGCCACATAAACATTCCTTTCACGAAACTCTATGTGTTAAAATGTGTTAACATGATTGGTGCTTTATTCCTATTTGTATTGCATGCGGAATAGGATTGTTATAAACTACTTAGAGTTAGTTTTACTACCCGCGCATAAAGAAATCCCTGCCATCCTATGAGAAGCACCTGACCATCTACACTCCCTGTTTCCCTGGACCGTTGCCTAAGCCATAGTGTAGATACGGGGTGGTCCTTCATTTCTGCCCATCCCAATTACCGGACATGGACAGCCACACGCCAGCTTATAGATATATATTCAAAGTCAATACCACAAAAAAATAGTTTTGATATACTATTTGAAAACCCAAAAGAAAAAATGTAAGAAACCAAGTTGTAATCCGTAATTTTAAACCTGAAAGGGATCCTATGTGGTAAAATATGAATATTGTTATAAAAAAAAAAGAATAGACGTTTTCAATATATTTATTTGAAAACCCAAAAGGAAAAACATATGAAAAAAACCAAGAAGTAACTCGTATTAAAAAACCCGAACGGGATGCGATTTGACAAAATCCGAATAATGGTGCGGATTATAACATGGACGAATAGTAACTCGCCACGCATGCAAGTTACTATTCTCAATCTATTGAATTAGTATAGTATATAATTACGTTTTATATTTCAACAAAATGATCCAACCCGGGGCCTTTTAATCATTTTCAAGGCCTAAACTAATATATCAAATGGGGGCTTATCGATTATACTTTTTACATACTAATCTTTGACACATTTTTGGCTTATTTTATTACAACTTAATTCAAAAAGTGAAAAAGAGACCTTCAAAAATGCACTTGGATTTTTTTTCCCCCTCAAAAACCAACTCCTATATATACATATTCATACAAAACACGGACCTTAAAAATTTAGAGGCTTAGCTTTAACAGTTTTGCCTTTTTAACACCCGGTGTCCGATTCAACTCAACTATTGTAACTTTCATTTTGTCCTTCTAAATTAAGTTAAGGACCTAGCTGGCATGGTATGTGATTTTGGATTCTCCATTGCAAATGACACATAGCTTGATGACCTTATAAGAAGAAGAAGCATAGTTGGTACAACAACAATATTTCTACTAGGCCTCACCTTTCTTCGAATATATGTATTCGAATTGAACCATAAAACTAATTAATTCTGCATTAACAATCTTTTATATATATAGTCAACTTATAATTTACTTAGTTTTGTTTATAAGTTATTAATTGATTAGAAAAAGAAAAAAGTTGTATACATATATGATATATAACGTAGTGTATATTACAGATTGAGACCAAGTAGTCCTTACGACAAAGGGAAGATTTTGAATATATATATAAATATATATATGAAATAATATTATCTCTTATGTAGCACTCTAAATTTGCATTCCAACAACAGTAGGTGGTCCTTATATAATATTTCTTGAATATGCAAAATCCCTCAACTCAAACCTATATATATATTCAATCAATCTGCATTACTAATCAGTTCATATTCGGTAACAACAACTAACATATACTACAGCTTTCAGCTCTTTCTTCAACTAAAGAGGTCGATAGATGGCTGGTTTTAATATGAGACTTATATACCCATTAGTTACGATAACTTTACTTCTTTCGGTATATGTTGTTGCTGGCACTACCAGGAACTACGAGTTTAATGTACGTGTGTCTCGTTTGATATGATCACAATATCTCATATTATATATCTAGTTTGTTCTTTTTGATATATATGCGTGCAGTTGGCAGTTTAACATTTTGATATGAACTACTACATTTCTTTATGCGCGCAGATTCAGCTGCAAAATGTGACGCGGCTATGCCACACCAGGAGCGTGGTTACGGTGAATGGGAAATTTCCAGGTCCACGTATCGTGGCCAGGGAGGGTGACCGCTTGCTTATCAAAGTTAACAACCATGTCATCTCCGATAATATTACAATCCATTGGTACCAGACCTGCATCTTTTGTATTTCTGACAGACATTATGATAGATACATTTTAAATAATTACTTTGTTTATAATCATTTTTTCTTATGTTTGTCATACTATAAAGGCATGGTATTCGGCAGCTAAGAAGCGGATGGGCCAGCTTACGTTACACAATGTCCCATTCAAACTGGGCAGAGTTATGTGTACAACTATACAGTTGTTGGTCAACGAGGAACTTTGTTTTGGCATGCACATATATCATGGCTACGTGCAGTGTTTACGGCCCCCTTATCATTCTTCCAAAGCTCCATGTTCCCTACCCTTTCACAAAGCCCTACAAAGAAGTTCCTATCATCTTTGGTAAGAAATTGAACTTTTTTAGTCATCGCGTACTTAATTAGTTGTATATATATATTGCAATAATCGCATGCGATCGTATAATATGACGCTTTGTCGTCCCTGCAGGTGAGTGGTTTAATACAGATCCAGAAGCCATAATTGCGCAAGCAACACAGACTGGTGGAGGTCCAAATGTTTCTGATGCCTATACTTTCAATGGCCTTCCCGGTCCTTTGTATAACTGTTCTGCTAAAGGTATATATTTCTTGCATTTGTTATACAATAATTGTAAACTGGCATGTATTATAATTAGTTATCTACATACATGAATGCTGATTAGCGCTCGTGAAATTGGCAGATACGTTCAATCTGAAGGTCATGCCCGGAAAGACATACCTCCTTCGGCTAATCAATGCAGCACTCAATGATGAACTGTTTTTCAGTATAGCAAACCACACCCTCACAGTTGTTGAAGCTGATGCCATTTATGTAAAACCTTTCGACACTCAAACACTTGTACTAGCTCCTGGTCAGACAACCAATGTCCTGCTCAAGACCAAATCGAAAACTCCTGGTGCCAACTTTCTCATGTTAGCTAGACCATACGTAACCGGCCAAGGAACCTTTGACAACTCCACAGTTGCTGGTATCCTTGAATACGAGTCATCCATTTCCATGAAACATCTTCCTCTTTTTAAACCAACATTGCCGTCTTTGAATGACACTTCATTCGTGACGAAGTTTTCAAACAGACTTAGAAGTTTAGCAAGTGCACAGTACCCGGCTAATGTCCCACAAAAGGTGGACAAACATTTGTTTTTCACCGTAGGTCTAGGGACAAGTCCTTGTGAGAAAAATAAAACTTGCCAAGGACCGAATGGAACTAGATTTGCAGCCTCGATTAACAATGTGTCCTTTGTACAACCAAACACCGCCCTTCTTCAGTCACACTATTTTGATCAATCAAAGGGTGTTTATAGTCCTTATTTTCCGGTCAGCCCATTGAATTGGTTCAACTATACAGGAACCCCTCCAAATAATACATTTGTAAGCAATGGTACAAAACTGATGGTTCTTCCATATAATACTAGCGTGGAGTTAGTGATGCAAGATACCAGCATTCTTGGAGTTGAAAGCCACCCTCTTCATCTCCACGGCTTCAACTTCTTTGTTGTTGGTCAAGGGTTCGGAAACTACAATCCCAATACGGATCCAAAGAATTTCAATCTTGTGGACCCTATTGAGAGAAACACGATAGGTGTACCTCCTGGAGGGTGGGTTGCTATAAGATTTCTCACGGACAATCCAGGTTGGTTCATATATATGGCTTCATATTACGTAAAAATACATGTTTAACTAGCTTGTTCGTCATTGACTTTTAACGAACGTGACAATATATATATATATATCGAACTGCACGCAGGGGTGTGGTTCATGCATTGCCATTTGGAAGTGCATACAAGTTGGGGATTGAAGATGGCTTGGCTTGTCCTGGATGGAAAACTCCCTAACCAGAAGCTTTTGCCTCCACCTGCTGATCTTCCAACGTGCTAAAGTTCCCTTTGATCACTCTTTCAGTTCATTTTTCAATATTCAGATTTATCGGATTTGTATGTTTGATATAACAATTTACTTCTCGGAGAGTTCACATTGTATGTTTCTAGCTTGTTTATGTGAGTCAACTACATTCTTATATAAAGTCTTATTTTTATGTAATTACGAGAATATCAACTATTTTGATTA
>CM067167.1:173723665-173763959 GCA_034093135.1 Erigeron breviscapus
GAAACTAGCCCCCAATCGATAACACCTCACCTGATTAGACATTTGCCAGTTACGTGATTAGCTAAGAAATCACAGGATACAATTTGAAAGAGTTACAAGGTTGCTTTGCAACGAAACATATAAATAACTAAACCATATCTAGAAAATGTCTCAATGTCTCAGAATGGCCATGTTCCTTGTGATCCTCCTATTGCACAGATTTAGTTACTTTTCCTCTTGCCCTTCCTCCTCTTAACCTTCATATTCTTTTCACTTTTAGCCTTATCGGATTTAGCCTTCTTTCTGAAAACGGATATCAAAGAAACCATATGTCAGTCCACAAGCGTATGACGTATCCATACAAAGATAAAACAAATTTGTCTTGAGTAAAATGTTCCTGTTTTGTGGCTTGCCTTCGTTACATTACGTTACCTTACATTACATACATACACACATACATACATATAGTAGTTACTTTAATGTCCCATTTCCATGATGCCAAATCACAGACATCTAAAAATAGGTTCATTCAATGTCCCATTTCCATGATGACAGCAGCAGTGGGAAACATAAAACAGGCCTTACAAAACACATATGAGATGCTGTGAACTTACTTGGTTCGATGCGGATTTTCCAGGTCTAATACAGCTTCCTTTACCGCATAATACGCTATTTTCTTCACCTGTAATATAGCAGGCAGCATAAATTAATCGCAACATATTATTATGTAAAAAATACTAAAAATTAATGAAACTCGTTACTATGATCCTGATTGCCTCACACATTGTTTACAGAAAAAGCAAGAAATTGGACCAGAAAAGGTTGGTGCAAGTGTGGTTACTAGTTTGACCAAATTATATATGCCGCACTCACTGATGTTTGTTGACATTAGTTTAATAGTCATGGTGGAATCTAGAGCATATTGTTGATGGATGATCTACTATACTAATTTTCCGTTATGTATTGAACAGATTGCTTACCTCCAACTTATCTTCTTTTGCCCTATGATTTTGGGGCAAAATACGAAAATCTTCTGTTAACTGGATGCATTCACCAACGCTTTCAGGTGACACAAAGTCCAATGCAACTTTTATACATGACTGCAGCAACACAAAGTCAGCAGAAATAAATTTTATGCACACGAAATAACAGAATAATAGGGGATTAAATCAATCAAAAAATAGCAACCAAGACAATAATCCTCGACTGATACCAAAAAAAAAAAAAAAAAAAAAAAAAAAAAAAAAAAAAAAAAAAAAAAAAAAAAAAAAAAGAAAAAAAAAAAAAAAAAAAAAAAAAAAAAAAAAAAAAAAAAAAAAAAAAAAAAAAAAAAAAAAAAAAAAAAAAAAAAAAAAAAAAAAAAAAAAAAAAAAAAAAAAAAAAAAAAAAAAAAAAAAAAAAAAAAAAAAAAAAAAAAAAAAAAAAAAAAAAAAAAAAAAAAAAAAAAAAAAAAAAAAAAAAAAAAAAAAAAAAAAAAAAAAAAAAAAAAAAAAAAAAAAAAAAAAAAAAAAAAAAAAAAAAAAAAAAAAAAAAAAAAAAAAAAAAAAAAAAAAAAAAAAAAAAAAAAAAAAAAAAAAAAAAAAAAAAAAAAAAAAAAAAAAAAAAAAAAAAAAAAAAAAAAAAAAAAAAAAAAAAAAAAAAAAAAAAAAAAAAAAAAAAAAAAAAAAAAAAAAAAAAAAAAAAAAAAAAAAAAAAAAAAAAAAAAAAAAAAAAAAAAAAAAAAAAAAAAAAAAAAAAAAAAAAAAAAAAAAAAAAAAAAAAAAAAAAAAAAAAAAAAAAAAAAAAAAAAAAAAAAAAAAAAAAAAAAAAAAAAAAAAAAAAAAAAAAAAAAAAAAAAAAAAAAAAAAAAAAAAAAAAAAAAAAAAAAAAAAAAAAAAAAAAAAAAAAAAAAAAAAAAAAAAAAAAAAAAAAAAAAAAAAAAAAAAAAAAAAAAAAAAAAAAAAAAAAAAAAAAAAAAAAAAAAAAAAAAAAAAAAAAAAAAAAAAAAAAAAAAAAAAAAAAAAAAAAAAAAAAAAAAAAAAAAAAAAAAAAAAAAAAAAAAAAAAAAAAAAAAAAAAAAAAAAAAAAAAAAAAAAAAAAAAAAAAAAAAAAAAAAAAAAAAAAAAAAAAAAAAAAAAAAAAAAAAAAAAAAAAAAAAAAAAAAAAAAAAAAAAAAAAAAAAAAAAAAAAAAAAAAAAAAAAAAAAAAAAAAAAAAAAAAAAAAAAAAAAAAAAAAAAAAAAAAAAAAAAAAAAAAAAAAAAAAAAAAAAAAAAGTCAACTTATTTTAATCTCACAAATCTTTCAAAATGACTAAAAAAAGGTCAAGGTCTACCCAGTAGACTTGCAAAAGTTTGCACGATGATGAAGAAATCGACTAAGGTACTTTAAAAGAAAGCCAAAAGAACACTTCTATTAAACATTTTATGGTGGACCAAAGCTTACGTCATACATTATACGACTACTTCACTTCACGAATAATTGTGACACTTCAAACATAAGGCAAGAGGTTAAATCACAACACATAGGCAACCTTGTGAGCATAGATGAAGGTTTAATATGGCCACGTTACTACCAATCCCATCCCAACAAATAATATGTTTCCAAGTAGCTGCTAAAACACCCTAAGAAGATAATTACACTCTTTCTTTATAAGTCCTGACTAAGAAAGTTGAATTTAACAATAAAAGCCTCTTTATTAATCAAAAAACAATATTGCATTGTAAACTCAAAAGCCTCCATAGTGACTATTACTACAATAATCAAAAGCAACAATTGGATGAACAATAGAGCCTTTGCATACTTGTTTTCAATTTCCCGACTAGTTCATCAAATTAAGTAGAGCGAGTTTCTTACAGCTATATGAGTTTTTCCATTATGAGTTCCATAATGTGTGTATCCTTTAAAGACCATAATAGCATATGAGTATACTCTAATTCACTAAGTTTCAACCTAATCCTCCGTTCTCTTTTGCCTATGAATACAAGTTGGGCGGGGCTGTCGTATTCACAAAACCTAACACGACGAAATCATAACAATCTTGAAGAAAATGAGTGCATAGTTCAAGAAAAGCTTACAATTGCTAAGGGACACTAAAATATAATCAAATTTCTTATTCCCAAAACTAAATGATCACTAAATGTTTGTAGCAAGTTCACCGCATGACCAACTAAAAACTAATCAACCGAATTACTTGAAACCATAACCAAAGACAATAATTAACATGGCATCAATTATCAAAAAGTGGTAAACTTTGCATAATTATGCATCTCATAATCATTAGCAAGCTGGTAGCTTAGAAAAATGCAAGTGATCCCCACAACATCAAGCATTGGTATCAAATAACTTCAGATGTAATAAAAAGGGAATGGAAACTAGAAGTTGGATACCTTCAAATTTCTAACTTGATGGGCACAACCAGCAGGTATGAAAACAGCATCTCCAAGCTTTTGAACAAAAGTCCAAGGTTCAATTCCTGATGAGATTCATAGGAATGATCAAAATCAGAACATTAAATCAGTAGAATCTTCATACACATCTTGAAATATATACTAACCAAACTCTTCTTTAAGCCTCCGTTTATGCTCTATAGTTAGGTAAAATGTTTGGTCATGAATTGGATGGATAACCTGAATCAACAAAAAAAAAAAACTTTGAAGCAATACATAGCTAACATTTGGTATATTACAATGTTACAAATACAAAACTTCTGGTGGACCATAAATCACCTGCAAAACTTTAAAATTTGGGGGGTTTCATTGACTACATTTCAGAAAATCCAGTTTCCATATATGATATAAACAATATATAAGCATGGATGATTAATCTGAACTCACTTTTGCAAGTAGCACACCATTAATAATTTATAATTATGTGCCAACTTCTAATAATATGAAGTATAAGTAATCTATAATTATGTGCCAACTTCTAATTTGAAGCATAAGTAATCTATAATTATGTGCCAACTTCTAATAATATGAAGTATAAGTAATCTATAATTATGTGCCAACTTCTAATAATATGAAGTATAAGTAATCTATAATTATGTGCCAACTTCTAATTTGAAGTATAAGTAATCTATAATTATGTGCCAACTTCTAATAATATGAAGTATAAGTAATCTATAATTATGTGCCAACTTCTAATAATATGAAGTATAAGTAATCTATAATTATGTGCCAACTTCTAATAATATGAAGTATAAGTAATCTATAATTATGTGCCAACTTCTAATAATATGAAGTATAAGTAATCTATAATTATGTGCCAACTTCTAATTTGAAGTATAAGTAATCTATAATTATGTGCCAACTTCTAATAATATGAAGTATAAGTAATCTATAATTATGTGCCAACTTCTAATAATATGAAGTATAAGTAATCTATAATTATGTGCCAACTTCTAATAATATGAAGTATAAGTAATCTATAATTATGTGCCAACTTCTAATAATATGAAGTATAAGTAATCTATAATTATGTGCCAACTTCTAATTTGAAGTATAAGTAATCTATAATTATGTGCCAACTTCTAATAATATGAAGTATAAGTAATCTATAATTATGTGCCAACTTCTAATAATATGAAGTATAAGTAATCTATAATTATGTGCCAACTTCTAATAATATGAAGTATAAGTAATCTATAATTATGTGCCAACTTCTAATAATATGAAGTATAAGTAATCTATAATTATGTGCCAACTTCTAATTTGAAGTATAAGTAATCTATAATTATGTGCCAACTTCTAATAATATGAAGTATAAGTAATCTATAATTATGTGCCAACTTCTAATAATATGAAGTATAAGTAATCTATAATTATGTGCCAACTTCTAATAATATGAAGTATAAGTAATCTATAATTATGTGCCAACTTCTAATAATATGAAGTATAAGTAATCTATAATTATGTGCCAACTTCTAATTTGAAGTATAAGTAATCTATAATTATGTGCCAACTTCTAATAATATGAAGTATAAGTAATCTATAATTATGTGCCAACTTCTAATAATATGAAGTATAAGTAATCTATAATTATGTGCCAACTTCTAATAATATGAAGTATAAGTAATCTATAATTATGTGCCAACTTCTAATAATATGAAGTATAAGTAATCTATAATTATGTGCCAACTTCTAATTTGAAGTATAAGTAATCTATAATTATGTGCCAACTTCTAATAATATGAAGTATAAGTAATCTATAATTATGTGCCAACTTCTAATAATATGGTTACAACGAGAACTCTGTGACTTTCTTATGACAAGGCTAGATAAATTAATAATGTAAAATACCTTATGAACAAGGATTTTTTATATTTAAACAAGCATAATAAGGGTAAATAAATTCTTTGCTTGGGGATTCCTCAATAGCCAATTTAACCTCTAATATGACAGTGGATAAAATCCAACACCGATAATCTTGTTTCTCGTAGAATCATAGTAGGAAAAAACTATCAAATAACTAAAATACGAATATAGAAAACCATACCGCATCAGACATGTCACAATGGAGTTTGGTTACAGAGTCTCCACGCCCCAATTCTTGAGCAACACCATAAGCAATATATGTTTTAGGACCCATGTCTGGCATCAAAGAATCTGAGGGAAGCTTAACAGCAAGATTAAGGTAGCCATCACGAGGATGTGTATATTCTTTAAAGGGTAAACAGGTGATAAATTCGACACCATGTCGTGGCAAACGTTCTTCAAATAAACTTGATGGAGGCCAGTCTTTCAACTTAAGAATCTGAGGCCACCCTTTTTCATCATATCGTCCCTCCGTGTAAGACATAAAAAACTGATGAACATTAATTTCAACCTGAATATCATGAAAAGTTGAATAAGCAATGTTATACATCCCAAAGGAGTATCGACCCAATACCACATGTTTTGGCAAAAGGGTGTGAGGAATTAACTAAAGTAGTTCTAGCGATATTTACTTCTTTCACGAAAAGAGAACCGCAACTTGTGAGATAAGTTTAAAACATATATATAAAAAAAATATAGAAAAACAGAATCTCTAGCAATTAAAAAGAGTCACCCAAGCTGATGTAAACCATGCAAATTGAATAATTACCACAATAACATTAATAATAGAGCCAAATTTTATGACATAGACCAACATACTTCCAATTATTAACACTATATAGACATGTTTGGATATATTTTAACAAGTTGAGGGACTTCAATGTTCAATTTTTTGTGTCAAAAAGTATATTAGGCATTATTAGAAACTACCCTTAATAAATAATATTAAATTTAAACGCAAAAAAACACGCTTAACGAACCTCACACCAATCTAAACAGTTGAGTGCAGCCACATCCAAGAGTTGTTCATGATTGAGATTTGAGATCTGGCGAAAAGCACGCCACATAACCATGGGCTCCCAACTCAAACCAAGAGTAGTTTCTAGAACGTTACTGACTATAACAGGCTGACCTTTTGACCAATGCCACTGGAAATGCTTTAAATCTCCAGACTGGATGTCTACAGCACGTGGACAATACAAGTAATTATCATTAGAATTTTCACGGGAAGCAGCTTTACATAACTGATTATCATCAGCATCACGTTCATTCAGAAATTCTGAGCAAGTGCACCATTTCTCAGGCATCGCTCCCATATCCTCCTCCAATTTGTGCGTCTTTAGCAGATCTTGTGCCTGCCCCAACAGTGTCGAAACAGGATCAACCAAATCTATGTGCATCAACTTTAAGATTCCACGGCCACAGCCACCCATACTTTCTGGAGGACAAGGAATTCTACCATCTTCCCCAGATTTCCAGTCATGACTTTTCATTTGTGTTGGTGCTACAACCTTAGTAACATTTTGTTTGTTATTGTCCTTACCCCCATGCAAATATTTGTTACCAGGATCATTAAATTCAATGGGAACCTCATCCTTGTTTCCCTGAGGGTTGCCATCACGCAATTCCCGGCAACATTGAAGACAAAGATCATAATGACACAAAGGGCAGCTTCTATGCAAGTGAAAAATTGACGTTTTACAGCAGTCACTGCATACATCATGTGATAAAATTAAATCAAGAGAAATCAAAATAAAAGAGAAGTGTCAAATATTTGTACAATAATTCAATGGGCATACCAATACATTCGCTCTCCCGGAATATCCGGTACCTTCTCCAGTTGTACCTCTGATACCGCACATCCTGCCCAAGAACATAAATTTAGAGAAACCTACATACAGTATGGGTGATTGCCAAGTATTCATGTAATCCACTATTATCATTAGGCCAAGCGAATATAAGTGGGAGAAAAGAAACAGTAAGATGACTTTCTGCATCTACATGCATATAAATTATTATAAATACTCCTTCAAAGGAATGTTTATGCACTCATGCCAATCAAGAGAATAATAAGACAGTTATGTGATTCCTAAGTTGTCATGCAACTGCTGTAGTATTAACATGAGCTCTGAGCAACAACAATTAATCATGAAAACAAGGTACAAACTTCTGGAATATAGGAGAAGGTCAAAGATTAATTATTCAAGCTCAACTCATCCATAATAGAATTCAAGTCATGGACATCAAGAGTTCAGTTTAAAAAGCTAAGCACATGAAACAATTCTCTTTGCAGCTTCCTGAAGTCACAATGATGAACTCATAAACATAAATCTTCCTATTTTCATATTCAGCATCATTATACAAGACTTGCATACATGGGCAGTACTGATATTCATTTCCTAATAGGATGATCAATGAAAATTACCTTGAATTTTAGACTCTATCAGTTTCTCCTGTATGTGCTCCTTGTTGAGACGCTCCAGGAACGGAAGAAGGACATGCAGGATATAAATAGAATATTGAACTTTCTGATCAACACTTGGTTCAAAATCAATCTTCTGTTTGACCTAAAACCACCAGCAGATTCAGAATTCCAATTCGTTTATTCATAAGCATTAGAACAGTAAAACGTTAGATAGCAAAAGATTAGCTGCAGAAACTAACTTTAGGGTGCACATCACGCAAGCAACTTTTACAGTTGCAGTTATCAAGGCACACAGGGCAACGCTCAGCAAACATCTCCTCTGTCATGTTAGGGTACCTAAAAAATAGTTTGCAGAGAATAATATGTAAAGGCCCTTAGAGGACACTAATTCCAAAAAAAATGATAAACAAACCGTCAGAAGACAGTATAGTCTAAAGGCCATACCAAGCACACACGCAGGAGTGAGAGAATGACAGTGCATACATATCAAAAAGTAATACAAATGTAGCTAGATATGGAAGACTATTCTACTACCTTTATAATAAAAACATCGTTTGTAGTAGCCAATATGCAGGACATATATAAAACCTATTGGACATCTAACAAAATAAAATGACCATCTTTCTAAATGATCAACTTAAGAAACAATTAAAAATGTTGTATGCATATGATTATGCATTACCACTTTCAACATGTTTTGATCACATTGATTGCAGCCTAAACTCTTTGAAATTTAAAAAATTGACCCAATAACCCAAACTAGCCCAATCTTGCATATACCGGGAAAAACTGGCACATCTATTGACCGTCTAAAAAATGTAGTAACATTCAATAGGTATTACTAATAACAATAAAATTGCCACTTTTGATAACACATACCATGTCCGCATGCAAGAATCGCAGTAACGCTTGGTTTTACATCGCTGACAACGAACAACTCGTCCTCTGTCGTTCCTTTGACACTGATGGCACATGTTCGACTCGACCTTAACCTTCCTCCTCTTCGTACTCGGCTCTTCGTCTAGAGGGAAATCGATTGTTCTCTTAGTAGGAGAAGAAGAGCTAGTTTTCTTCCTCCTCTTCGTACTCGGCCCTTCTTCGTCTAGAAGGAAATCATCGAAGTTATAGTGCACGTTTTTCGTCCTCGTTCTTCTTGATGATCTCTGATTATATAAACATTCACCATTCCCCTCTTCATCTACATTCATATCATCTTCTTTTTCGTGTAATATTTTATTGGTTTTTTTCCTTTTGTTATAAACCAACAACTTTGTTTCTTCAGATTCAGAAACAGCCCTAATTTCTTCTGTTTGTTGAAAATCAATTGAACTAAAGCAAGCCCTAATATTCTTGGAATCAGTTTCAGTATCTTTTGGGGCAACAGTATGATTGCCGTTGGTTATCTTCCCTTCCTCCATAACTACACACACAAAGTTTCAAACTTTTTCTATAGATACAGATATAGATATATAAAAATATATGAGAAGTATATAAATTGGGGGGATTTTATAAGGGAAATTAGGTTAGGGTTTCGCCCCGCAGGCCCGGCTGAGAGGGTGTGCAATTGAGCCGGGCCCACTCTCTTCAGGGGCCACTATCTACAAGCCTTTCATTTTTATCTTAATGAATCATGGATGATAAAGGAAGAAGACGGCTGGCAAGGAAGTATTTAATATCTAGGACTCTTTATTTGTCTGAAATTTCAGTTTCATCCTTTTACTTTACAAAATTTACAACTTTAGATTTACACAATTTACAACTTTAGATTTACTATATATTCGGTTAGAAAATTTAAGTTCATAAATGTTTCAAAATCTGATAATTTTTAATAAAAATATTTGAATGTTAACCTGTTCTTTAGTATTATAATGTACAAGAGAAAGTACCCGCGCGTTGCGGCGGTGAGATGGTGGGGGTGATAGGTCATAGAGTGTGATAGCCAAATGCCTTAGCCGTACAGGCTCCGCCCTCGGATTTAAAAATTCGTCGAAAGTATATCGAATGACATCTCTAATGAAATAGAATGAAATTTTAAGAACACCCATATAATTTTTATAATTTATCGATGTACGGTTTTTGAGATAAAAGATTTTGAATGAATTAGAGGAATAAAATGATTTATGGAGGAGAGAGAAAAAATGATGGTTGAGATTTGAGGAGAGAGAAAAAATGAATGGTTGAAATTTAAGGAGAGAGAAAAAATGAATGGTTGAGATTGGAGGAGAGAGAAAAAATGAGTGGTTGAGATTTGAGGAGAGAGAAAGGGTATTATAGTTATTTTAGGTAAATATAGAATAGATAGGAGGGGCATTTTGGGGAAGTAAATGTTGAAACTTAAAATTTTAGACATGGGCTATTTGCTTTATAATATAGTATAGATAAATGTTGAAACTTAAAATTTTAGACAGGGGCTATTTGCTTTATAATATACGAGAGCAAGTACCCGCGCGTTGCGGCGGTGAGATGGTGGGGGTGATAGGTCATAGAGTGTGATAGCCAAATGCCTTAGCCGTACAGGCTCCGCCTCGGATTTAAAAATTCGTCAAAAGTATATCGAATGACATCTCTAATGAAAGAGAATGAAATTTTAAGAACACCCATATAATTTTTATAATTTATCGATGTACGGTTTTTGAGATAAAAGATTTTGAATGAATTAGAGGAATAAAATGATTTATGGAGGAGTGAGAAAAAAATGAGTGGTTGAGATTTGAGGAGAGAGAAAATGGGTTGAGAGAGGAGAGAGAAAAAATGAATGGTTGAGATTTGAGGAGAGAAATGAAAATGAAAGTTGAAAGTTGAAGTTGAGTTGATTGATGTATGATACATCAGTGTACATGTTGAAAGTTGAAATTGAAAGTTGAAAGTTGAAAGTTGAAAGTTGAAAGTTGAAAGTTGAAAGTTGAAAGTTGAAAGTTGAAAGTTGAAAGTTGAAAGTTGAAAGTTGAAAGTTGAAAGTTGAAAGTTGAAAGTTGAAAGTTGAAAGTTGAAAGTTGAAAGTTGAAAGTTGAAAGTTGAAAGTTGAAAGTTGAAAGTTGAAAGTTGAAAGTTGAAAGTTGAAAGTTGAAAGTTGAAAGTTGAAAGTTGAAAGTTGAAAGTTGAAAGTTGAAAGTTGAAAGTTGAAAGTTGAAAGTTGAAAGTTGAAAGTTGAAAGTTGAAAGTTGAAAGTTGAAAGTTGAAAGTTGAAAGTTGAAAGTTGAAAGTTGAAAGTTGAAAGTTGAAAGTTGAAAGTTGAAAGTTGAAAGTTGAAAGTTGAAAGTTGAAAGTTGAAAGTTGAAAGTTGAAAGTTGAAAGTTGAAAGTTGAAAGTTGAAAGTTGAAAGTTGAAAGTTGAAAGTTGAAAGTTGAAAGTTGAAAGTTGAAAGTTGAAAGTTGAAAGTTGAAAGTTGAAAGTTGAAAGTTGAAAGTTGAAAGTTGAAAGTTGAAAGTTGAAAGTTGAAAGTTGAAAGTTGAAAGTTGAAAGTTGAAAGTTGAAAGTTGAAAGTTGAAAGTTGAAAGTTGAAAGTTGAAAGTTGAAAGTTGAAAGTTGAAAGTTGAAAGTTGAAAGTTGAAAGTTGAAAGTTGAAAGTTGAAAGTTGAAAGTTGAAAGTTGAAAGTTGAAAGTTGAAAGTTGAAAGTTGAAAGTTGAAAGTTGAAAGTTGAAAGTTGAAAGTTGAAAGTTGAAAGTTGAAAGTTGAAAGTTGAAAGTTGAAAGTTGAAAGTTGAAAGTTGAAAGTTGAAAGTTGAAAGTTGAAAGTTGAAAGTTGAAAGTTGAAAGTTGAAAGTTGAAAGTTGAAAGTTGAAAGTTGAAAGTTGAAAGTTGAAAGTTGAAAGTTGAAAGTTGAAAGTTGAAAGTTGAAAGTTGAAAGTTGAAAGTTGAAAGTTGAAAGTTGAAAGTTGAAAGTTGAAAGTTGAAAGTTGAAAGTTGAAAGTTGAAAGTTGAAAGTTGAAAGTTGAAAGTTGAAAGTTGAAAGTTGAAAGTTGAAAGTTGAAAGTTGAAAGTTGAAAGTTGAAAGTTGAAAGTTGAAAGTTGAAAGTTGAAAGTTGAAAGTTGAAAGTTGAAAGTTGAAAGTTGAAAGTTGAAAGTTGAAAGTTGAAAGTTGAAAGTTGAAAGTTGAAAGTTGAAAGTTGAAAGTTGAAAGTTGAAAGTTGAAAGTTGAAAGTTGAAAGTTGAAAGTTGAAAGTTGAAAGTTGAAAGTTGAAAGTTGAAAGTTGAAAGTTGAAAGTTGAAAGTTGAAAGTTGAAAGTTGAAAGTTGAAAGTTGAAAGTTGAAAGTTGAAAGTTGAAAGTTGAAAGTTGAAAGTTGAAAGTTGAAAGTTGAAAGTTGAAAGTTGAAAGTTGAAAGTTGAAAGTTGAAAGTTGAAAGTTGAAAGTTGAAAGTTGAAAGTTGAAAGTTGAAAGTTGAAAGTTGAAAGTTGAAAGTTGAAAGTTGAAAGTTGAAAGTTGAAAGTTGAAAGTTGAAAGTTGAAAGTTGAAAGTTGAAAGTTGAAAGTTGAAAGTTGAAAGTTGAAAGTTGAAAGTTGAAAGTTGAAAGTTGAAAGTTGAAAGTTGAAAGTTGAAAGTTGAAAGTTGAAAGTTGAAAGTTGAAAGTTGAAAGTTGAAAGTTGAAAGTTGAAAGTTGAAAGTTGAAAGTTGAAAGTTGAAAGTTGAAAGTTGAAAGTTGAAAGTTGAAAGTTGAAAGTTGAAAGTTGAAAGTTGAAAGTTGAAAGTTGAAAGTTGAAAGTTGAAAGTTGAAAGTTGAAAGTTGAAAGTTGAAAGTTGAAAGTTGAAAGTTGAAAGTTGAAAGTTGAAAGTTGAAAGTTGAAAGTTGAAAGTTGAAAGTTGAAAGTTGAAAGTTGAAAGTTGAAAGTTGAAAGTTGAAAGTTGAAAGTTGAAAGTTGAAAGTTGAAAGTTGAAAGTTGAAAGTTGAAAGTTGAAAGTTGAAAGTTGAAAGTTGAAAGTTGAAAGTTGAAAGTTGAAAGTTGAAAGTTGAAAGTTGAAAGTTGAAAGTTGAAAGTTGAAAGTTGAAAGTTGAAAGTTGAAAGTTGAAAGTTGAAAGTTGAAAGTTGAAAGTTGAAAGTTGAAAGTTGAAAGTTGAAAGTTGAAAGTTGAAAGTTGAAAGTTGAAAGTTGAAAGTTGAAAGTTGAAAGTTGAAAGTTGAAAGTTGAAAGTTGAAAGTTGAAAGTTGAAAGTTGAAAGTTGAAAGTTGAAAGTTGAAAGTTGAAAGTTGAAAGTTGAAAGTTGAAAGTTGAAAGTTGAAAGTTGAAAGTTGAAAGTTGAAAGTTGAAAGTTGAAAGTTGAAAGTTGAAAGTTGAAAGTTGAAAGTTGAAAGTTGAAAGTTGAAAGTTGAAAGTTGAAAGTTGAAAGTTGAAAGTTGAAAGTTGAAAGTTGAAAGTTGAAAGTTGAAAGTTGAAAGTTGAAAGTTGAAAGTTGAAAGTTGAAAGTTGAAAGTTGAAAGTTGAAAGTTGAAAGTTGAAAGTTGAAAGTTGAAAGTTGAAAGTTGAAAGTTGAAAGTTGAAAGTTGAAAGTTGAAAGTTGAAAGTTGAAAGTTGAAAGTTGAAAGTTGAAAGTTGAAAGTTGAAAGTTGAAAGTTGAAAGTTGAAAGTTGAAAGTTGAAAGTTGAAAGTTGAAAGTTGAAAGTTGAAAGTTGAAAGTTGAAAGTTGAAAGTTGAAAGTTGAAAGTTGAAAGTTGAAAGTTGAAAGTTGAAAGTTGAAAGTTGAAAGTTGAAAGTTGAAAGTTGAAAGTTGAAAGTTGAAAGTTGAAAGTTGAAAGTTGAAAGTTGAAAGTTGAAAGTTGAAAGTTGAAAGTTGAAAGTTGAAAGTTGAAAGTTGAAAGTTGAAAGTTGAAAGTTGAAAGTTGAAAGTTGAAAGTTGAAAGTTGAAAGTTGAAAGTTGAAAGTTGAAAGTTGAAAGTTGAAAGTTGAAAGTTGAAAGTTGAAAGTTGAAAGTTGAAAGTTGAAAGTTGAAAGTTGAAAGTTGAAAGTTGAAAGTTGAAAGTTGAAAGTTGAAAGTTGAAAGTTGAAAGTTGAAAGTTGAAAGTTGAAAGTTGAAAGTTTAAAAATCAACTTTAAATATTGACCTTTGATTTAATCCAAAGGTTACCAACCTTTCAACTTTACATAAAAAGTTAATAAAGTTAAGTTGATATAACTTTAGATGATTCTTATTACTTTTTTTAGGATTTAAGTTTTGTTTCGAGATCTATGATTTTTTGTTAAGAAAACCTAAAATGCATCAACATACCCTTATAAACCACGGAGTAATAAAATGCAAAACCGCATCAAAAACAAGAAAACCTGCATTTTCCAAAAAAAGGAGCCAAGCCCAAAACATGACATGATTGGTTAAGAAAAAGGAGCCAAATCCAATGTCCACCCAATGTTTCAAGTCAACTTGAAACATTTCAAGGTTTGGTTGTACTACAACATTATAATCAAATCGACCACAATACTACTGGCTCTCTCTTCTCTAAATACAAAATATAATCTAAATACAAAATATAATCATATCATGTACCACAAAATACTGGCTCCATTGTCACTTGCATCCTCCTATTGCATAATAGATTTAGTTATTCTTCTTGGACCTCCCACCTTTCTTTTTCGGCTTCATTTTCTTCCCAGATTCAGTCGCCTCTTCTTTAGTCTCCTTTCTGAAATCAACAACAAAATCATCTGTTAGCCAAAAATCCATCCATACTAGCATTACAGACAGTTTTCGTAAAGATATCCTTGTTTTGAGAATTGCCATTGCCAAGTACATATACAGTAGTTAGTTTGATGTTGACGATATCCATAATACATCCATAAGTAGGTTCATTTTATGTCTCATTTCCATGATGATAGACAGAAGTGGGAAAACATCAAATAGGCTGACATAATACATTTGTAATGCTCTGAACTTACTTA
Organism: Erigeron breviscapus; assembly: GCA_034093135.1. Classification (NCBI taxonomy): domain Eukaryota; kingdom Viridiplantae; phylum Streptophyta; class Magnoliopsida; order Asterales; family Asteraceae; genus Erigeron; species Erigeron breviscapus. The sequence continues at coordinate 173,738,227 of CM067167.1, forward strand.
GTTCGTTTTGGATTTGTCAAGTCATCTATAGCTGCCTTCACCGCATGAAGTGCCATTTTCTTCACCTGCAATAAAAGCATTTGCACCTCTTTATTCTATAACCAAGCAAATAAAATCAATGAAACTCGTTATTATTATCCGGATAGCCTCTTACATTCTTTTAAGACAATGCAATAATAATTTGAACCACATAATGCAGATGCAAATCTGATTTCTGCTATAACCAAATCATTGTTTGGCTCATACATTGATGTCTATGCAATATGTGTAATTGTTGCATCTAAAGAATATAGTCAATCGACGATATAATATTTCAACACATACTGAACAAATTGTTTACCTCCAACTTATCTTCTTTTGCCCTGTGATTTTGGGGCAGAACACGAAAATCTTCGGACAACCGGATACATTCATCAACATTTTCAGGAGAAACAAAGTCCAATGCAACTTTTATACAAGACTGCAGTACCATAAAGCCAACAAAAAAACATAATTTACATACAGTAATCAAATATGAGTTACATAAACACAATAGCAATTGAAACAACAATCTTTGGCTGATAACAGGTTTCTGTACGATAAAGTCACCCTCTTGTATTCTCTCATAAGCTATCCACATGACTACAGAAATAGGGAGGGTCTAACTTTTGCAAATTGATAAAATATCAGGTCTTAATATCTGAAATTGAGTTTATGATGGTGATGACTAGGGTTCGGCAACATAACAAGACGAAAATTGAGTGTAGCATTACTTGAGAACCTCAGGCTAATAATCTAGAAGTCAGGTTGATAGCTTGACGAGTTATATGATGCAGGCTCGAGTTCATCTTGAGAAGATTTAGATCTGTTTGAGCGCCGCTTAATAGCTGATAACCATTTCTAAAAACTGTATTCAGTAATCAGGCTAATTTCAAACATATTAGCTAGTCATGCGCAGATCTATTAGATTACAAGGCCAAGTGGCTAGTATGTAATACTTCACCTTCTTGATTGGATTGCTACTACTGCAAGGTTTGTTTTGTACTACAATAGACATGCAGATGTATAGCTACACAGTTTGGTTCAGCTATATTGTGAAGTCTTTGGCTAAACCATATCAAACCACAAGGTTGTGTTCAATGGTGAACCGTGTGTGCGGTTGTGTTGAGCTGAACCGCACAATTGTGCTCTGCTGACCCGCATGGAACCGGTGGTTGTGTTCTGAACAACCACACAAAACCGGACAATTGTGTTCTGCTGAACCCCACGGAACCGAGCAGTTACAATCTACTGAATCGCGGGAAACCACGCAGTTCGGTTCTTGGACAATTCAAACAACTAGAACAAAATAAAAGGTTAATTTATACATGATTGACTCAAAGAACTATGGTTATAAACATCAATCACAATGTTCTGTATGTTGACAGCTTAGTTAAATGCATGTGATCCCCACAACATCAAACCTTGGTCCCTATTAACTTCAAATGAGAGACCTTAATGTAATAAAAATAAACTGATAACCAGTTGTAATTAACTTACCTTCAAGTTTCTAACTTGATGGGCACAACCAGCAGGTATAAAGACAGCATCTCCAAGCTTCTGTACAAAAGTCCATGGCTGAATTCCTAATAAGAACCACAAGAGTGAGCACATCCAGAAATATTAAATCCGTTAAAGCAGATACTAATCTTGCAAATGCACACTAACCAAACTCTTCTCTAAGCCTCCTTTTATGCTCCACGGTTAAGTAAAAAGTTTGGTCATGAATTGGATGGATAACCTGGGGCAATAGAATACAAACAGTACAAAAGATAATATTTAGCATTTTAATGAACTAACGATACATATACAAGATAGGTCAGTAAGTTCAAATGATTTCTATTGCACTTATTAGCAAAACAAATACCTTATTATAATACAAACAGGCAATGTAAGAATACCTGCTCCACCGGACGACAGTAAATATGTCTGAACTCTCTGAAGTGTTTTTTAAGATATTCCTCCAATTTGGGAGTATCTTCCCTCCTAAAGATGTCCCACAAAGCACCTCCCTCTCCCAGATAAAATCCATCAACACAGCTACCATCCTGATCAGCAACTTCTTCAGTCTGCTCATTAGCCGTAACTTCACCATGTGAGCTATCAGATTTTTTATTGCGTTTAACAGAAGATTTCTCTTGTTTCATTTTCTTTCCTTTCGAACTTTGCATCGCTTTCACTCTCTGTGAACACCTTCTCTTCCCAAGATTGTCAATTTTACATTCAGCTCCTTCACATCCTTCATCCTTCAATGCATTTTCTTTTGATTCACTACTAGTAGTTGAGTCTGTTTCAATCGACTTTCTACCAGTGTTAGCACTACAAACAGATAAAGGATTGTCTGTTTCTACAGCATCCATATCACATGTATTTCTTTCAATTACGACTCTGTCTTCCAAGTTCTTGACATCAAATCCAAAAAGTTCCTTCTGGTCCTGAGCCTTGTGCTTCTTTTTCAAGGAATTTATCTTTTTAAGAGTCTCAGAGTCAGGAGTCACGGTTGCAGTGTGAGTCAATACATTCACCTACATATCACCAGAAACCATATTAATGAATGAAAATATACACAACTATAATAAGCTGGGCGTAGGATAATGCTGGATTGGTACATGTTGTAGAAAATAATTTGATTGTAAAATAATGCTTAAACTGGAATATTAAAATCAAAGCATGAATATTTGAGCAGAAGAAGATCAAAGGAAAGCATACCGCATCAGACATATCACAATGAAGTTTAGTTACAGAGTCTCCACGGCCCAATTCTTGAGCAATACCATAAGCAATGTATGTTTTAGGACCCATGTCTGGCTTTAAAGCTGTACTCGGAAACTTAACAGCGAGATTAAGATAGCCATCACGAGGATGTGTGTATTCTTTAAAGGGTAAACAGCTGATAAACTCAACACCGTGACGTGGCAAACGTTCTTCAAATAAACTTGATGGAGGCCAGTCTTTCAGCTTAAGGATCTTAGGCCACCCATTTTCTTCATTAATACCCTCTGTGTACCACCTGAAAAACTGATGAACATTCACATCATCCTGCATTCCAAAAAAAAGTTATTAGAGCATCTTATACATCTCAAAAATAGCACTCACACGGAAGCAAGCAATCTAACAAAAAAACAACGCAAATTGATCAATGTTGTTAAAAGAAAAACACATTATAAGAAAACAAAGAAAGGTCTGTGGCGGATGATACAATTTATACTAACCAAAGCACATATAAGACATAAATATTCAGCAAATACCATATAAAAACGTTATAATGCAAATGCTGTATAGAAAGAAACCAACCTACTTTCCTTTGTTCCATAAAATGTCCCCAAACCAAAAATTTGAGAAAAATGTCTTACAAGTTACTAAGCAAATTATTTTAATACAAAAAAAGGTCCAAGTGTCTATATTACCTATTTAAATAGAAAAATCTTACATGGCCACCTTCACCTTATTTTTAAGATGGCTTAAATGTCATCATATCAGCAAAAATATATATATATATATATGTATGTATATATATATATTATATATATATATATATATATATATATATATATATAACTAAATATGTAGTAAATTTTTAGGATTTAAACTCGAGTAGTCAAAACTCCAGTTGATGTGATTCTTCATGGAAGGGGGAAGAGGTTGGTCACGTATAAAACTTCACCTGTATAGTCTAAAATATTATACAAAGGACGGACGTAATTAACCAACCTCACACCAATCTAAACAGTTGAGAGCACCCACATCCAACAGCTGGTCATGGTTGACATTTGTAATCTGGCGAAAAGCACGCCACATAACCATGGGCTCCCAGCTTAAACCAAGAGTAGTTTCTAATACATTACTGACTATGACAGGCTGACCATTCGACCAATGCCACTGGAAATGCTTTAGATCACCTCCTTTAATGTCCACCGCACGCGGACAATACAAGTAATTATCATTGGAATTTTCACGAGAAGCAGCTTTGCGTAACTGATTATCATCATCACCGCTATTATTCAAAAATTCTGAACAAGTGCACCACTCCTCGGGCATCTCTCGCATATCATCCTCCAATTTGTGCTTCTTTAACAGCTCTTGTGACTTCTCCAGCAATTTAGATACGTGGTCAGGTGAATTTAAGTGCAGCAACTCTAAGATTCCACTGCCACAACCACCCATACTTTCTGGAGGACAAGGAATTCTGCCATCATCCAGGGACTTCCACTCATGACTTGTCTCTTGTTTTGGAACTGCATCCTTCTTAATAATATCTCCCATTTTGTCCTTCCCTCCATGATAATAATCACGACCTGGATCATTAAATTCATAGTGAACTTCATCCTTGTTCCCCTGAGGGTTGCCATCACGCAGTTCCCAGCAACACTGAAGGCAAAGGTCATAGTGACATGAAGGACAGCTTCTATGCAAGTCAAAAATAGACGTTTTACAGCAGTCACTGCATACATCATGTCACAAAATCATTACAAAAGAAAATCCTCAAATACTTGTAAAATGGTAAAAACAACATACCAGTACATGCGCTCATCTAGCTGACACTTCACCTTCTTCAAATGTATATCAGATAAGGTAGATCCTGCACAACAATAAAATTTTAGGGAAGCATGTGTATAAGTGATCACAAGAATTAAAAAATATACTAAATGAAACAAATCTCCTTGTGCTTTCCTGAAATGATTAACTCATTCAAATGACGCCTTCATTAAAATTTTAATAACAAAACCCCACGATCATCGATACTTAAGAACCAAACAGATGAAGGTAACAAAATAGATCAGCTACAATACAAAGGAAAAATACCTTGTATTTTAGACTCTATCAATTTCTCCTTCAAGTAATCCTCGTTGAGACGCTTCAAGAATGGAAGAATAACATGTAGGATGTAAATAGAATATTGAACTTTCTGATCAGCACTGGGTTCGAATTTAATCTTCCCCTTGACCTAAAAAACCAACAGATTCAGAATTGCAATCCGATGAGGTACGAGAGGAACAATAAGTTACAATAAAACAGATAAGATGCAAGAACCAACTTTAGGGAGCACATCTCGCAAGCAACCTTTACAGTTACAGTTGTCAAGGCAAACTGGGCAACTCTCAGCAAACATCTCTGGTGTCATATTAGGGTACCTACAAAACAAAAAAAAACAAAAATAATATTTAGGATTAAAAGGTTGTGAGAAGAACAATAATCAACGAAACTGCAAGAGGGCATTGAAGTTTTGAGGCAAATAAGACATTTCAAAAGCCATGTGCACAAATAGGGCAATGGCAATGTGGAGAATAAGGTGACCAGGTGTTCATGACTGACCATCCTTCCCTTCTTTCTCTGTTAAAGTAAGCATGGCAAATCCAGCAAAATTAATCTAATGACTCAAGCAAATCACCGCAGTCTGACCAGTTGACCTGATATTGCCAAAAAGGAATATAACCTAGACTTTGGGGGATTTAACAAAAAAGATTGATAAAACGTCTATCTTTCTAAATGATCAGCTTAAGGAACACTTGAAGTCTGAAGATGATGTATGTATATGATAACGCATTGCCACTTTCGACACGTTTTGATCAGGTTGGTTGCAGCCTAAACTCTTCAAATTTTAGACAATCGAACCAATAACTCAAACCAGCGCAGTCTTCAATAAAAGGGAAAATTTGGCACATCTATTGACCGTCTAAAAAATGCGGTAACATTCAATAGGTATTACTAATAACAATAAAATTGCCACTTTCGACACGTTTTGATCAGGTTGGTTGCAGCCTAAACTCTTCAAATTTTAGACAATCGAACCAATAACTCAAACCAGCGCAGTCTTCAATAAAAAGGGAAAATTGGCACATCTATTGACCGTCTAAAAAATGCGGTAACATTCAATAGGTATTACTAATAACAATAAAATTGCCACTTTTGATAACACATACCATGTCCGCATGCAAGAATCGCAGTAACGCTTGGTTTTACATCGCTGACAACGAACAACTCCTCCTCTGTCGTTCCTTTGACACTGATGGCACATGTTTGACTCAACCTTAACCTTCCTCCTCTTCGTACTCGGCTCTTCGTCTAGAGGGAAATCGATTGTTCTCTTAGTAGGAGAAGAAGAGCTAGTTTTCTTCCTCCTCTTCGTACTCGGCCCTTCTTCGTCTAGAAGGAAATCATCGAAGTTATAGTGCACGTTTTTCGTCCTCGTTCTTCTTGATGATCTCTGATTATATAAACATTCACCATTCCCCTCTTCATCTACATTCATATCATCTTCTTTTTCGTGTAATATTTTATTGGTTTTTTTCCTTTTGTTATAAACCAACAACTTTGTTTCTTCAGATTCAGAAACAGCCCTAATTTCTTCTGTTTGTTGAAAATCAATTGAACTAAAGCAAGCCCTAATATTCTTGGAATCAGTTTCAGTATCTTTTGGGGCAACAGTATGATTGCCGTTGGTTATCTTCCCTTCCTCCATAACTACACACACAAAGTTTCAAACTTTTTCTATAGATACAGATATAGATATATAAAAATATATGAGAAGTATATAAATTGGGGGGATTTTATAAGGGAAATTAGGTTAGGGTTTCGCCCCGCAGGCCCGGCTGAGAGGGTGTGCACTCTCTTCAGGGGCCCACTATCTACAAGCCTTTCATTTTTATCTTAACAAGAAAATAACATTAGTATACGGGAAAATGAAGGTTGAAACAATAATCGGTGGATTTTCATGCCCTAAAGTTCATGTGCACGGATTCAGACAGCATGCAATGAGAACGAATGATTTGAATGGTTTAAAGAGCTGCAAATGAGTGCTGAACATCATGAGATGGAGTTGAATTTGAAGATGAAAGGGAAGATACAGTTTTGGTCTAATGGAATGATGTAGAGTAAGTTACATCTTAAAGTTTTTTAAGGTAATTATTATTTCTATTAGTTACCGTCAGGGCAGTAGATTAAGTTACATCTTGGTTTTTTATTGTAACAAGTAAATATTTCCGCTCTTCGCAGCGGTAACAAAATTAGAATGAAAGCATTATATATGACACTTACAATCTAAGAATATGAAAAATCGGTAACAAAAATAACCAAATCAACTTAATGATAAAGTAAAACTGTTAATGTTGATTATAATGTAATATAATATTTATATTCAAGAATTGAAACTCTTCGAAATAATGACATCATTACTATTAATACAATTGTAAATGTAATCACCTCTGCCTCTTTAGGTAAAAAGTTGTCTAAGTATCCTTAAATTTATCTATTACTTCGTCATTTGCTAATTTAGTTTTTGTATCGATCATATATATTATATTATAATATGCTATACTATATATATGTATATGTATGAGTTTTCTATTGATTAAAAAATCAAGATGTGGGAGGTTTTACACCCAAACTTGGATGTCTAACAGCTACATACTCCCTAACCTCATTTATTAATTTATATATTTTGTCACAAACTTTTTACCATTAATACTCTTTCAATCTTTAAGTATTATTTAGGTTTTTTGACAAATGTAAATTAGTCGCAAATATCGGGAGGTGTAACATACTTATTTTAATCAGGTTCACGCTAGTAGATCCCTTATAACCTAAAAATCTTGATGAGAAATCCCTATCAACTAATAATTTGTAAGAAAACTCACTCAAATCCAATATAAATGGAAATTAAATAAATTTCATCACCCACTTAAAAGTGTTATATTTTGACGGTAAGTAATAATACTTAAAGTAAGTATATATTATTATTTGACCATCAAAATATAAACTAATCATTAATCTGGTAAAAAAAATATAAAAAGGGGCTATAAATCTAAACATCCGTTCATAAAACATTAAGATTAACAAAAACGTATATTGATTTGAATAGTTTTAATTTACTTAATTGATATTCATTTATATATCTTAAAGCTTTAAGATTAAAATTTTATAAGTATAAAGAAAATGAATAATAATTCTTATTGAATGGATTGTGTGATAAGACTTATAAACAAACAAATATTTAATCAAATGCCATATGTGACCTTTAGAGTGGAAGATGAATCAAAGCCAACATGCATTTATTAGTTATTCACCTTTTGTCTTTTGTGTGTGTATATGTTATTATTGTTATGCTATAAAACTTGTACTTCATGCAACAAAGCATACACTATTAGCTACAGGATTCTCTCCTCACAATGAGAAGTTGCATTACTACCTCGGGCGTTGCCCCGGGAGAAAAACAAAACTCTCGTGATAAAAGTTAGAAATCATTAAACTGAAAACCAAATTTTTGTGCCAAAAGTTAAGAAACTAAAAGTTGTAATAAAAAGTAAAGAAAATGAAACTTTGTTAACAAAAGTTTAAAAACCAAAATCTATGCGGTAAAAAGGAGAAAAAAAAAGAAACTTTCGGAGCGAGACTTTAAAAAATCAAAGTTATGGTGCAAAAAATACCAAAAAATTTAAATTTTTGTAGCAAAAGTTAAGAAAACCTGTTATATGTTAAAAACCAAAGAAAATGAAACTTTGTTAACAAAAGTTTAAAAACCAAAATCTATGCGGTAAAAAGGAGAAAAAAAAAGAAACTTTCGGAGCGAGACTTTAAAAAATCAAAGTTATGGTGCAAAAAATCAAAAGAACGAAAACTTTAAAACAAAGCTTTCGTGACAAACTTTAAAAAATCAAAGTTATGGTGCAAAAAATACCAAAAAATTTAAATTTTTGTAGCAAAAGTTAAGAAAACCTGTTATATGTTAAAAACCAAAGAAAATGAAACTTTGGTTGATAAAGGTAAAAAAGTAAAGAAAATGAAACTTTGTTAACAAAAGTTTAAAAACCAAAATCTATGCGGTAAAAAGGAGAAAAAAAAAGAAACTTTCGGAGCGAGACTTTAAAAAATCAAAGTTATGGTGCAAAAAATACCAAAAAATTTAAATTTTTGTAGCAAAAGTTAAGAAAACCTGTTATATGTTAAAAACCAAAGAAAATGAAACTTTGGTTGATAAAGGTAAAAAACTTGAAGTTATGTGAAACAAAGTAGCGAAGATGAAACTTTGGCGGCAAAAGTTTAAAAACCAAAAGTTATGTGGTAAAAAGTAAAAAAAGAAAATGAAACTTTGTTAACAAAAGTTTAAAAACCAAAATCTATGCGGTAAAAAGGAGAAAAAAAAAGAAACTTTCGGAGCGAGACTTTAAAAAATCAAAGTTATGTTGCAAAAAGTAAAACGGGGAAAAGGAAGAAACAACGTTTCCGTGACGAAAGTTTAAAAAGTAAAAGTTACGTGGTAAAAATAACAAAGGAAAACACTTTTTTTTGCAATATATATGCTTTAGATGGGTTGTACCTAATGTTTAAGGAGTTGTACTTTAAATATGAAAGTTGACGGACGTTAAAAAAAGGACCTGATTTGTAGTACTTTTTGTGAGTATACTTAACGGCCGTTAAAGCTATTAATTGTTTTTGTTTTATGTATGCAATATATAGTTGTACTTCAAGCTTTACAATTTGTACTTTTTGCGATAGTTTATTTCTTTGCTGAAATTTAGCGGATTCGTAGCTTGGAGTACCTCTAGGCACAATGTAGTGACGCCCCTACTTATTTTCATGTGATAATAAAATGATAGGTTAAATTTATTGTTATTTGGTTATAAGCTAAAATTTTAATACAATATTATGCATCATTATCAAACTATACTTTTTACTTTTGTCAAAAATTAATGTAAAATTAACTAAAATTACTAATACAATATGAAAACTGATATTCATACTACACAAATCTACTTTACTGACTTATATATTATGTTATAAAAGTTGTACATTATGGTTAATAAATCAATTTATGTGGTACGAATATCACTTCCCACCCAATATACCCTGTTGAAATTATAACACAATTTGTCAATTTATGTGGTACTTATAGATTATAGAATATATAGTCCTTTATTTTAGTTTCTGTCTTCTTTTTTAAAAACCTAAATCATAAAAAGAAAGGAAAAAGGAAACCACCCACTGTTTTGTAAATTAGTCTGTTTTGTAAATTAGTAGTGTGACACCTACCCATCTTTTATATGTTGCCAGATGTTTTGTATCACTACCTACCACACATCTTTTCCTTTTAACTTCTCATCTTTTTCTCTTGACAGATCTAAATTTACGTTATCCTCATTTCAATAACTATTATTGTTCTCTCATTAAAAAAAAAACAATTATTATTTGTGACATATTAGTACGAAATTAAAGAAGTTCATCTCCAGGGGTTTGAAGGAGAATATATTTTCATATTGTATTCAACAAATTTTGGTGCATCACTGGAAGTTGTAGGCGCGGTGGTGGTTGATGGAAGATGCAACATCACAGCGGAGGTTGTTCTTTCCCTATCAAGATTTTAGCCATTATATACAGCAAGTTAAATATTTTTTTATCAGAAATGTAATAAATTATTAGTATATGATATTTATATTGTATATGTTTTTTACCAGAAATGTGTATTTATAATAAACATTGTTGTTGTTAGTCGACACCACCACCATCATCATCGGCCAACACCGTCGGCGGCAACCATAATCGACACAAACGCTTATGATATGTGTAATATGCGGTCGACACCACCACCATCATCATCATCGGCGAACACCGGCGGCGGAAACGACCACCGACATGGACGTTTACGATAGATTTTTAGCATTTAATTTAGTGTGTATTGTTATTATTATTTATAGATATAGTTGAAGAATGAATTTAGAGTTAATTACAGAAATCGTCCCTGTCGTGTACCTCTACTTGCAACTTTCATCCCTAGGTTTAATAAATTACAGTTTTAGTCCAAAACACTTTGCTCCGTCAACACTTTTGGTCCCCGGTAGTAATGTCCGTTAAAAAGAAGATCACGTGCCATACACGTGATGGGTAATTTAGTCATTTTTCCAACACTGGGACCAAAAGTGTAAATAAATCTAAACCTTTTGTTCACAAATTTCATAAAATAAAACCCAAATCAACATCAAACTTTTTTTCCCAGATTTTGAACATCAATCATCCATCATCCAAATCTATAACTAAATTACTCTACCTATATCTATATCATTTCAAATAAAAAAAATCTAATAACTTTACAAATAGATAAATAGAAAATTTCAGAAAAATAATCATCCATCATCAAACTCATAATGCATTCCCACTAGTAAATCTTTCATTTTTAAATATAGTAACAATAAATAGTAAGAATAATGAAAGATCAGCTTAGTCTTAGCTTTCCCTTTTTAATCTACTTCTTCTTCTGCAGATCTTGGTGGTGTGAGTGGTGGTTGAATGCGAGAAAAATGGTGGTGGTTGAAGGTTGTGACGGCGTGAATAGTGGTGGTAGTTGAAAGCTACAACGGTGGGAGTATATTCATATATGCATAGATCTATATATAATATATATGTAGATATAGATCTATGATCTATCTATATTTGTATACTAGATTTTAAACCCGTGTCCAATACTGGACACGGAGCTTATGACATGAGTTATAAATATAAGTTGGGTTATTTATGTCAATGTATTGTTTGTTACAGGCAAACATTACGATAATGTATTTTTTATTTATTTTTTTTCTATCTAGTTTTATTGTAATTTGTTAAAATATTTTTGTTTGATATAAAATAAAATTTAAAATTAGAAAGAAGAAAGAAAAAGGAAAATGTAGCATAAAAATCGTAATAAATATAAATTAAGCATTTAGGGCTAAAAAGTGTAAGTTATTGATGGAAAACAAAAAAGTGTAAATTAGTGAGACTTTTTCTACGAATATTATATAAATACTAATATAATAATATATTTGGATAATGATTATTAGAAATTTTAATTTATAATTAAACTAAATGATGACATAAGCGAGAGTTAATTTGATATTTAATAATGAAATAATGTAGATGTGTACCTCTTGATATTTCGTTTTTTATCATATAGTTGATTGTGATTTCATTTAATGATGAACCATTTTTTTGGGTTACCTTCTGTTATATCTGCTATATGCTAATTAGTTTTTCGTTTTTTGGGTTTCTGTTTCCCATTAAGATTTCTTGAATTGTTGTTCATATTGTTAACGAGTTTGTGTAACTGTGGATGTTGAATTTTAAGTTAGATAAATCGAAAAAAGATATGAATTGTAATATAAAAGAAGATTGTTTGGTGGTAGTATTTTTTAAGGAGTTGATAAATGTAAGCTTATAGTATTATAATTGTAGATAATCTAAAGTTTCCTTATCAGGATATATATCATATGTATAATCAATTAAAGATTGTTAATATTAATATAATTATAATGTTTTCCTTTAAGATAATAATTGAATTATTATATTTTAATATTAATTAAATCACAATTGTAGATATGTTGGTGGTAAATATAAATTAAGTATTTAGGGCTAAAAAGTGTAAATTATTGATGGAAAACAAAAAAGTGTAAATTAGTGAGACTTTTTCTACGAATATTAATATAATAATATATTTGGATAATGATTATTAGAAATTTTAATTTATAATTAAACTAAATGATGACATAAGCGAGAGTCAATTTGATGAAATCGAGCGATTTGATTGGTAATAAGTTATTAGTTCAACTGTCTTATAGTATATATTAAGATGCACAAATCTGAATTAGTACCGTACCCGACCCGACTATCAAACCCATATCTTAAAAATCCATAGATCTTGATGCCGTGTAAAAAAAAAACCAAATCCAAGATTCCTACTTCACGCGTTTCCCCACCCCCGATCACCGGAAAAAGGCCGGCGGAGGTGGACGATGACGACGGCGATGTGAAAAAAAGCTAAGAAGAAAATGGTGGTTGCCAAGGAAATGGTATGAATTAATTATGTTGAAGAAAAAGCAAAGATCCCAGTGCCAATGTTAATGTGAAGACTACAATTCCAGCTGGGGAAGACTTTGATTTGCCAATCAACTCTTGCCACATAGCATTTATCTTTCTTTTAATTAGTCCAGCCGAGGACAAAAAAAAAGTAAGTAACAAGCAGCTATCAACCTTTCAATTTAATTGTATGGAGATTGGTTCATGTTGACTCGTTGACCACCCATTTAGTTTATGTATAGAGGTGTGTGTTGTATGAAATTAATGTGTGTGTGTGTTGTGGGTTGTGAGGAAGCAACAGCAGAGGACAGATTGGTTCTCTATTGCTCTTATATTTCTCTCTTGATCTGAAATTTTTTGAAGATATACATATAGATGATGATGATAATGTTTGATATAGATACATTGGATATAAATTAATTAAAAAGGTTTATAATAAATAAAACTTTTAGTCCTGTAAAGAAAAAGACCACAATTTTGGTCCTTGTGTAATTAAAAGACGAAATTACCCATCACGTGACTGACAATTGATAGGTTTTTAAACGGCCGTTACTACCTAGGACTAAAAGTGTTGATGGGGCAAAGTTTTTTGGACTAAAACTGTAATTTATTAAACTTAGGGACGAAAGCTACAAGTGCAGGTCCACGACATGGACGATTTCTGTAATTAACTCATGAATTTAATTTTGTTGATGATGATTGATAATTTTTTGTTTACAAAGTCTGAGAAATGAGTTTGAAGGGCAAAAGGTAAGAAAAACGAAAGTGGAAAAGTTAAGGGTCCAAAGTTAGGAAACCTAGAATTTTGGTGGTCAAATTAACAAAACCTATAAATTTAGTGGCAAAAGTCAAAAGTTACAAAAGTTTACTGGTCCTAAGCGGACTTCAAATATATATAATATAAATGAATCATGGATGTTAACGGAAGAAGACGGCTGGCAAGGAAGTATTTAATATCTAGGACTCTTTATTTGTCTGAAATTTCAGTTTCACCCTTTTACTTTACAAAATTTACAACTTTAGATTTACACAATTTACAACTTTAGATTTACTATATATATATATTTAGTTCATAAATGTTTCAATCCTTTTACTTTACAAAATTTACAACTTTAGATTTACACAATTTACAACTTTAGATTTACAAAATTTACAACTTTAGATTTACACAATTTACAACTTTAGATTTACACAATTTACAACTTTAGATTTACAAAATTTACAACTTTAGATTTACAAATTTACAACTTTAGATTTACACAATTTACAACTTTAGATTTACAAAATTTACAACTTTAGATTTACACAATTTACAACTTTAGATTTACAAATTTACAACTTTAGATTTACACAATTTACAACTTTAGATTTACAAAATTTACAACTTTAGATTTACAAATTTACAACTTTAGATTTACACAATTTACAACTTTAGATTTACAAAATTTACAACTTTAGATTTACACAATTTACAACTTTAGATTTACACAATTTACAACTTTAGATTTACAAAATTTACAACTTTAGATTTACACAATTTACAACTTTAGATTTACAAAATTTACAACTTTAGATTTACACAATTTACAACTTTAGATTTACAAAATTTACAACTTTAGATTTACACAATTTACAACTTTAGATTTACACAATTTACAACTTTAGATTTACAAAATTTACAACTTTAGATTTACAAATTTACAACTTTAGATTTACACAATTTACAACTTTAGATTTACAAAATTTACAACTTTAGATTTACACAATTTACAACTTTAGATTTACAAATTTACAACTTTAGATTTACACAATTTACAACTTTAGATTTACAAAATTTACAACTTTAGATTTACAAATTTACAACTTTAGATTTACACAATTTACAACTTTAGATTTACAAAATTTACAACTTTAGATTTACACAATTTACAACTTTAGATTTACACAATTTACAACTTTAGATTTACAAAATTTACAACTTTAGATTTACACAATTTACAACTTTAGATTTACAAAATTTACAACTTTAGATTTACACAATTTACAACTTTAGATTTACAAAATTTACAACTTTAGATTTACACAATTTACAACTTTAGATTTACACAATTTACAACTTTAGATTTACAAAATTTACAACTTTAGATTTACAAATTTACAACTTTAGATTTACACAATTTACAACTTTAGATTTACAAAATTTACAACTTTAGATTTACACAATTTACAACTTTAGATTTACAAATTTACAACTTTAGATTTACACAATTTACAACTTTAGATTTACAAAATTTACAACTTTAGATTTACAAATTTACAACTTTAGATTTACACAATTTACAACTTTAGATTTACAAAATTTACAACTTTAGATTTACACAATTTACAACTTTAGATTTACACAATTTACAACTTTAGATTTACAAAATTTACAACTTTAGATTTACACAATTTACAACTTTAGATTTACAAAATTTACAACTTTAGATTTACACAATTTACAACTTTAGATTTACAAAATTTACAACTTTAGATTTACACAATTTACAACTTTAGATTTACACAATTTACAACTTTAGATTTACAAAATTTACAACTTTAGATTTACAAATTTACAACTTTAGATTTACACAATTTACAACTTTAGATTTACAAAATTTACAACTTTAGATTTACACAATTTACAACTTTAGATTTACAAATTTACAACTTTAGATTTACACAATTTACAACTTTAGATTTACAAAATTTACAACTTTAGATTTACAAATTTACAACTTTAGATTTACACAATTTACAACTTTAGATTTACAAAATTTACAACTTTAGATTTACACAATTTACAACTTTAGATTTACACAATTTACAACTTTAGATTTACAAAATTTACAACTTTAGATTTACACAATTTACAACTTTAGATTTACAAAATTTACAACTTTAGATTTACACAATTTACAACTTTAGATTTACAAAATTTACAACTTTAGATTTACACAATTTACAACTTTAGATTTACACAATTTACAACTTTAGATTTACAAAATTTACAACTTTAGATTTACAAATTTACAACTTTAGATTTACACAATTTACAACTTTAGATTTACAAAATTTACAACTTTAGATTTACACAATTTACAACTTTAGATTTACAAATTTACAACTTTAGATTTACACAATTTACAACTTTAGATTTACAAAATTTACAACTTTAGATTTACAAATTTACAACTTTAGATTTACACAATTTACAACTTTAGATTTACAAAATTTACAACTTTAGATTTACACAATTTACAACTTTAGATTTACACAATTTACAACTTTAGATTTACAAAATTTACAACTTTAGATTTACACAATTTACAACTTTAGATTTACAAAATTTACAACTTTAGATTTACACAATTTACAACTTTAGATTTACAAAATTTACAACTTTAGATTTACACAATTTACAACTTTAGATTTACACAATTTACAACTTTAGATTTACAAAATTTACAACTTTAGATTTACAAATTTACAACTTTAGATTTACACAATTTACAACTTTAGATTTACAAAATTTACAACTTTAGATTTACACAATTTACAACTTTAGATTTACAAATTTACAACTTTAGATTTACACAATTTACAACTTTAGATTTACAAAATTTACAACTTTAGATTTACAAATTTACAACTTTAGATTTACACAATTTACAACTTTAGATTTACAAAATTTACAACTTTAGATTTACACAATTTACAACTTTAGATTTACACAATTTACAACTTTAGATTTACAAAATTTACAACTTTAGATTTACACAATTTACAACTTTAGATTTACTATATATTATAGGAAAATATAACTGGTTTCAACCTTTTCCTTGGTAGTAACCCTATCTCTTGGAAAAGCAAAAAACAACCAACCATTTCAAGGTCCTCTACCGAGGCTGAGTTCAGGGCACTTACAAGTGTTACTTGAGCTTGTACAGAAGCATCAAGTATCTAAGTAGCTGAAGAAGTTCCTTCAGAGTCCGAAGACTCTATTTGGATATCACCTTCATTAACATCCATATCCAGATCCATGAATGTCTCAGGTGGCTGAACCAGTTGTTCAGGCTCCTGATGAACTTCTCCAGTTTCCTGGATGGTTGCATCAGTTGTTGGCTCAGTCGTGGTGACATCATCGCCAGGAATAGAGGTCACAAGGGTTGCCTCAGTTACAATTGCTCTATCCTCAATCATAACTTCATCGGCCGAAGAGTTTGGAACCTCAGTCGCCAGTTGTGTCTGGTCAGCGACTTCATCAGTTCGTGCAATAGTAGTGTTAGAAGTTTGGCCATCGACACTTTGTTGTGCAGACTCTAACTCTACTCTGGGTTGGGCTGACCCAGTAATCTCTTCACCATTTCCTCCTACAGCAGTTGCGGAAGTGGTTGCTTGCGGTGTATCCCTTTGACATTCTCCAGCAGGGCTGGATGGGTTACTACTGTCAGTGGCTTGTACTGACCTTTGCCTAGGGCGACGGGTTCTTTTAGCCTTTGGAGCACCCTGAAGACCTGTTGGGAGGTCTTCAGTGACAGTGGTAGGGACTGACACGCTGGAACTGGCGAGGTTAGACTGTTGTTCAGGTTCAACAACCGTCTCAATGCCAGCAGACGAACTGGTGGGTCCCTCATTGTTTTGAGGCCCGCCCAGTTGTCTTTCCGAGCCACCTGGAATTGGTGCATCAGTTTTAGTGAATGCCAGCTGCATTCTTTATGGAATCTCAACCTCTCCAGCTCAGATACCAAAGAGTCAAGATTCCTCAACAAATCTGGGACAGTGAATAATGAGGTTGTATTTTTATACTCTTCACTGCCCAAGATAAGTTTAAAACAGAGAGAGAGATACCTGGAGAAGGGGATGCAAAGTCCCCTGGTGCCCTTCAGTTTCTGCACTAGACTTCTGAATAGAATATCAGCGAAGTCCACTCTCAATCCGTTCCACAAGCAGTAAGCCATCTCTGCTTGTGAGGAGTTTATCTGGTCCAAACCACCAGAACTCCCACCCATACTCTCCACAAGATGAATAAAAAAGTACCTCCAGGATGGTGTGAGGCCTTTCATCGTCATGGGTCCCTTTGTCTTTAGGACACCATTTTCTAGACACTCTTTGTGTCCCATTTCAAGGAGTACTTGTCTAAAGTTGATGTTAGGAGAGATGACAACTAGAGACTCTCCCTGTCTCCAGTAGTTGGGGCTAAGGGCATCCCTCAACGTCTCTGCAGTCAAGATACACTCGACTGTTCCATTTTTGAGTGAAAAGGAGATGGATGAACAGTCATTGTTTAATTTTGCAGTGTACCAAAACTCACACAAGTAATCATGGTACATCTTGCGTTGATTGGCAGAGAAAGTGACACCAATGGGAGAATCCCTCAAAAATCTTTGGATTCGCCCAATCAAAGTATTGGTGCCTTGGGTTCCCATCAAACTCGCCATAGGATTGTTTGGATTTAATTTAATGAGGTTAGGGTTTGATGGGGCACCAGATGCTTGTTTAACATCTGGTGGCGGAGCATATGGGACAGTTAGTAGATTTATATCTCGACTTCTGGATGATTTTGGTGCCATTTTACTACAAGTTGAAATTGAAACGGAGTAGTATTTGGGAATTAGGGTTCTTGATTTATTGAGCAGAGAGAGAAAAGAAGCGATTTTGATGATTGAGAAGTAAATGAAGGAATGTGAAAAGGAAGTAAATGGGATCGGAGTAAATAAGGGGTATTTATAATGGAATGAAATCTCAAAAGTAAATACCATGAATATTTTAATCACAAAATACAAATTGATTTGATGTTTTGATAAATAAAAATTTGAATTTTGAAAATAAAATTTAATTCACCGTGTCAGCATTAAATGCTACGACGGCTTAACTTCCCACTAGCCCACTATCTTTTTACAATCCCAAGAAGAGTGCATCTTTTTACAAAAATATCTTTGACACGTCAGCCGACGGTTTCAACTTGAAAAAGAGTACTCAAGTGCCATCCCGTGTCACAAAATTGACCAAGTATCTTACAACGTTATGAAATCTGGTTGACCACCAGTTTTAAATAAGACCAAACATGTACACTGGAGGTTTAGTCAAGTGCCAGTTTTCACTGGAGAGCTCTCCAGTGACAATTTTTCAAACAAAATGAATTTTAGTCAGAAAAATATTTTGAGTCTTCCCCCTAGAATGATGATCCACAAATCGATAGTGCCAAGATAGTATCACAAAGGCGTTCGATAGCAAGGTGAGCAAAGATTATATGGATCTCCTCAACTGTAGAACTTCATCAGTGTCACTGACGCATTCAAAACAAAGTCTCCAGTTTTAAGGATTTAGCATTTCCAACTCGCTGATGAGATGTTTAAAGGTTTTCTCATCAAGAGGTTTTGTAAAAACATCAGCAAGTTGTTTGTCAGTGGGGATGAAATGTATTTCAATATCTCTTTTCATAACATGATCACGAATAAAATGATACCTGATATCAATATGCTTTGTCTTGGAGTGCATCACTGGGTTGTGAGATATAGCAATTGCACTGGTGTTGTCACAAAAGATTGGGGTCCTTGTGTATTTTTGACCATAATCTAGTAACTGGTTCTTGATCCAGAGAATCTGGGCACAACAACTGGCCGCAGAAATGTACTATGCCTTAGCAGTGGACATAGAGACTGGTGTCTGCTTCTTGTTGGTCCAACCCACCAGTTTTCCTCCAAGGAAATGACAACCTCTAGTTGTTGACTTTATATCTATCTTACAACCTGCATGATCTGAATCTGAATAACCCATTAGATCTAACCCTGAGCCTTTGGGATACCAAAGACCAAGGCTAGGACACCCTTTTAGGTATCTGAAGATGCACTTAACAGCATGCAAATGTGATTCTTTTGGGTTAGCCTGAAATCTGGCACATAGACATGTTGCAAACATTATACCTGGTCGACTGGCAGTTAAGTACATCAGTGAACCAACCATACCACGATATTCAGTTGTGTTCACTGGTTTGCCAGTTGGGTCAGAGTCCAAATTTAAAGGTGCTGCAATTGGTGTGGTTTTAGATGGGATTGAATCATATTTGTATTTTCTTAACAAATCTCTGACATATTTCTCTTGGTTTATGAAAATTCCATTTTCAGTTTGCTTAATCTGAAGACCCAAGAAAAATGTTAATTCACCCATTAAACTCATTTCATACTCAGATGACATGATTTTAGAAAACCTTTTACAAATTGCATCATCAGTTGACCCATATATAATGTCATCAACATAGATTTGTACCAGTAAGATATTAACATTTTCTTTCAAAATAAACAAGGTATTATCTATTGCACCTCTTTTAAAGCCATTTTTGAGAAGATGTTTAGTTAAAGTGTCATACCAGGCTCTTGGGGCTTGTCTTAGACCATACAATGCCTTGTTCAGTCTGTATACCCAGTTAGGATGCTTCTCATTAATAAAGCCTTGAGTCTGTTTAACATACACTTCTTCTTCCAGTGTTTCATTCAGGAACGCACTTTTGACATCCATCTGGTAGACCTTGAACTGCAGATGGGCTGCATAAGCCAAGAAAATTCTTATGGCTTCAAGTCTAGCAGCTGGAGCAAAAGTCTTATCAAAGTCAACGCCCTCTGCTTGACAATAACCCTGGGCAACCAATCTGGATTTGTTTCTTACAACATTGCCATCTCCATCCATCTTGTTTCGGTAGACCCATCTTGTACCAATGGGTTCTTTCTTTAACCCTGGTGGACAAGGAACAAGTTCCCAAACATTGTTCCTTTCTAACTAGATAAGCTCTTCTTGCATTGCTTCTACCCAGCTTGGATCTGCCATAGCCTCGTCAATCTTCTTCGGTTCAATCAGAGATAAGAAGGTTACATTTAAGCATTATTCGCTAGTGGCTCTTCTGGTTTGAACCCCTCTACTGGACTCTCTAATGATCTGTTCAATTGGATGTGCTTTGGTCCATTTAGAGTATTGACCAGGATTTCTGACTACAATATCAGTGCAAGTCACCTGAGGAACCTCTTCAGTTGACGCATCTGGAAGAGGTTCAAACCATTTGCATCATGGAAATATCGTCATCAGAGTCAATGAGGTCACCATTTTCATCATGGAATTCTTCAGTTGAAGGCATTTCTTGGAAAACTAGAGGAGTTTGAACTGGTGCTGATATTGGAGTGGCACGCACATCTGATCCAATCACCAGTTTCTTTGGTAAATTAAATCTGATGGAGGGATAAAATGGAATGTCACTGGACGATTTCTTCATTTGTACTGGTTCCAGTTCAGTGTGACTGGAAACATTTTCTGGTGAAATATCTGACTGATGAACTTGGTCAGTTTCACCAAAACTTAATGGAACAACTGGAGAGATATCAAGACTTGGTCTTTTATTGATTGCATCATTTGATTAGTCAAATGTGACATGAATTGTCTCATGAACCTTTTGGAGTCTATAATTATAAACTCTAAAGGCCTTTCGAATATCTGAATAGCCTAGAAACACACTTTCATCAGCTTTTGCATCGAACTTTCCAAGCTGACTGGAATCATTTAAAATATAAACTGGACAACCAAATACATGGAAATATCCAATATTTGGTTTACGATTCCTGAGCACTTCATAGGCAGTCTTCCTATGTCTCTTGACATAAACTGACCGGTTTTGGGTGTGGCATGCTGTTGCCACTGCTTCGGCCCAAAAACTGGTGGGAAGACCAGATTCAGATAGCATACTTCTGGCAGCTTCTATCAGTGTACGATTCTTTCTTTCCACAACTCCATTTTGCTCTGGAGAGTGTGCTGATGAGAAGTTTTGAGAGTTGCCAGTATCAGTACAGAAGGATTCAAGAGTCTTGTTCTGGAATTCTGTTCCATTATCACTTCTTAACTGACAAACTTTTCGAGTATATTTGAGCTCAATTCTCTTGATGAGAGAGATGATTTCAGCAGCTGCATCACTTTTTGATCAGAGGAATACCACCCAACAATATTTGGTGAATTCATCAACCACAACTAGAGTATACTTTTTTCCAGCTCTAGTTTGAACATTCACTGGACCAAAAAGATCCATATGAAGCATGTGAAGAGGTTCAGTGATGCTAAAGTTTTGCCTTGTCTTGAAACTGGCCCTTTTCTGCTTGCCCATCTCACACCCTGGACATGGCTTTTCTTTCTTAAAAGAAATTGGAGGTATCCCATCTGCCAGTTGTTTGCGAGACAACTTGTTGATATTTTTGAAATTGAGATGGGATAACCTTTTGTGCCATAACCAGTTAGTGTCTTCATCAGCCTTGGTATAGAAACATTGCTCTTTTAGGGCAGATTTCATATCCATGATGTACACATTTCCCTTTCTTGGTGCAATCATCACCACTTTCCAATCCTTGTTAAATATAGTGCCTTGAGCAATATCGAACAATACCTTGTATCCATCATCACAAAGTTGGCTTACACTGATCAGGTTGTATTTCAAACCATTCACAAAAGCAACTCTGGTGAACTGGACTTGTCCATTATTGATTACACCATATCCTTCAGTCTTTCCACTCTCATCTTGGACAGTGAACTCTTCCAGCAGGGGCTTACATCCGGTCATAGTCCGGCCAGCGGCGCTGTCCAGATACCAGGTGTTCTTCTTTCGATCGCCCTGCACAACCACAAAAATCATTAGTTCTTTTTGTGAACCCATCTTTTGTTGATGGGTTCACTGGACTCTCCCTGAGAAGTCACAGTTGATTCTGGTGGTGTTAAACTGGAGACTGGAACTGGAGCATTGTTATCAGCTCCAGGACCAGGAGTAAAATCGATTGGTTTGAGAGGTTTCTTCCCCTTTTTCTTTTCAGATTTAGTTCCAGATGGAATATTTTGTTTTTGTTTTGAAGGAGTTTTGATATTTTGTTTTTCAACTGAAAAAGACGAAGCTCCTTCCAAATTTTTGATTCTGGCAGTACAACTTTGAACCTCCCTTGACAACTGTTGGAGTTGACTCTCCAGTTTTGATAAAATATCATTTTCAATAGGCGTCTGAACCTTGGACTTGGGTTTAGCAGGGATCTTGGTCTTAGGATTCTTGGTCTCCTTTGACTTTTGAGGTAAAGGTTTATCGTTAGTGACCTTTTTAACTGGGCTTTAGCCTGTTCAGCTTCAGTTTTGACCTCAGATGGGGTGGTCTCAACAGATTCAGTTTTGGTAGATTTAGGCTGGTCATAAGGAGTTTCTGGCCTAAGATCTGGTGGCAAACTGTGGATTTCAAGTATGATGCTTGCCATGTGCACATCTCCAGATTTGTAGCAGTTTGTTATGCATCAATTGTTTTTGAAAAAGCATCATAGTTTAAACCAGATGACCTAATCCAGGATTTGATCACCTTTTGTTCCTTTTCCAAAGCAGTTTTAAGCTCTTGTTTTTCAAGCTCAAGAGCTTCACATTTTAAAACTGACTCTTTGAGAGCCAACTGGACACTTTGCAAATTTGAAAGTTGGGGTTTTAAATTGTTCAATTCAGTTAGAACTGTTTCTAAATATCTTTCACTGTCAGTTCTAACAGTTTCCACAAAAATCAAATCACTATTAAGTGATTCAGCAAGGTCCAGTTTCAGTTCTGTATCGATTTGGTTGTCATAATCACATACCTTTTTTAAAATGATGTCCACCCATCTTCCAGTGATAACATCATCCTTCACCACATGTTGTTGTTCTTCCAAGGCCATGAAGCACATGTCCCTTTCCTCTTCATCATCAACTGACGAGTCATCAGAGTACTCCCATTTGTCAGTGGTTTTTGCTATCATGCATTCATTTTGATTCTTTTCAACAGACAAAAGGGCGATCTGGGCCTTAAGCTTTTTGTATTTAGCTTTGTAGCTATCATCAGGCCGATTGTAGGTGGGGAAAGGGGGACCAGTTTGATTGTTTAACTGACTAGATCTGCACTCCTTCATAAAATGACCTTTCTTTCCACACTTATAGCATGTAAGATTGGCCTTATCCAGAGAGTTGGAGCTGGAAGCATTGTTGGGTCCACCAAATCTATTAGATTTGTGCTTAAACCTGTTAAAGGTCTTAACAATCATGGCGACCAGATCATCATTGTCAGTTTCATCACAATCATCACTGATTTCAGTGGTCAGACATGAGTTCAGAAAACTGTTTAACATCTCCTTCATAGAATGTGACTGGACATTCTCAGCAAATATTAAAGCAGCACAAGGTTTCTCAGTTATACTAGCAACCTTGGAACTCCGGGCATGGTTTAGAGCATCCTGCTCAGCCACAAGTCTT
Organism: Erigeron breviscapus; assembly: GCA_034093135.1. Taxonomy (NCBI): domain Eukaryota; kingdom Viridiplantae; phylum Streptophyta; class Magnoliopsida; order Asterales; family Asteraceae; genus Erigeron; species Erigeron breviscapus. Next base: position 173,762,379 of record CM067167.1, read on the forward strand.
TGTGCATTGTTATCTTCAGTGAATCTGAAGGCTCCATAAAGAGATGCAAGAGTGTGGGAGTGCAGGGTCTTACCTTGTCTTAGGACAAGAACCATATTTTCCCATTTGGAGGGAAGAATGTCACAAAATTTTTCAAGAAGAATATCCTTATCCTTCTCTACACCCAACCCTCTTAGTTAATTAATCACACTGGTAAATCTGGTATAAGTACCAGTCAGGCTCTCATTGGGTAAAGCAAACTGAAGGACCAATTCATCCCACATTGCCTTGGCACTGGGAAACAACACAAGTGTTGGAATAAGGTCTTCAGGAACAGCCCCAAGGATCATGTTCTTGAGCTTGGTATCCAAGTCTACAAGTCTATGATCCTCATCAGACCAATGGTCTTCAGGCTTTTCTCTAGTACCCCTTCTGGATCCAGTTGGATCAAGAAAATGACTCACCCCATGAGACATGGGTATATGTGGTCCATCCTTAAGGATTTTCAACATATACCTCTCTATCCCACCAAAATGCAAAATCATTCTAGCCTTCCATGTACCAAAGACCTCACTGTTTCCATCGAATTTGGGAACAGGAGTGTTAGAATAATGTACATGGACATGGCTAGGGGCGATAGGAGGAGGAGGAGGAGGATTGGTATTAACATTTTAATTAGGTGGTGTATTATTAACATTTTCATCGTTACCAGAACCATTCTCACCTTCAGTAGTAGTCATCTAAGCAGATCTAGACAATAAATTAGTCTTTCTGCTCTGATACCACTTGTAAGTCCCAACTCAATAGATGGTACTAACTGAAGACACCTCTATGTCAATGGTGAGAGTACTTTGCAATACCTTCACTGATCTGGAGACGACCAGTTGCAGTGAAGAGTATACCAGGTTAATCTGGAGGATTACTTATAAGGTGACAAAGTATATAAGTAAAGACAATGCAATAAGTAAATACTTGTAAAGTAAATTGGTGAGACAATATGTAATTTTCAAGTGTAATTTATTTATTATTGTTAAATAAATTACAAGGTTGTTGCGGAACCAAGATAATACAAATATGTAAATATCCTAACAACCTATGAAATACAATTGATCTATACTTGGAAATTCTCTTTAACAATCGAAACACTTAGAGTTGTGAAATGTTCCTTTTTGCGATTGAGAGAATATTGCACAAGTTCACCAAGAATGCAAATGTCTGAATATGCAAAGTTCTTTCTTGGTTGTGCAAAGACCTCTATTTATAGGCAAAGTTGACATTGGGATGTCAACTTTAGCCATACAAATATGGTTGAGAGCATTTAAGGAAGTGTATTGAATTCATTCAAAATGTTTGATAAAGTAAGACATAAAGTCATTTTATCCAACCTGCTTTATGTACTTTTGTACTTTATACATAGACAATGTGTATTGTCTGGATAATAGTACATAAAGCAAAAAGGTCTTCCTCGTAATTAGTGTAAAGCTTTGTAAGTGCTTTAAATTGATGTTCTCCAGTTTCGATTTGGTTAGAATGTCCACTGGGCTTCACTGCCATGGTCATTCTCTTTCTTCCACTTGTTGTCTTCGACTTCAATTGGAATGT
>CM067167.1:173764959-173767459 GCA_034093135.1 Erigeron breviscapus
GGCTTGAATCTTGGAGGGACAGACACGTAACCAAAGTCACGTGTGTTAACGAGGGTGGGAACAACAGTCATGTTCTTGTTTTAAGAAAAGATTAAGAAAGAGAAATATTTGAATATCTATGTATATAGACTTGTTTAAACTTAATAATTTTAGCTCATATATCATTACGTTTTTATGATACCTTCCAATCTACCATTGTATCAAAAAAAAAAATATTTATTTAAATGTCTCGAAAATAAATAACTACTAGTAGTCTACTACTTTATTTAATCAAAATTGGTCAATTATTTATCCCCCTCTTTTTTTAGGTTTTAGGTACAAGTAACACAAAAAAATTAAAACATCTCTGACTTAATTATTATTACCTTATTTACTTTAAAACCTTAAGTAATGTTCTAAAACTACTCTTAATAATAAATTAAATATTTATCTCTCAATTCTTAAAATAACAACAATACCCTTTTTTTATCTATACTTTATATTATACTTCTATATCTATACTTCTATATCTATACTTCTATATCTATACTCTATATCTATATTCTATATCTATACTTTATATCTATACTTCTATATTTATACTTCTATATCTATACTTCTATATCTATACTCTATATCTATACTTCTATATCTATACTTCTATATCTATACTTCTATATCTATACTTCTATATCTATACTTCTATATCTATACTTTATATCTATACTTCTATATTTATACTTCTATATCTATACTTCTATATCTATACTCTATATCTATACTTCTATATCTATACTTCTATATCTATACTCTATATCTATACTTCTATATCTATACTTTATATCTATACTTCTATATTTATACTTCTATATCTATACTTCTATATCTATACTTCTATATCTATACTTCTATATCTATACTTCTATATCTATACTTCTATATCTATACTTCTATATCTATACTTCTATATCTATACTTCTATATCTATACTCTATATCTATACTTCTATATCTATACTTCTATATCTATACTTCTATATTTATACTTCTATATTTATACTTCTATATCTATACTTCTATATCTATACTCTATATCTATACTTCTATATCTATACTTCTATATCTATACTTCTATATTTATACTTCTATATCTATACTTCTATCTATATTCCTTTATAATAATTATTTCATCCCCCATTTTTTGAAAGTATTACAAAATGGTTACATACGAAAGTATAAATTCCCTTAATAAACATTTATCTCTCAATTCTTAAAATAACAACAATACCCTTTTTTTATCTATACTTCTATATTCTATACTATATCTATACTTCTATATTTATACTTCTATATCTATACTTCTATATCTATACTCTATATCTATACTTCTATATTTATACTTCTATATCTATACTTCTATACTATACTCTATATCTATACTTCTATATTTATACTTCTATATCTATACTTCTATATCTATACTTCTATATTTATACTTCTATATCTATACTTCTATATCTATACTCTATATCTATATTCTATATCTATACTTTATATCTATACTTCTATATTTATACTTCTATATCTATACTTCTATATCTATACTTCTATATTTATACTTCTATATCTATATTCTATATCTATACTCTATATCTATACTTCTATATCTATACTTCTATATCTATACTTCTATATCTATACTTCTATATCTATACTTCTATATCTATACTCTATATCTATACTTCTATATCTATACTTTATATCTATACTTCTATATTTATACTTCTATATTATACTTCTATATCTATACTCTATATTTATACTTCATATCTATACTTCTATATTTATACTTCTATATTCTATATTCTATATTTATATTCTATATCTATACTTCTATATCTATACTTCTATATCTATACTTCTATATCTATACTTCTATATCTATACTTCTATATCTATACTTCTATATCTATACTTCTATATCTATACTTCTATATCTATACTTTATATCTATACTTCTATATTTATACTTCTATATCTATACTTCTATATCTATACTCTATATCTATACTTCTATATCTATACTTCTATATCTATACTTCTATATTTATACTTCTATATCTATACTTCTATATCTATACTCTATATCTATACTTCTATCTATATTCTTTATAATAATTATTTCATCCCCCTTTTTTTTAGGTTTTAGGTACAAGTAACACAAAAAAATTAAAACATCTCTGACTTAATTATTATTACCTTATTTACTTTAAAACCTTAAGTAATGTTCTAAAACTACTCTTAATAATAAATTAAATATTTATCTCTCAATTCTTAAAATAACAACAATACCCTTTTTTTATCTATACTTCTATATTTATACTTCTATATCTATACTTCTATCTATATTCCTTTATAATAATTATTTCATCCCCCATTTTTTGAAAGTATTACAAAATGGTTACATACGAAAGTACTAAATTGCCCTTAATAAACACCCCTATGTTATGGAAAGGGTTATT
>CM067167.1:173772459-173809795 GCA_034093135.1 Erigeron breviscapus
ACGCCTTTAATCACCACATCAAGTTTATTAATTTAATACTCGTACAAAAGTTATTTTGATGGGCCGGGTCCGTTGAGCTTATATTTCCCAACACTAATGGTGATTAATTTATTTGATATTTGATTTGATGCATGGTCATATGTTTAAAATACTCTTTCTTTTGGGTTAATGTATTGATAGTCATAAAACTTGATTTGGCTTCAAAATGCATGCATATAATACAATAATTATTACAGTAGTATAAGATAAATTAGTGTTTGACTTCGTTGTCTAGCAGTCCAGCTAAAAACCAAGAACATAAACAAAGTGGATGCTATGCATGCTCCCTTTTACATTGCCCCAAAAGTGTGCTATGACCTGTTTCCCACATTTCTTTGACCTAATTTTTCCTTCCTTTTTTTTCTTCTTTTCTTGACTTAATAGTTATATTAACATAAAGAAAAATTTCTTAGTAAAATTGGCGTTTATAAGACCATTTTTAACTCATCATTCTATTATTTATAAAAAGTATCATTATATCATCACCACTTCTCTTTAACTCAATAACTCATCACCTTCAAATTGTACATCTCTTTAACAAAAAATTATGTTCCAAATATCATATCTTAGTAATAATCAAACTTCAACTAGTAAATGAAAATAAATCCGCAACTAACTTCATAGTAAGTATATATGTATATTAATTAAGATATAATAATTAATAGAAGTGGTAGTCACACGGAGATATGCATAGACATATATAATGCCCACATACATTTTTGGGTGGTGGTGGTACCAATTCAATCTTAATATTGTTGGTTCCTTGCACTTGCATTGCTTCAACCACTTATACAATTGCTTTATATCTTCTTATTATTATTATAATTGTTTGCTTCACTTTGACTTACATAATCATTTAACATGAAAACATGGGATTGTATTCGTCTTCATATTCGAATTAAATTTACGTGTGCCAATTGTAGTCTATCCTTCAATTCACTCCCATTATCGGATGATATATACCACATTACATTACAATAATAAATATATAACAATGCTATAAAAATTCTTTATGCATTTAATTTTTACCATTATTTTTTTTTAGTTTCTCAGTATTAATAATAGGGATTACAAAGGGAATATATAAGTCTTGCTTAGCTAATCAATCGACATGAAGACCTTTTATATATCACATATACATTATCACAAAGGAATTGCTAAATAACGATAATTGTTCTTGTTTTTAATATGTTTATATATATATATATATATATACTGTAAATGTTATGTTAATAAAAGTTCACATGCATTTGACTTGGTTTGGATCGATAGAATGCATAGTGTTGGGAAATACCACTAACAAGTTAGTAATGTGCGAATTGATCAACACTGACCAATAATTGTGTTTCCAGTTGTGATTCGGTTGATGCAAACATAAAACTTGGTACCACAATTGAGTAGGTCCCATTAACGTTTTGAGAAATCTCTAGTCCCGTTCAACAAATAGTTTGACGCCATGAATTTCTAAACGTGCTTAGTTTAAATGTTTAAGTATGAATATAACTTCAAGTGCTACATTTTCGACTAAAATAATGGGAAATGATAAACAATAAGATTTTGATTTTATTTTATTTTTTATATAAAAAACCTCCGAACGAGACTATGTTTTAGTTGGTATTACATACACAAAAGGTAATGTTATATCCACCTACATCTTATACCTAAATCATCCTCCTACACATACAAATGATGATGTGTCTATACCCACTTCTTTCACCTCATCCTATCTTTTAATTTTGTCAGTGAGCACAAATTGTAAGACTAATTATCGATGTTTTTCTTATATTAATACATAACATTTAAACATACCATGAAGTCATGAACTATATTTATCATTTTTCATAAAACAAAATATAGCTTCAAATTTACATATGGATTTGAGCCCGTGACCCAACTCTTAAGTAACATACATAGCATAGCCTAAGTCTAGTAGAAAAGTATAACTGAGATTATCACAAACTAAGGTCCTTTGAGGGTGTATGAAAATTTAAATTTTTAATTCGAATGATACTTAAGTGTCTGATCATATAAAACACGATCATAGTGATATGAATTAAAGATGAGATCAATCAGCTGAGAAAGGTAAGTAGAAACAGATCTGAACACAGTTTGAAGAACTTCCTGAGCTTTCTATATTGAACATAATCGTGATATGTTTTAGCAAACTATTGGAACTTTCTGATCAGACCTGAATCGCCCTAGAGCAAGCTCAAGCGTCCAATCCCACAAATAAGATTTTGGAAGTACGGTTAGCAGAACAAATCACGTTGCATGCCAACAGATTTCAAATTAGAATTTCAAAGCCAAACTAACCCCCAGATAAGGGAAAATCAAAGAAAACGTAACAAAGAGTGGAAAAGGAACAATGATGTTAGTAAAACAGTAGCTAAAAGACATCGCGTCAAAGGCAAAAAGAATGGTTTTCTGTCAAGAATATCAGGAAAAGCGTCTTTAACTGACTACGTCAAAACATGAAACATCACTTGTTTGTTGTGTCACTGACTGAAAACAAAAACATATAAATAAGAAATCTGTCCACTTGGCGTGAAGTGTAAGATAAAGAGATGGAGAATAGAAAATGCAGATCAAGATTCTTCACAATGCTACTTACCTTTGTGTTAATGGATGTATCTTTCAAGGGTTTTAAAGCAATTGCAAAAGCTGATCCACAGGTTGCAGCAATGTTTGTATTTGGAGACTCGCTAACGGACAATGGAAATAACAATTATCTCAACTCCCTTGCAAAAGCAAACTACAATCCATACGGTGTGGATTTTGGTGGTTTTGCTTCTGGTCGTTTTAGTAATGGCAAGACCATCATCGACTACCTTGGTTGGTAACTCATTGTTTGCTCCTACACATACACACACACACATAACTAAAGCTTATTGAGTAATATGTATACCTGGCTACTAAAGGTGAAAAATGGGTGGGTCAGGTAGCAGGTCAACTTGAGGTTGGGTTATTGTCTTTAACAGGTAAAGTATCATTTATTGCAACCTTCATACCAGCTGGTACGGAACAAATATGATTCCTAATTTACAAATAGTGAACAAGTACGATACTTAATTTGTAGGGATAAGTACCTGAGAATGTAATGAACTACACAAAAATGTTTATGTTGTGTAATGAACTACTCGGATGTTTATTGTAGGCAATGAACTTTTAAATCCCGGTTATTGGATGTAACTGGGTATATGTGGCAACCATATAAGCTGCCACTTGTAAGTTTTTGATTGGTCGGATACATCCAATAACCAGGATTTGTAAGTTCATTGCATACAATAAACATCCAAGTAGTTCATTACACAACATAAACATTTGTGTATAGTTCATTACATTCCCAGATACTTATCCCTAATTTGTATTATGTAGAGGTTGCTAGTTCAACGCAATTACCTAAAAATGGGCTCATCTAATTTAGATTTCATCTCTAATGGGTTAAATGGGTCCTAGTAGCATTGTTAATATGTGTGAATGTGTGTGATGCTTGCCTTTCAAAAAAGAAATATCAAAGTCAAAAAACAAAGCTAATTCTGGAAAAAGAAGTAATTTTAGTTGTACCTTGAAAGAAACCCTTGTGTGTGATGCTTATTTATTGGTCTCATCAGGGGATTTGTTGGGACTTGCACTTCTTCCAGCCTATGCAAGTCCTGATGCTACAGGAAGAAACATAATGCAAGGGGTGAACTATGCATCAGCTTCAGCAGGAATTCTTGAAGCAACGGGAAGAAATTTAGTAATGTCCACCAACCATGATTTTGTTTTAACTTAATGAAGATTAATGTTATCGACTTGGCTTATAATCATATAACAGAACCACATACCTTAAAAAGAAATGATGCAAGACTCACATGGTGGTTGAACAGGGTGAACGAATCAGCTTTAGGCAGCAAGTCGAGAACTTTGCAAGCAACTTAAATCAGCTGAAGAATGCAATGGAAGGGGAAGAACTGAGCCAATACCTGAGAAAATCGTTAGCAGTTGTAATCATGGGAAGCAATGATTACATCAACAACTATTTGCTAACTTCTTTTTATGCCACTAGTCAGATATATACACCCACAGCCTATACAAATCTTCTGATACAGCGATACATGCAGCAAATCTCGGTAACTCCTGCCATACCTTCACTTGAACTGCTTTGTGGCCACCACCATACTACTCGTATATGAAAAGTGGATGCAAAAAAGGTCTAGAGTTAAGATACATCAGCAGATTTAGACAAAAAAAAACATGAATGACCTAAAACATTGCTTAAAAATGTTTCTCTAGGCCGTTGCTAGTACATAGAGCCATAGAGGTAGCAAATGCAACCCATTTAGTTATTCAGGTTGGCCAATTGGGTTATCAGCTTAACCCACAAACCAGAAAATAATTGAAAAATAATAGGAACTTTATTTAATAGGTTGACCCACCAACCTATTTGACCTTAAACCATTTGACCAACCCAGCAACCTACTAACGCGGCAACCCATTTGACCTTTATGACCTTAAACCCACCTGTTTGACCCGAAATAACCCACCAACCTATTTTACCTGAAATCATCACGCCAACCTACCAACCTGCCAACCCGTGTGACCTGAAACCAACCCACGAACCTGTTTCTAACCAACGGTATGATTTAAGTGGGCCGAAAGTCGCCCAAAGTGTCATTTCGATTTTAAAACCTCCTAAATCATGCTATTCATGAAATGAAATAAGTTGACACACTATTTATTAATTAAAACTTGAAAAAAAGAAGTATTTCATGTCAACCCAATCCAGATTGAACCATTTTGACCCATTACCTGCCTCACCAACCAATATTGATACATTTACTGCAGAAAGGGCTAGTTTCTGCAAACTGATCAATCCGTTTACTTTGTTGCAGGCTCTCTATAGTTTAGGACTCAGAAAGTTTTTTATAGCAGGGATTGGACCCCTAGGTTGCATTCCTAATCAACTAGCCACCAACTTTGCTCCACCCGGAAGATGTGCACCTTTAGCAAATGACTTGGCAGTCATGTTTAACACACAACTCAGATCTCTAATCATTCAACTTAACACAAACAATACAGATGCCATATTTGTTTATGGAAACACCTACGATGCCGTCAGTGACATACTAAAGAACTCCAATAGCTATGGTTTGTATGAAGTGAACACATGTGTACTTTACTTTTACTTGACTATTCTATGACATGAATCTAATAGCATATGCCATTGTGTTGCAGGATTCACAGTCAATGATAGAGGGTGTTGTGGTATTGGAAGAAATCAAGGACAGATTACTTGCCTTCCGTTGTCAGTTCCATGCATCAACAGAGACCAGCATGTTTTTTGGGATGCCTTCCATCCATCGCAAGCAGCAAATCAAATTCTAGCCGAAAAAGCATACAGTGGTCCACCATCTATTAGTTATCCAATTAATGTTAAACAAATGGCAGAATTATAACTCTGTGACTCATTTAATATTTGGACTATTGTTGGTTATATATGAAGCTCATCTGAAAATATATGAATAATGTGGATACAGGACACAGAAATGTCATAATATTGGTTAAGGTGCATTGCCTGTAATGTTCTTCAACCTTATACATTTCATATAAGTAGATTCGTAACATGTTTCACACTTTACACTATACTTCATTAAACCTCTATGTGGCTGTGGTTATGACTCTAGGTAGCAAAGGAGAAGTACCAGTGTCTCAGTTGTGTACCATACACAATAACACCAAATGCAGGAGATATAACAAAAAATAAAATCAGTAGCGATATATATATATATATATATATATATATATATATATATATATATATATATATATATATTATAGCATATTTTACTAGGAAAATAAGTTTATTTTACCATCATTATGTAATCTAAGACAAATCAAAAGTTGATGGCTGCCATAACAAAGAAAGAAATGCTACAGTTACAAAAGAATTACAAAGAGAATTGGTGCCACATCATTTTGTAAACACTTTTTGTAGTTCTTATGTAACTTTGGCATTTCTCATATTTGAAAAGCATGGCATACATTAGAAGCAAGATAATAGGATATGAATCATCAAAGTTAAGTATTCTTGACATGATAAGGGATATCAGAGATGCTAAAAACTGAAGTATTATTTCCCAAGAAAGGTTATCCAAGATAAATTATCAATAAGATTGTTACAAAATACAAGGTCCAGAGACACAAAATAAACGTCTCGAATTCACAATTATAATCACTCTGGGGTTACTACTAGTCTACTAGGCCTGCGATGTGTTCACTGGAACCCATTTTAAGTTTTTAAGCTCTACATTCTCATCCTTCAAAACCACTACTTTTACCTACGGAACCCATGTCACATAGATATAAATGTATAATGGTGAGCTTCACCATACAACATGTACAGGCAACCAAACCTAGAAATAACCATAGGATAACTGCCTGATACACTAACTACACAATATAGCTGTTTTTGGTTCTAAACTTGAATATACATCTTTGTTGGATAAACTTTGGCTTCAGAAAACTGATAATGATAGAAAAAAGGTTCCTTGGGGATGTATTGACTTACTTAGGTATATCACATCTCATATCCAGTAGCATTCTATAAAGTATGTTTCACAAACCAACCTCAATCAAATACCCTCTCCCCGGTTGAAAATAAGAGGAAAATAACAGAACTGGCAATACAGAGCAATCCTGGTATAAAAAAGACAGCCCTCCAGCTGTCAGGACTTGACAGATCTGAATTAGTAGTTTTTGCAGCTTCAAGAAGCTGACCAGTAAGCTCAACCCCGATAATACCAGCTAATGTTCCAGCTGTGTTGGAGACTCCCATCACAATTCCAGCATATCGAGGAGCAATATCCATGTGATTTACTGCAAATCCAGCTCTCCCTAATGCCAGGAAGCCAAGAGCCATGGAAGAACAAAATACGACCCCATTAGATGTCCTAAAAATAGGAAGCGCCATTAAAGAGATCGCGGACACTAAAAAACCCACAGTATTCAAAAGCTTGCGCGTGTTTGTCACACTCAAGATTCTTCTTGTTACCAGGTAGTCAGCAATTATCCCACCAATGTTTGAGAAAACGAACATGTTAAGATATGGCATCATCTTAGACGAACCCATTTCCTGAAGACTAAACTTCAAGCCAAGTTCAAAGTATGTAGGTAACCAGTTCATAAGCACATACAAAGCATAATGGAATGTAAAATTGTTCACAACTATAGCCCAAACTGGAAAGCTGAGAAATATTTTCCTCCATGGGATTTGAGAAGTTCTATCTGCCTTCAACTTTTGATTATCTCTGATTGGCAACAAAGATTCTCCAAAACCAGCTGCAGTTGCTTTTGGATGCTCCGAACGAGGTGGATCACTAGCAAATCTGAACCAAAGGAGAGACCATGTGCCACCTAAAGCTGCTTCAGCAAGAAATACAGATTGTGGGCCTTTAAACTTCACTAAGCTAGGTAGGACAAGCATACCCAAAGCAGCACCTAGGTACATTCCGGATGTTGTGAGAGAAAGAGACCTTGACCGCTCATGTGGAGGGACCCACTGTGCTAAAACAGTGTGAATAGAAGGAAAAATGAACCCTTGAGCTACCCCAACAAGCAATCGAGCTATAACTAAAGCCAACACTCTATTCGGGTCTAAGGGACACAAGGCACAAGTTAGAGACCATATTACAAATGAAAAAAGGAGAACACGCCTTCCCCCAATCTTCTGTGCTGCCCACCCACCGGGTACCTGAGAAAAAGCATATCCATAATAGAAAACTGACAGTATCGTGCCTTTGCTTGACTGACTAATTCCCGCAGCATCTGCAGCAATAGTATACGCGATTGAAAAGCCCACACGTTCGACGTAACACACGGAAGTACAGATGAAAGTCAAAATGACAATCAAATAGCGTATAGGGAACTTGTTACCCCTCATCCTTTAGCTTGCTTTGTTTAAAACTGAACTTTTTTAGGCCACTTTGTTATTGTCTTCTGATCCACTACATGATCTTCACAACTGTGCCTTTGGAAGAAGACGTTTCAAGTGACCTAAATTAACAAAGAATTATAACTGCAACAACAGAAACAGACGAAAGACGTTAATCAAAATGTATGCCATTGACAAATCATTGCAAAAAACTTATTTCCTCTAAAAAATAACCCAAACTAAAAGTTAATTTTTTCTACTTACTGGTAGATCAAAAGACCACAGGCATCAAAAATCAGAAGAAAAAAAAAAATCCTAATTACTAAGGTGAACAAGTACATTGATCAACCAACAAAAAAAAATGTCAAAGAAACAAGAAACTTGCAAACTAACAACAAAATGTTACACCTTTATGATAAGTTAGTCATAAACTAATCAACTGAAACTCTACGCAATACGTCCAGGGAATCGAAATGGCTGTATGACCCTGCACATTACTAACCCACTTAAAAATTTTAAAACTTGACACAAATTTACAATCAGTTTATATAATGCAAGTGATTTCAAGAAACCCAAAGTTACACACATATTAAAAATGTATAAACTTTTTTGTCCTTTTCTTTAACTAACTGAACTGGGTCATTTCTCAAACTCATTAAAATGAAATACTAAATTTTAAGCCTATCACAACACAGCATTAATCATTTATCATAATAATAATTGCTAAAGTTAATTACTTGCATTTTGCAACAACATTAACACAAAATTTAAAAAGTAAAATGAAGAATAATGAGTACCTGATTTGAGTGTGAGAATGTCTCCACATGGTTAGAAAGAAAGAAAATTGGGAGACACATGTAAATAGGGTTTTTGAAGAAAAAACAGGTTTATTATAGAGATAGAGATATACAGTACGTATTTATTTGTAATTGATGATATGATGTTGTAGTTAGTTGGGTTTTTTTACAAACCCAAATTGACCCCCAAAATATATAAACGTGGGAAATGAATTATGCTGCTATTCTAACTTAAGCAGGGATATATTTGTATTTTAGGATAAACGACAAATCAGTGTCATCCCTTTTGGTGGTCGACATATTTCGGTTATTTTGTGTTTTCCAGATCGGGTTTGAAATGTGGGTTCGAAGTCCGATTATCTATACTAACTTATAAAAAGAATAACGTTAAAAATTACATGAAAAAATGTCTAAAATACCATTAATGATTATATTATACTATCAGTCTTTTATTTTTTTAAATATCTTTACTAACAGTCTACATTAATTACTTTTACATCAATTATCTATACCACTTGACGCCGCCTCTACCCAACAGTCGTCTACCACCACACCGTCGTCGCCACAAACACTGCCGCATTGCACGGATACCGTGCTAGTTCGTTTAAATGTCATTGTAAAATTTTGAGTTATCACCCCATGATGATAAACTTATAACATATTTATTCATTTACAACAAATATATGTATGTTTATACAAAAATACGACTATTTAAAATAGTGATCGTGGTAAATTAACAAAAGAAAATTAAGATCTATAACTACCCTAAAAAAATTTCAGTAACGATAAACACTTTACTTTTAAAAGTAGTTGTTAACTGGTTTTGTATCTTGTTGTTTCACATATTCATCCGTTTTAAAGAAAAATCTAGATTAATTATCGAAATAAAAATGATAGTCTAGGTTGGCCTTTATGGCTTGTTAGGCCTACTTACTTGATGTATTTTTTTCCAGTGTCTTAACGAACGTTAATTTATTAAAATATATTTTTTTATTGTTCAAAAACAATCTATACTAAAGAACTTGTATTTGTAATTGAGTAATATATAAAAGAAAAGGGTAGTAAATAAATTCTCAATAAGAAAATGATTTGTATTTTTTTAAGATTTACCACCTACGACACTTTATATTACACCATAACGATCGACCATAGTCTTAAGTTGGCGGCCATCGAAGTCGACGCTACCATCCCTACCCCCTTGTCTTGAAAAACAATTCAAATTTATTATTAAAATTAAAAAAATTAACTTAAATTTGAATTTAAATATTTCAAGACGAACCGCTAACTCCGTTCCTGCCCTCTCTCCAGAACTCCAATTTGGCTACGTACCACTCGAATGCGATTTTAGTTATAATAGATTTTAAAAGTTACTACTTAACTTTATATTTCATTTCTTATAAAAAAATTGTATGATCAACAATATGAAGTAGTTTTTAAAAGCGGTTACTTAATTCTATATTTAAATTTGTGCAAAATCAAGTCTTTTTGTGGTCACAAGATTGTGCATACATTGTTTTAGAATCAATCTCGAGTAATTCATGAATAACCGTGACCATTTTTTTTTAAGGATAATGATAAATCAACGTAACTTATGTCATTATGTGTCTAAACATTAACCTAATCATAAGATGATGATATGTGAAAAAATCAAAAGGATAAGATTAAGAAAGAGACTTAGTGCATTCCACGTGTCCAATTTTTAAGGTTTTAGGTTGATTAATCATTTGCCTTTTTTTAATCATTCTCAATTTCATTGCTCTTGTTACGGATAATTGTTATCATTTAATTTTTTTTTTTAAAACTACAAATTTAATATATCTTAAAGATATTATAAATAGTGATAAATTTATAAATATTATAAAATTCAAGGAGAATAATAAAAGTTTTAATAATAATACTAATTACGTTTTATGTTTCTCAATAATGATCCAACCCGGGGCGTTTTAATCATTTTCAAAGGCCTAAATTGATTTATAAAATGGGGGCTTATCGATTGTACTTTGTACATACTAATTTTTGACAGATTTTTGGCTAATTTCTTAACAACTTAAGTCGAGTGAAAAAGAGACTTTCAAAAATGAACTTTGGACTTTTTTTTCTTCCAAATACCAACTCCTATATATACACATATTCATGCAAAAACCGGGCCTTAAAAATTTAGAGGATTAGCTTTAGCAGTTTCCCCCCGTCTGATCCAACTCAACTACTATTGTAACTTTCATTTTGTCCTCCTAAATTAACTAAGTTAAAGGACCTAGCTGGCATGGTATGTGATTTTGGATTCTCCATTGCAAATGACACATAGCTTGATGACCTTATAAGAAGAAGAAGCATAGTTGGTACAACAACAATATTTCTACTAGGCCTCACCTTTCTTCGAATATATGTATTCGAATTGACCATCTACACTCTCTGTTTCCCTGGACCGTTGCCTAAGCCATAGTGTAGATACGGGGTGGTCCTTCATGTCTGCCCATCCCAGTTACCGGACATGGACAGCCACACGCCAGCTTATAGATATATATTCAAAGTCAATACCACAAAAAAATAGTTTTGATATACTATTTGAAAACCCAAAAGAAAAAATGTAAGAAACCAAGTTGTAATCCGTAATTTTAAACCTGAAAGGGATCCTATGTGGTAAAATATGAATATTGTTAAAAAAAAAAGAATAGACGTTTTCAATATATTTATTTGAAAACCCAAAAGGAAAAACATATGAAAAAAACCAAGAAGTAACTCGTATTAAAAAACCCGAACGGGATGCGATTTGACAAAATCCGAATAATGGTGCGGATTATAACATGGACGAATAGTAACTCGCCACGCATGCAAGTTACTATTCTCAATCTATTGAATTAGTATAGTATATAATTACGTTTTATATTTCAACAAAATGATCCAACCCGGGGCCTTTTAATCATTTTCAAGGCCTAAACTAATATATCAAATGGGGGCTTATCGATTATACTTTGTACATACTAATCTTTGACACATTTTTGGCTTATTTTATTAACAACTTAATTCAAAAAGTGAAAAAGAGACCTTCAAAAATGCACTTGGATTTTTTTTTCCCCTCAAAAACCAACTCCTATATATACATATTCATACAAAACACGGACCTTAAAAATTTAGAGGCTTAGCTTTAACAGTTTTGCCTTTTTAACACCCGGTGTCCGATTCAACTCAACTATTGTAACTTTCATTTTGTCCTTCTAAATTAAGTTAAGGACCTAGCTGGCATGGTATGTGATTTTGGATTCTCCATTGCAAATGACACATAGCTTGATGACCTTATAAGAAGAAGAAGCATAGTTGGTACAACAACAATATTTCTACTAGGCCTCACCTTTCTTCGAATATATATATAAAATAACAACATTTAGTTCCTGACAATGAAAGTGCAAATATTAATATCATTACAATTTACTACGAGTATGTATTCGAATTGAACCATAAAACTAATTATTTTTGCATTAACAACATACGAATTGATTCTGGAGTATATATATAGTCAACTTATAATTTACTTAGTTTTGTTTATAAGTTAATCAATTGATTAGAAAAAGAAAAAAGTTGTATACATATATGATATATAACGTAGTGTATATTACAGATTGAGACCAAGTAGTCCTTACGACAAAGGGAAGATTTTGAATATATATATATCATATTTCTTGCAACGGATACCATACCTTTGGTTCAATCACACTATTATCTCTTTTGTAGCACTCTAAAATTGCATTCCAACAACAGTAGGTGGTCCTTATATAATATTTCTTGAATATGCAAAATCCTTCAACTATATATATATATATATATATCTATATATATATATATATATATATAGGGGAAAGATAATTATAGTACATGTGTAAGTTAACTTACTTCTTTCTTCTTCCTTCCATCTCCGACCACCACCACCACCACCATGATCATCTCCGACCACCACCATGATCCTCCGGCGACGGTGACCATCTCCGGCGAGACTTACACATGTGTAAGTACAACTTTTTTAGCATTTAGGGTTTAAAATTTCTAGGTTTTTTCCTTCGCGAGACAACCACCACCAGCCACCATCATCTCCGACCACCCCAACCACGGAGCCGGCGCCGGCAGCAAGGGCTTCGCCCGTACCGTAGCAAACCGTCACCATCTCTTGGATCGCCGCCCATCAAATCCATACGATTCTCATATGCGTCCCTTGACGGTCAGTTTAGAACGGATAAGGGTCTCTGGCCCGTACCGTATCCACCCGAAAACGAACCTGATTCTCGCCGGAAAGTTAACTTACACATGTGTAAGTTAATTTACACATGTGTAAGTCTCGCCGGAGGATCATGGTGGTGGTCGGAGATGATCATGGTGGTGGTTGGCGGCGGCAGTCTCGTCGGAGAAGAAGGAAGAAGAAAGAAGTAAGTTAACTTACACATGTACTTTTTGTACTTTTTTTCCCCCTTGTATTACAAATAACCCACCCTATATTAGAAATCCGTCACTGGTATGCATTTTTTGAATTTTTTTTGTGAAAATAAGAAAAAAAAAATTCCGATAAATTTTATTTTTTCTTTTAGGTATATTTTTTTTTATTTTAATACGTACAAATATTTTACTCTGGCATTTCGGTTGGGTTGTTTAGTATGGTTTAATGGAACCGAATACACACAAAATGAGAATAGATAACAACTTATTTATACTATTGAACTAATTTATATGTGATAACAACCTAAGTTCTTATCCATAAACGATTTACAAAATTGTGTAGCTTTACTAACACGTTTGTTGATCCAACAAAAGAAAATGATTAATAATACTATGTCTTATTTAAAAAGTGTGTATTATGAAACTAGTATCTATAAACGATATGTTCCTGGTTCATGACACATATACACAAACGCCAAAATCAAAGGTTATGGTGAAAGTGTTCGAAAACAACAATATGATTAGTCATGACACATATACACAAACGCCAAAATCAAAGGTTATGGTGAAAGTGTTCGAAAACAACAATATGATTAGTCGGTTAGATCACATACACACACAAAACTCGACCAACTTCTCAAATAATCTGTAAAAGAAATCACCCGTCTCCCATTATTTTGTTAAAGGTAATGAAAAAGAAAATACATGCATTATATGTAAGTATAAACTAAATCAGTAATTTATTACATCTAATACAACCAATGAATTGCTTTCCAGTGACTTATTATAAATAAATACAGCCTAAATTATAAGGGTACTAGTTTAAGATGATGAGTCACTAAATTACTTGGAGACACACACATAAGACACGTAATTCAAAAGAGGGTATGGAATGTATTTTCCAGGGATATGCACTGCATGTATTTTGAGTATAAAAACATTAACATATCAACTTTTTTCTATTGGTTTGAAAGTCCATAGGGTATGAATTTGCATACCCACACTTGAACGTGCGTCCGCCCTTGATACTATTTATATAAAATCAACTCAAACCTATATATATATATATTCAATCAATCTGCATTACCAATCAGTTCAACAATATATACTACAGCTTTCAGCTCATTCTTCAGCTAAAGAGGGAGATAGATGGCTGGCTTTATTATGAGACTTATATTCCCATTAGTTACGATAACTTTACTTCTTTCGGTATATGATGTTGCTGGCGCTACCAGGAAATATGAGTTCAATGTGCGTCTCATTGAATGTCATTCGATGTTATATCTAGCTAGTTAATTTGTTATTTTTCGCTGTGTATGTAGTTTAGCATATATATTGATATCACATTACATTTTGTGTCAACAGATTCAGCTGCAAAATGTGACGCGGCTATGCCACACCAGGAGCGTGGTTACGGTGAATGGGAAATTTCCAGGTCCACGTGTCGTTGCAGGGAGGGTGATCGCTTGCTTATCAAAGTTAACAACCATGTCTCCGATAATATTACAATCCACTGGTACCAGAGCTGCATCTTTTGTTAATTTTCTGACACGATATATAGTATTATAGATACAAGTTAACATTTTTTTATCTGATCATATATATTATTTCATGTTTTCCATGCTAAACAGGCATGGTATCCGGCAGCTAAGAAGCGGATGGGCTGATGGGCCAGCTTACGTTACACAATGTCCCATTCAAACTGGGCAGAGTTATGTGTACAACTATACAGTAGTTGGACAAAGAGGAACTTTGTTCTGGCATGCACATATATCATGGCTACGTGCAAGTGTTTACGGTCCTCTGATCATTCTCCCCAAGCTTCATGTCCCATACCCTTTTACAAAGCCCTACAAAGAAGTTCCCATCATCTTTGGTAATTAATTTATATGCTACTATAAAGTCGCGAATTTTTGAAGTCACTTTGTACTTAATTAGTTGTAATATTGCATGTGATCATATATATGATGCTTTCCTGCAGGTGAATGGTTTAATACAGATCCAGAAGCCATAATTGCGCAAGCAACGCAAACTGGTGGAGGTCCAAATGTTTCTGATGCCTATACTTTCAATGGCCTTCCTGGTCCTTTGTATAACTGTTCTGCTAAAGGTATTTCTTATACGAGTACAAGATATGTAAACTGCCATGTATTTCAATTATATATACACACATGAATGTAATGTTGATCATGTTTATGAAATTGGCAGACACATTCAAGCTGAAGGTTAAGCCCGGAAAGACATACCTGCTTCGGCTGATCAATGCAGCACTCAATGATGAACTCTTTTTCAGCATAGCAAACCACACCCTTACAGTTGTTGAGGCTGATGCCATTTATGTTAAACCTTTCGACACTCAAACACTTGTACTAGCTCCTGGTCAGACAACCAATGTCCTTCTCAAGACCAAATCGAAAACTCCTGGTGCCAACTTTCTCATGTTAGCTAGACCATACGTAACCGGACAAGGAACCTTTGACAACTCCACGGTTGCTGGTATTCTTGAATACGAGTCATCCATTTCTATGAAACGTCTTCCACTTTTTAAACCCACATTACCATCTTTGAATGACACTTCATTCGTGACGAAATTTTCAAACAGACTACGAAGTTTAGCTAGTGCACAATTCCTCGCTAATGTCCCACAAAAGGTCGACAAACATTTGTTTTTCACCGTAGGTCTAGGGACAAGTCCTTGTGAGAAAAATAAAACTTGCCAAGGACCGAATGGAACTAGATTTGCAGCCTCGATTAACAATGTGTCCTTTGTACAACCAAGCACCGCCCTTCTTCAGTCCCACTATTTTGATCAATCAAAGGGTGTTTACAGTCCTTATTTTCCGGTCAGCCCATTGAATTGGTTCAACTATACAGGAACCCCTCCAAATAATACTTTTGTGAGCAATGGTACAAAACTGATGGTTCTTCCATATAATACGAGTGTTGAGTTAGTGATGCAAGATACCAGCATTCTTGGAGTTGAAAGCCACCCTCTTCATCTCCACGGCTTCAACTTCTTTGTTGTTGGTCAAGGGTTCGGAAACTACAATCCCAATACGGATCCAAAGAATTTCAATCTTGTGGACCCTATTGAGAGAAACACGATCGGTGTACCTTCTGGCGGGTGGGTTGCTATAAGATTTCTTGCGGACAATCCAGGTAGGCTCATATATATAACTTCAATCATATTACGTAGTACAATACATGTTTAACTAGCTTGTTCGTCATTGATTTGTTTCACTTTTAACGAACGTGACAATATATATCGAACTGCGCGCAGGGGTGTGGTTCATGCATTGCCATTTGGAAGTGCATACAAGTTGGGGATTGAAGATGGCTTGGCTTGTCCTGGATGGAAAACTCCCTAACCAGAAGCTTTTGCCTCCACCTGCTGATCTTCCAACGTGCTAAAGTTCCCTTTGATCACTCTTTCAGTTCATTTTTCAATATTCAGATTTATCGGATTTGTATGTTTGATATAACAATTTACTTCTCGGAGAGTTCACATTGTATGTTTCTAGCTTGTTTATGTGAGTCAACTACATTCTTATATAAAGTCTTATTTTATGATTACATGATAATTTTTTTTGAAAATGGACATATTTTAGGGGGTGTTTGTCAAAATAGTTTTTGGTATAAAAATTTTATGAAAATGGGTATTCTGGTAATCCAATTACCGGACTCACATTTTTAGGTCAAACCCAGTAATAGGAAAACCGGATTAATATATTTTAGTCAATCCGGTAATTGAATACCCGGACTAGCAGGTTGAAGTGACAGCTTTGCAGTTGACTTGACAAGAGGTGCAGTAAGAGGTGGTGGGTGAACAGGGGTACGGCTCATTTAACGAGACCGGATTTCCAATTACCGGACTCACTTTCAATATATATATAATATATATACATGTACTATAATTATCACTTTCAATATATATATATTGACCGGGTGTAACATATATGTTGTATCGATTTTCAGTGTATGTTATGGCTTCTTCTTCATCATCAGATCCATCATCACCTCCTATGATAACATTTCATGCATTGAAAGCGCAATGTAAAGAAGATATAGACGACAGGTATGAACTTTACTACAAGATTAATGACTGTAAGCTTATAATGGAACAAAGGAAGCTCGAACATCAGAAGAAAATAAAAGAAATAAAGAAAAGTGGTAACAGAATCATCCCAAGTGAAGAAATGCATAGCGAATATCTTGAGTCTACATTACCAAGCATCGATGAAATAACTTCTGAACTTGAGAAACTGCTAAAGTTGATTGACAAAAAGATCGACTATGCGACATATTATAAATTGCTAGCTGAAGACGGTTTCCGTTAGAAATTTTTTTAGTATTTTTAATATGTATTATTTAGATGTAATGCTTATATCGATCATTTTGTATTTATTATTTTAACATGTATTATTTTATGTTAAATTATTAATATGTCATTTTGATGTAAGACTAGTATTTTTAGTTGTTATTTATAAAAATATATATAAGAAAAACATAATAAAAACATCTTATTGACAACTGATATTTATTATAAAAAAAAATTAAACAGAATACATATATTGAATCTATCGAGCCCCACCCGTTCCACATCTGGGTCGGCCACGACAAACCCGGCTAGTTCTTCGCAGCGGCACCTGTTCTTGAACCTGTTCTTCTTGTTCATCTTCTTCTTCTTCGTCATTT
Organism: Erigeron breviscapus; assembly: GCA_034093135.1. NCBI lineage: Eukaryota > Viridiplantae > Streptophyta > Magnoliopsida > Asterales > Asteraceae > Erigeron > Erigeron breviscapus. Next base: position 173,790,325 of record CM067167.1, read on the forward strand.
CCCAAATTTGTAGCTGTGTGTTGAGATGAACTATCGAAATTCTGCATTGGAATAGGATCAAAGTTTCGTGCCGATTGACCAGAATGTGGGTAATAATCAGGTGCAAACACAGCTGGGGACACATTGAACAGATGGTATGGTGCAGTCGGGGTAAAAAAACCCGTGTTTTGTTGGGTGCCAGAAGTTGAGGCACCAGCCCATGAATTACCCGATTGGTAATTCTGAAAACCCGAGTTCGGTGACGGCCTGAACACAGGTTGGGTACCAAAACCGGAAGGACCAGCAACCCATGAAGCACCCTGTTCGTTTCCAAAACCGGAAGGACCAGCAGCCCATGAAGGACCCTGTGAGTTTTGAGAGGGAGGCATTTGAAATGGTTGCGACTCAGGAAGTTGAAAATGTTGTGAACTGTAATTCATACGTTCCTCCTGATTACCGTATGAAAATACTTCCCTTGGTATGGTTCTAAAGTCCCTAAATGCCTGGCTGTATTCCGGATATTGTTCCTGATAATGACGAGCTCACTCGTCAACATGTAATAGTCCCTCTTGCTGCGCACTTTAAATATTAGTAGCAATTTATAAAATATTAAACCAAAATTATTTTTAAAAAAATACTTACGAACAATTGTTGCTGAGACCCCCAAGCTGGATATTCGCGGAGGCTGGACCTGTCCTGGTCTACCGACAATGAAACTGTAACACCCCGCTAAAGCGGAATATACGGGATGCACAGACAAGCACAAAAGCACATAGTACAAGTTCCAACACGGCCAATAACATTAATAAAGAACAGAAGTACGATAGTTATTACAGAACATAAAATGAACTCAGAATAATCAATATTCTTAAGACAGAACAATTGTCTTTTGGGAACAGGTCTTGAACTTGAAATAGCAAGGAGAGTCTTCACGGCTCTTGATCTTGAACGCTCGGACAATCGCCAAAAGGATGAGCTTAGAGAGGAAGATTCCTATGCTAACATGATCTACTTACCCTATCCTGAAAAGCATGTAAGTTCAAAAGGTCAACTACAAAAGTAGTTGGTGAGGTTCACATAAAGTACTAGTACGTATACATATAATAATATGTAGAGTAGGAACAAGTCATAAGATCTGTACGTTTAACAAAAGTGCTTGATGATCGTAAGAATAGTACTAGAACATATAATGAACTTTAAATGAGTTGTCACTGCTAACCCGATTGGCCAGAACTGAACTGTAATGAACTTAAGTACATAATAATCAAGTACTTCACGAAGATCTAAATTAGAACAAGAACAGATAATATGCATCCTCCAGAACTGCGGAGAATGAGGGTGGGCCTACCCTAAACAGCGTTGTCCATAATTATCTACGGTTCAATCCCTGAACTGTGGGATATGAATTGATAGCAGTGAATAAGAACTGAACAAGTACAAGTACGAACTAGAATATGTTAAAGATCAAGTACAGTAGTATGGAGGTATTTAAGATCCTACCCATTCAAGACTTAAATACTCCCTTAAACAGTATAAATGTATTTAAGATCCTGCCCATTCAAGACTTAAACACTCTTTTAAATAGTTAGGAATCATATCATAAGTACTTCGTAAGATCATAAAATAAGTACCTCGTAAGATCATAAAATAGTACGTGAAATAGTTCAAGATTATAATATAGTACGTAAAGTAGTTCAAGAACATATGTACAAGTACACAGTAGTTTTCATGCTTTTCAGTCCCCGATAAAAGAACTTGAACAAAATGTACGAAAGGGGGATTAGTGAACTCACAGTGATCTGGTACAAGTACAGTTTATAGCACAGAGAACAAACACCGAGATAGATAAGTTATATCTATCGAAATCCAAGTACGTCTTGCTGGATGCCTAAGTACAAGTTATTGTTCATAGATATGTACACATATTAGTTCAAATGACTATTTAATTACTGAAATGTACTTGATGAACTGATGATTTGGTCCTTTGAAGATCTTTGAACGTTTTGACTCAAATGAGTTTAAATGGACTTTAAGTACATGAACTGGACTCGAACCGAACGTCTTAGAACTCACACATAAGTACTTATCGTGTTAATGAGTTGAATGTGTCTTAAATGTACTTTAGAACTTGGTTTAATGTACGTTGTCTTAGGTCGAATCATGAACTAGCTGTATTGTCAGTAAGTAGCCTTGAATGTGATTGATGGTGTTATGAACTGGTTTGGTGATTAATGATCAAGTGTGGTATGTTGTAGAACAAGTACAAGATCGTCTAGGGTTTTGGACTGCAAGATCGTCCCACTGTTTCTGGTTCAGGATCGTTTTGAAGTATAACTAGGGAGTCCGTCCTAGATGTACAAGCACAAGATCGTTTCAATGTTTCAGGCTCAAGATCGTCTCATAGTTGAAGGTTTAAGATCGTTCTAGGTTTAAAGCTCGAGATCGTTTTAGCCTCTTCAAGTTCAAGATCGTTTTAGCCTTTTCAAGTTCAAGATCGTTTTAGCCTTTTCAAGTTCAAGATCGTTTTAGTCTTTTCAAGTTCAAGATCGTTTTAGTCTTTTCAAGTTCAAGATCGTTTTAGTCTTTTCAAGTTCAAGATCGTTTTAGTCTTCTTCAAGTTCACGAGGTCGTCTTAAGTTTACATGCTTCAGGTGGCACGACCTCAAAGAGATCGTTTTAGGTTTCAAGGGTCTGGGACGATCCTCCCAGGATCGTCTTAAGGTTCAAGGATGGAACGATTATCTCAAGATCGTCCTAGCTCCAAGTACTTAGCAAAAATTGGTCTCCAAGGTGAAACGGTCCTGATCAAGGTCGTCTGGGTCAAGATCGTTTCATTTCCAAGGACAAGAACAGGGTCGTTTTAGTTCAAGAACAAGTGTTTGAGCAAAACCGATCCAAAGGATTAGTTACCCAATAAACGCACCAACAACGTCACAACACCACACAAGATCGACGAACAAGCATAAGGCACCAAGGTGGGCTGCCTAGGACGATCTTGGGGTCAAGATCGTCCCAGCCAGGATCGTTCCAGGTCCTAACGGGCTGAACAAAGCATGGACATAAAACGAAGGTCTAGATCGATTTTAAGACATGTTAGAACATAGCACTAGTACTTATATACATAATAACAACAACTTATATCACTTTTAAGGCTTTTCAAGATCAAAATACACCTGGACTAGTCATGGTACTCAAGAACACACTTTCTTCATTTTCAAAAATGGGTTTTGAGATTAGAGTACGTTATGACCCAAATTTGTTCATAAAAATGTTGTTAAACACATTTAGACACAAACCCATTAACATTGAACATGATTTTCGTTCAAGAACTGGACCAAATCATCAAGAACATAAACTTGAAAAAGTACACTTTTAATTTGATCAAAAACTCATAATTCGTTGTTGTTACCTGAGATTTGATTCCGGAAATATGTTTTGATTATCACGAGGATGCTAAAAGTACAAACGGTTTTGATTTAACAATCCAAAATCAAAAGATGAATTTTTGTGTGTGTTTTATGGCTGCAGGAGTGTGTTTTAGTGAGAGAAGTGAAGAAAGGAGGAAGATGAACAGTGATACCTCTCTCACTAGGGTTTCCATCTCTTTCTTTTTATACCTTTCCCATAATTAATGAACTTCATAAATGCAAGGACTAATTGCGAACATTTTTGAACTAGAACTGTTATGAACACGAACGTTTACGTACTGCACTTTAGTATTTCATTGAACTTAATCATAAATTCGTCATATAAATCATGATTTAAGATCAAATTGACCTTCATATAAGCACATAATTTAGGTCTAACGTACATCAAGAACCTAAATAAATTGAATTGTCTAGCCGTTCAAATGGCGAAAGTACTTTCTAAAGAACTCATTTCGAACATTTCTAAGACGGTTGTTACATTCTCCCCTACTTAGAGGATTTCGTCCTCGAAATTAAGAGTCTTGTCGATCAAAAAGATGAGGGTACTTCTTCTTAATGAAGTCCTCGCGTTCCCAAGTGTCATTATATCCATGTCCAGCACTCCAACGTACACGAACTAGTGGTACTCTGCTCTGTCTAGTCTGTTTAGCATCTCTGTCAATGATCTCGATGGGCTCTTCAGTGAACTCAAGCCCTTCATCGATATGAACATCCTTAACAGGAATGACGGTCGGGTCGTCAGCCAAGCACCTCTTTAAATTGGACACGTGAAAGGTGTCATGAACATTGCCAAGTTCTAGGGGTAGTTCCAGTTTGTACGCAACTGGTCCAATCCGTTTAATGATCTTATAAGGTCCGATGTACCGAGGCGCCAATTTGCCTTTCTTGCCAAAACGGGCAGTACCCTTCCACGGGGAAACTTTTAATAGAACTTTATCGCCTACTTGAAACTCTAAAGGTTTACGGCGTTTGTCAGCGTAGGACTTTTGTCTGTCTTGGGCAGCCTTAAGCTTTTCTTTGATAACAGCGATTTTGTCGATAGTGAACTGTACAACTGGGAGCTTCATCCAGCTTCTTTCACCGGCGTCTAGCCAGCAAAGTGGTGATCTGCACTTACGCCCATATAAGGCTTCGAACGGTGCACACTGAATGCTAGTGTGATAGCTATTATTGTACGAGAACTCGATCAATGGAATATGTTTATCCCAACTTCCTTTGAACTCTAATGCACAAGCACGGAGCATGTCCTCCAAGGTCTGAATAGTACGTTCGCTTTGCCCGTCCGTCTGGGGGTGATAAGCGGTGCTCAAGTTAAGTCTAGTACCTAACGCTTTTTGAAGTGACTGCCAAAAGTCAGATGTGAAGCGAGGATCTCGATCGGACACTATTGATAAAGGGACACCGTACTTGGTCACAATATCGTCTATATAGATCTCAGCGAGTCTCTCCAGTGAGTAGTCATCACGAATTGGAAGAAAACGAGCTGATTTCGTCAATCTGTCTACGATAACCCAAATAGAGTTATGGTTGTTCTTTGTACGAGGCAGCTTCATGATGAAGTCCATGGTAATATCTTCCCACTTCCACACCGGAACTTCTAATTGTTTCAATAGACCGAAAGGTTTCTGATGTTCGATCTTAACTTTAGAACATGTCAGACATCTACTGACGTACTCAAAGATCTCTCTCTTCATCCCAGGCCACCAGTAGTCTTGCTTCAAGTTCTTGTACATCTTGTCTGCGCCCGGATGAATCGAGTACCTTGAACTGTGAGCTTCCTGCATGATGATCTCCCTAACGCCATTGACTGTAGGGATCCAAACTCGGTTGTTGAACTTTCTGACTCCTTCGTCATCAATTTCCAGTTCTTGAGCGATTGGGCCTAACCGTTCTGCCTTTACATTATCTTTTGATGCTAATCCGATCTCTTGACCTGCGATCACGCGTTGCCTTAAATCTGTACGATCTGCCTCTTTGATAGATAAGATTTTGACTCGTTCCTTTCTGCTTAGGGCGTCAGCCACTACATTCGCCTTTCCAGGATGGTACTTGATTTCACAGTCGTAATCACTTAGTAACTCCACCCAATGTCTCTGTCTCATGTTCAGTTCTTTCTGGTTGTATACATGCTGCAAGCTCTTATGGTCGGTGAAGATAGTACATTTAGTTCCGTACAAGTAGTGCCTCCAAATCTTTAGGGCAAAAACAACTGCTCCCAGTTCTAGATCATGGGTGGTGTAATTCTTCTCATGCACTTTGAGTTGTCTGGATGCGTAGGCGATCACTTTGCCTCTTTGCATCAGTACGCAGCCTAGTCCTTGATGTGAAGCGTCACAGTACACGACGAAGTCTTCGGTGCCTTCTGGTAAAGCTAGTACAGGTGCTTCACACAGTCTGTCCTTTAGGGTTTGGAATGCTCGTTCTTGTTGTTCCCCCCAAATAAAGTCTTTGGTCTTTTGAGTCAGTTGAGTCAAAGGTAGTGCGATCTTAGAAAAGTTCTCAATAAAACGACGGTAATAACCAGCTAGTCCAAGAAAGCTACGAACTTCAGTAGGAGCTTTCGGAGCCTCCCACTTTTTGATGGCTTCAACTTTGGCCGGGTCGACATGAATGCCTTGTTCGTTTACGACGTGGCCGAGGAACTGTACTTGGCGAAGCCAGAACTCGCACTTAGAGAACTTAGCGTACAACTCTTCTTCTCGAAGAAGTTGAAGAATAGAACGTAAATGTTGTTCATGATCAGTCTTGTTCCGAGAGTACACGAGTATGTTGTCAATGAATACAATAACAAATTTATCCAAGAACGGACGACAGACACGGTTCATTAAGTCCATAAAAATTGCTGGAGCATTAGTCAGACCAAATGGCATAACGAGAAATTCGTAGTGGCCATAACGAGTGCGAAAAGCTGTCTTTGGAACGTCACCATCCTGAACACGAATCTGATGATAACCTGAACGTAGATCGATCTTAGAGAAGTACGAAGCACCTTGCAATTGATCAAACAGATCGTCTATGCGAGGTAGGGGATACCGGTTCTTAATGGTTAATTTGTTCAGTTCACGATAGTCTATGCACATTCTCATGGAGCCATCTTTCTTTTTGACAAATAAAATAGGTGCTCCCCAAGGAGATGAACTAGGACGAATAAAGCCTTTGCTCAAAAGTTCCTGTAATTGATTGGACAGTTCTTGCATTTCAGGAGGAGCTAAGCGATACGGTGCTTTAGCGACTGGTGCTGCACCGGGAACTAGGTCAATGTTGAACTCGACTTGTCTAACAGGTGGAATGCCTGGTAAGTCGTCAGGAAAGACATCTGGGAAGTCCCGAACAATGGGAATGTCTTGACTTTAGGTTCTTTAGCACTTTTATCAATGACATGAGCTAGGTACACAAGATGATCTTTCTTGTCCAAGTACTTACGGAATTTCATTGCTGAGACGATTTTAAGTTCGTTCGTGGACTTATCGCCTTGTACGATCAAGATCTCGCCGTTCGGTAGTGGTATATGAACTGATTTCTCGTGGCAACAAATAGTCGCGTGGTGTTTGGATAGCCAATCCATTCCCACGATAACGTCGAAACTACTAATCTTGACAGGGATTAAATCAATTGTAAAGTTCTTGTCTACTAAAGTCAAAGGGCAATCTAGAGCAATTTCATTGGTACCGTACCTTTGGCCATTTGCATATTCTACCACATATTTGTCATTTTGTTTGCCAGATATCATGTTAGTCTTAGCTTTAAAGTCTAATGCCACAAAGCTACGTTCAGCACCGGAGTCAAATAGTACAGAAGCATAATGATCGTTCAGAAGAAAAGTACCTGTCACAACCCGAGGGTTCTGACGAGCTTCCTCAGCGTTCAAAGCGAAAACACGGGCGTTAGCAGGGCCTGGTTGGTTTTGTTGTTGCTGGTTGATCTGTTGGTGCTGGTTTCTTGGCCCGCGTGGATAAGCAACACGCTGAACTTGGGCGTTCTGGTTCTGGTTCCTCTGAACTGGTGGGGCAGGTGGTAGCGGAGGTCTGGCATTTCTGATTGGCGGGTTCCTGTTCACTGGTGGAGGATTAGTTCTGATCAAGTTCGCTGAAACAACATTGCAGTACTTAGCCATATGCCCAATTCCTTGGCACTTGTAGCAGACAGGACAAGCACCAGTGTGATGAAGGTTACAACGGGCACACTTTGGATAAGCTCCAGAATATCTTGTTGGTTCAGGCACTGCGGTCACCGCATAGTTCCTCAAGATCTTCCCTTTCTTACTTGGGGGTTCAACCTTCTTTTCCACCACTTCTTCAGCCTTCCTCTTCCCCTTATCAGCATTCTCAGTCAAACCTCCTGACCGGATTATATCTTTGGTCAAGGTCTTAGCCAGTACAGTGGCTCTGGACATGGTCTTGGGGCCTTTACTGGTGAGGTCACGGCGGATCTCGGGAATCAAGCCCCAAATAAAGCGATCAATCTTCTTTTCCTCAGTAGAAGCTAAGTGTGGCACAAGTCTAGCAAGTTCATTAAACCTCAAAATGTATTTCTCAATCTCAACACCTTCCATTTTCAGATCCCAAAACTCTTGTTCCAATTCTTGCAAAGCATCTTTGGTACAGAACTCAGCTCTCATCATCTTCTGAAGTTCTTCCCAGGTGAAAGCATAGGCGGTCTTCCTGCCGATAGTGGTGACAATGCCAGTCCACCAGGACCTAGCAGCACCATCAAACTGGCTGGTCGCGTGCTCCACCATCTTATCTTCAGAGGTTTGAGTGTGGTACAGGGCTTCTTCCATGTTTTCAAACCACATCAATAGTTCAGCAGCACCCTTTTCCCCTGAGTAGACTGGGGGTTTGCACTGAGTGAAAGTCTTAAATGAACACCCTCTGCTTTGGCTGACTCTGCCTTCAGCAGTAGCTCGAGTGTTGATCTGGCTAGCTTCATCGGAATCATTGTTTACTTCCTGATTCTGTTCGGGTTCTTCTTGAGTCCTCCTATTCTGAGTTGCTCTAGCAGTTCTAGTACCTTCAGTTTGTGGAATTTCCAGCATCTGAGCAACTTGAGTAGCAAGATTTGGCATCATCGCATTCATGCGGTCAGTGATGAGGTTCGCTACGTCTTCCAAGGTAAAGTTGACGTTCGCATCAACACCAGGTTGGATAGGTGGTTCAACGGCTGGTGCAGTCTTAGGTCTTCGTCCACGTTTAGGCGGCATTCTTCCTTATGCCCCTATTAAGATAGAAATATGAACTCGATTACGTTTCGCACAAGTCTATAGCTCCAAGCACGTAGTACATTTACAATGATCGTCGTTAGCACAATATATGAACAAGAACAGTCGTCGGTCGCACGATAAGGACCTATAGTCGTATAAGCTCTAAGGCCTATAATCGAAGTACTAGAACGTATGTCTTAAGAGAACGAGTGAACTAGAACTGATATGATCGAAGAACGAGATTGTACTAAGTTCTTAACAGAGTTCTAAGAGACGGATGATGCCTTTAATAACACACTTTGAGTGCTAGGTACTTTATTCGTAATTAGATGTAGTTGATCAGGTTACATCTAATTAGGACAAAAAGTACGTATTACTCAAACCGGTCATACCAGGGATCACCTCAGAGTGGATTCAAGTTATAGCTCGAGTTTTCCTTAAGAAAAGCTCGGTGTTCACTATAACCATGTCTCTGATACCAACTGTAACACCCCGCTATAGCGGAATATACGGGATGCACAGACAAGCACAAAAGCACATAGTACAAGTTCCAACACAGCCAATAACATTAATAAAGAACAGAAGTATGATAGTTATTACAGAACATAAAATGAACTCAGAATAATCAATATTCTTAAGACAGAACAATTGTCTTTTGGGAACAGGTCTTGAACTTGAAATAGCAAGGAGAGTCTTCACGGCTCTTGATCTTGAATGCTCGGACAATCGCCAAAAAGGATGAGCTTAGAGAGGAAGATTCCTATGCTAACATGATCTACTTACCCTATCCTGAAAAGCATGTAAGTTCAAAGGTCAACTACAAAAGTAGTTGGTGAGGTTCACATAAAGTACTAGTACGTATACATATAATAATATGTAGAGTAGGAACAAGTCATAAGATCTGTACGTTTAACAAAAGTGCTTGATGATCGTAAGAATAGTACTAGAACATATAATGAACTTTAAATGAGTTGTCACTGCTAACCCGATTGGCCAGAACTGAACTGTAATGAACTTAAGTACATAATAATCAAGTACTTCACGAAGATCTAATTAGAACAAGAACAGATAATATGCATCCTCCAGAACTGCGGAGAATGAGGGTGGGCCTACCCTAAACAGCGCTGTCCATAATTATCTACGGTTCAATCCCTGAACTGTGGGATATGAATTGATAGCAGTGAATGAGAACTGAACAAGTACAAGTACGAACTAGAATATGTTAAAGATCAAGTACAGTAGTGTGGAGGTATTTAAGATCCTGCCCATTCAAGACTTAAATACTCCCTTAAACAGTATAAATGTATTTAAGATCCTGCCCATTCAAGACTTAAACACTCTTTTAAATAGTTAGGAATCATATCATAAGTACCTCGTAAGATCGTAAAATAGTACGTGAAATAGTTCAAGATCATAATATAGTACGTAAAGTAGTTCAAGAACATGTGTACAAGTACAAAGTAGTTTTCATGCTTTTTCAGTCCCCGATAAAAGAACTTGAACAAAATGTACGAAAGGGGGATTAGTGAACTCACAGTGATCTGGTACAAGTACAGTTTATAGCACAGAGAACAACACCGAGATAGATAAGTTATATCTATCGAAATCCAAGTACGTCTTGCTGGATGCCTAAGTACAAGTTATTGTTCATAGATATGTACACATATTAGTTCAAATGACTATTTAATTACTGAGATGTACTTGATGAACTGATGATTTGGTCCTTTGAAGATCTTTGAACGTTTTGACTCAAATGAGTTTAAATGGACTTTAAGTACATGAACTGGACTCGAACCGAACGTCTTAGAACTCACACATAAGTACTTATCGTGTTAATGAGTTGAATGTGTCTTAAATGTACTTAATTAGGGTTTGCACAATGTACGTCGTTTTAGGTCGATTCAAGAACTAGCTGTATTGTCAGTAAGTAGTCTTGAATGTGATTGATGGTGTTATGAACTGGTTTGGTGATTAATGATCAAGTGTGGTATGTTGTAGAACAAGTACAAGATCGTCTAGGGTTTTGGACTGCAAGATCGTCCCACTGTTTCTGGTTCAGGATCGTTTTGAAGTTTAACTAGGGCAAGACCGTCCTAGGTCAAGTACACAAGATCGTTTCAATGTTTCAGGCTCAAGATCGTCTCATAGTTGAAGGTTTAAGATCGTTCTAGGTTTAAAGCTCGAGATCGTTTTAGCCTCTTCAAGTTCAAGATCGTTTTAGCCTTTTCAAGTTCAAGATCGTTTTAGCCTTTTCAAGTTCAAGATCGTTTTAGCCTTTTCAAGTTCAAGATCGTTTTAAGTACATTGAACAAAATCGTTCTGAAGAACATTAGGTAAGATCGTTTTAAGTTCAAGCGTGATAAGCATTGCACGAGGTCGTCTTAAGTTTACATGCTTCAGGTGGCACGACCTCAAAGAGATCGTTTTAGGTTTCAAGGGTCTGGGACGATCCTCCCAGGATCGTCTTAAGGTTCAAGGATGGAACGATTATCTCAAGATCGTCCTAGCTCCAAGTACTTAGCAAAAATTGGTCTCCAAGGTGAAACGGTCCTGATCAAGGTCGTCCTAGCTCCAAGTACTTAGCAAAAATTGGTCTCCAAGGTGAAACGGTCCTGATCAAGGTCGTCTGGGTCAAGATCGTTTCATTTCCAAGGACAAGAACAGGGTCGTTTCTAGTTCAAGAACAAGTGTTTGAGCAAAACCGATCCAAAGGATTAGTTACCCAATAAACGCACCAACAACGTCACAACACCACACCAGATCGACGAACAAGCATAAGGCACCAAGGTGGGCTGCCTAGGACGATCTTGGGGTCAAGATCGTCCCAGCCAGGATCGTTCCAGGTCCTAAACGGGCTGAACAAAAGCATGGACATAAAACGAAGGTCTAGATCGATTTTAAGACATGTTAGAACATAGCACTAGTACTTATATACATAATAACAGCAACTTATATCACTTTTAAGGCTTTTCAAGATCAAATTACACCTGGACTAGTCATGGTACTCAAGAACACACTTTCTTCATTTTCAAAAATGGGTTTTGAGATTAGAGTACGTTATGACCCAAATTTGTTCATAAAAATGTTGTTAAACACATTTAGACACAAACCCATTAACATTGAACATGATTTTCGTTCAAGAACTGGACCAAATCATCAAGAACATAAACTTGAAAAGTACACTTTTAATTAGATCAAAAACTCATAATTCGTTGTTGTTACCTGAGATTTGATTCGAGAAGTATGTTTTGATTATCACAAGGATGCTAAAAGTACAAACGATTTTGATTTAACAATTCAAAATCAAAAGATGAATTTTTGTGTGTGTTTTATGGCTGCAGGAGTGTGTTTTAGTGAGAGAAGTGAAGAAAGGAGGAAGATGAACAGTGATACTTCTCTCACTAGGGTTTCCATCTCTTTCTTTTTATACCTTTCCCATAATTAATGAACTTCATAAATGCAAGGACTAATTGCGAACATTTTTGAACTAGAACTGTTATGAACACGAACGTTTACGTACTGCACTTTAGTATTTCATCGAACTTAATCATAAATTCGTCATATAAATCATGATTTAAGATCAAATTGACCTTCATATAAGCACATAATTTAGGTCTAACGTACATCAAGAACCTAAATAAATTGAATTGTCTAGCCGTTCAAATGGCGAAAGTACTTTCTAAAGAACTCATTTCGAACATTTCTAAGACGGTTGTTACAAACACAGTACGGTCATGATACCACCTCATATAGTCGTTTGTGGTGGTGGACCCTTCAACTCCTTGGAAGAGCCGGTTATGTCGGTTTTCCCATTGGTCGACATAGTCTCTATGTCGCTGACCCCAATCAGTCACATGTCTCTTCCCCTTCACGATTATACGAAGGTTAGTTAGGGTTGTGGTTCCAACAACCCCTCACCAGATGGAATGTTTTGTATCATTCCAAACTGTCTAGCAACCCTATGAGGTAGATGTTGTTCCACCTCCTCCCAATGTATCAATGGACCCATGTATCTCCATATGCCCTCACCATCAGTTAAATCTTCAGGTAGCATATTGATAAAATCTCGATATGGGGTCCACTTGAACTGTATTGTAGAATATAAACAAATTGTAAAATATAGACAAATTTTTTATAAATACTATAACTTAAAAGATATAAAAAATACATAATTTTTACCTGATCATTCGATAACGCATTAAAAAAAGACCGGTACGCGGTTAGAACGTGAGCCGGTGTCTCAACATGAGAGAACTTTCCATGCCACCTGTTCGCTAGGCACTCATCATAATTGTATGGCTCCTCTTCCTCATATTCGGTGACCCGTGGGGAAATCCGTGGCATTCTTTCCCACGCCCAATACTGCAACAGCAACACAGGCCCATCAATGCCAGATCTTGATGACATAGCCGCTTTCGCAAGGTTTCTGTACAAACAACAAAGAGCTGCAGAACCCCAACTCTTTCGACCTTCGTAGCTCAGGTCATCAAGGTACTGCAAATAATTTAAACTTACATCATAGGTGCTTGAATCTTTCAACACTGTGAACCAATAAGACCTAGAATAATCATTCTAGCTTGCTGCTGGCACTGCTGATCATTTTTTACGTCAATATCCATGCTATGTGTACGTTTAAGGTTTTTAACTTGATTTTACCGTTTGTCAAGTCATCATCATCCTCGTCATCAGTAGGAAAAAACCCCAGATACTGAAAACACAAATCATTCCAGTAATCAACATTCCTTGTTTCTGTAACCCATTCACCAGTCACTGCTGGTCCATCTATAGGTAAACCCCATATGACCTGGACATCTTGTAAGGTCACAGTTGCTTCACCAATAGGAAAATGAAATGTATTTGTCTCTGGACGCCATCTCTCCGCCAAGGCGTTTATCAATGGATGATCGACTCTGTGAACACATGCCACGAATACACCCTCAAAACCAGCATTCCTGATATGCTGGACGACATTCTTGTGGAAGGTTAGCGTCAATGTGTCATCCAGCCCTCCATCGGCTGTTCTATGTCTTAGAAAACTCACAGGGCGGTCGTTGAATATGTTATATGAGCGATGGGAATCTTCGGCTTGTAACCACAATAAATCTGGGACTCTTGGGACACAGGTAACATTTAGAGATGCCATTTGTGTTTTGGAAATTTGAATGATGATGGATAATAAATATTTGAGAGAAAGTTTGAAGTTTGCAAATGTTTGCGTATGTAACTTCTGAAAATTTGCATGTATATATAAACTTTTGAAGTGTTTGATTGCATGCATGTACTTTTGTCGCGTAGCGTGAGTCCGGATTTTCAATTACCGGTCTCGAGGAACGCACCACAAAACACTATTTCACTGCATGGCTTGTCAAATCACACCTGTCTCCTCTGCTAGTCCGGGTATTCAATTACCGGATTGACTAAAATATATTAATCCGGTTTTCCTATTACTGGGTTTGACCTAAAAATGTGAGTCCGGTAATTGGATTACCGGAATACCTATTTTCATAAAAAAAATTTACCAAAAACTATTTTGACAAACACCCCTTAAAATATGTCCATTTCCAAAAAAATTTCATCAATAAATGAGCAAACGTTGGTGCATATCCTCATCATTCATCTCATCCACTTATCATAAAATTATAAAAAAAATGAATTACGAGAATATCAACTATTTTGATTACTACTTTCACCAACTCATCCCTTCATGTTGTTAAACCTCCAAGGTCTTAAATTGCAGCGTTTTTATAATTGATTAATTGTCCAACGAGCGTAAAAGGAAATTGAATGCTCACTCGACATCTTTTCTGGCACGTGCATTTTCAACCTTTTTAAGTTTGTTGACTTATAAAGTCAAAAAGGTATGCATAAATGTGCCAGAAATCTAGGTCCTCAATTGACTAATGTGCGATAATGTCACTGCATAAGGCCAATGTATCACGTCGGGTGCAGATGCACTAGGATGTATCCCAATTATGCTTGAATCAAATGCCCGAATCGCCCTTATTCAATGAGATGATCGCACATGGAGTTCAAGACTTACTTGAAATACCCAATTAGACCCGTTATTTAAATTCAAGGCTGCCCATTGACACCCGGTTGATGTTCAAAGTTACCCAAACTTACCCATTCCTTTTTGTTTGAGTAAGTTTTGCCAGGCCTACTTATGGGCAGTAAGTCACTTAATATAGTATATATGAATATGTGATAACGAAGACTCTCAAAAAACTCTTAGAGAACTTGTGAAACCTTTTTAGAAATCAAAAACATTTTTTTTGTTTGACTTGTGAAGTGAAAGTCATTGGTCAAAGTATTATTTTGATACATTTATATTTGTCTTATGTTTCATCACAATCACTTGTTTTACATAACCAAACCCTATATTTATATTTGACTATTAAAAAAAATTAAACACATAATGGTGTTGATTTTCTCTTTATTTGTTTGATAAGTATATGAGAAAAGACAAAATAAAAATACTTTCTTTCATCCATTTTTTTTTGAAAGGCAGTAACGGATAAATGGCTAACACCCTCACGCGGATGCGCCCACGCCGGTTCGACTCCTGGCAATGCCCTAAAGGGTTTGCTCCCCATGTGTTAGATGGGTATAACATTGCTAAGGCTCCCTCACCACATTTGCATGTGGCAGGATTCGAACCTGAGACCTCCAGGAAGAAACCACACTGTTTATTATCGACCTTATCATTTTTGTTTTTTTTAATTAATTGTTCATTTTCCACAAAAAATGCATCTATTATTTACTTTCGTTTAATATTAATCTTTTTAAAGAAATAAATTTGGTGGTATATTCGTTGTTGATATCATGCATGAAAAAAGTATGATGTCAAAATGTGTGGTGGAACATGAGAGAGCCAGATGGTGTTTGCAAAATTATCTTTCTTAATATTACTTCTGGATCGAGTGACTTTCAACCTCAAAGACTAACCTCAAGATTCGCCACCGATGGTGTTTTATTTACCTATTTAATATAATAAAATAATGTGATATAAGAAAAACCATTATTTATTAGAAAAAACAAAGTCAAATGATGGAAAAGACTAAAATACCTCTCACGTGGGTGGCACGTGGGGGTGTTGGTGGAGCGGGGTCGACAGTCACCAAGTCAAAGGACGAAACATGAACATTATATTCCTATAAAGGACGATTCGTGACGTCATTGAAGCACAAAGACGAAACGTGACTATTTGAGTAAACCACAGTGACAATTTATGTCGAAAACTCTAAACTATATATGAAATTGATAGTGGAGACCATACGCCAGAGGTTGTCGTCCCCGCCGAAATTGTTCGACAAGGCCCGAAGGATCCCTTCTCTCTCTTCATTAGAGATTAGAGAGAAGTACCCCTGGGTAAGGATTCTATCTCTCTCCGCATCCGGGAGTAGAGGGTGTGCTAATTCGGGGACTCCCATGGGCTCGGGTCCCGGGGGAGGCGGTGCCTCGGGAAGAGGAAGAGGCTGCCCTGGTGGACTAAGTGGGGGAGAGGCGTCCCGCGCGTCACACCAGGCTATGACGGGATGAAAAACGCCTCCGGCTATTATCAATATGGAGACTGTTACATTTTTACCTACATTTATAGACTGATAAAGACGAAAGTAAGAGAAGGAAACTAGCCCCCAATCGATAACACCTCACCTGATTAGACATTTGCCAGTTACGTGATTAGCTAAGAAATCACAGGATACAATTTGAAAGAGTTACAAGGTTGCTTTGCAACGAAACATATAAATAACTAAACCATATCTAGAAAATGTCTCAATGTCTCAGAATGGCCATGTTCCTTGTGATCCTCCTATTGCACAGATTTAGTTACTTTTCCTCTTGCCCTTCCTACTCTTGACCTTCATATTCTTTTCACTTTTAGCCTTATCGGATTTAGCCTTCTTTCTGAAATCGGATATCAAAGAAACCATCTGTCAGTCCACAAGCGTATGACGTATCCATACAAAGATAAAACAAATTTGTCTTGAGTAAAATGTTCCTGTTTTGTGGCTTGCCTTCGTTACATTACGTTACCTTACATTACATACATACACACATACATACATATAGTAGTTACTTTAATGTCCCATTTCCATGATGCCAAATCACAGACATCTAAAAATAGGTTCATTCAATGTCCCATTTCCATGATGACAGCAGCAGTGGGAAACATAAAACAGGCCTTACAAAACACATATGAGATGCTGTGAACTTACTTGGTTCGATGCGGATTTTCCAGGTCTAATACAGCTTCCTTTACCGCATAATACGCTATTTTCTTCACCTGTAATATAGCAGGCAGCATAAATTAATCGCAACATATTATTATGTAAAAAATACTAAAAATTAATGAAACTCGTTACTATGATCCTGATTGCCTCACACATTGTTTACAGAAAAAGCAAGAAATTGGACCAGAAAAGGTTGGTGCAAATGTGGTTACCAGTTTGACCAAATTATATATGCCGCACTCACTGATGTTTGTTGACATTAGTTTAATAGTCATGGTGGAATCTAGAGCATATTGTTGATGGATGATCTACTATACTAATTTTCCGTTATGTATTGAACAGATTGCTTACCTCCAACTTATCTTCTTTTGCCCTATGATTTTGGGGCAAAATACGAAAATCTTCTGTTAACTGGATGCATTCACCAACGCTTTCAGGTGACACAAAGTCCAATGCAACTTTTATACATGACTGCAGCAACACGAAGTCAGCAGAAATAAATTTTATGCACACGAAATAACAGAATAATAGGGGATTAAATCAATCAAAAAATAGCAACCAAGAAAACTGTAACATTCATGATTTTTACCGTTTGACTGTGCATGTAATTTGATTAACTATTTCAATAAACGGAAATTTGGACATAATTGTGTACATTTATCTGTAAATTGGGCCAATTATAATGTCATATTTGAACTTCTAAGAATTTGGGGCCATAGTAGCAGACTATGAAATTGGCCCAGTACATGTTATGGAAATTATATAATAGATGATAATTGAGTAACTGTGGTAACAGGAAAAACGTATATACGAAACCTTAAGTATAATGTACGGTTACAACAGTGTCGGTGGAACAGTGTCGGTGAAACAGTGTCGGTGGAACAGTGTCAGTGGTTAGATGATAATTCCATTAATAGGACAAAAACCGACACAACATTTATATTATATGAAATGATTTATCCATATTATGGATTTATAATAATTTATAAAAGTTGTACGCTCATGAATATTTTGTTTGTGTTATTAATCTCGGAATCAATTAACTAGCTAGATATATTGTACATACTAGTAAAATAAATATGCAATTGTGTACTTGAATTAGATAACTAATAAATATATAAATACATGTAATTGATTTATAACCACATAGATAAAAGTAATTATACTTATATAGACTAGTTACTACATTTAATTACACAAATAATAATCAAGAAACAAAGTTTAGAGTCAACCAAAGTCAATCAAGTCCATAAAGTCTTGGGTTCATCACTTGAAGTTTCAAGTTGAATTTAAAGACTCTATAGGACTGAAATTTTCAGTCATCTTGAAAACATCATAGAAGATTCATCTGGACGAATTAGGAGACGAATCTTATATTTTTGGAAAGGTCCAAGTGTCAGTAAAATTTGATAAGAACGAAGTTTCTTCTGGTTTTGCCCAGAAGAGTGCCAAAAACGACGATTTTCAGAACTGGTCTAATTTCTGACGAGGCTACAGGTTTGTTTTTGTAAAAATCATAACTCTTTTATTAAAGCTCTTCAAGAGTCAAACCTTACATTTTTGAAAAGGCCTTTGAGTGCCCAACAAATGTCTAGAACTAAGTTTTGTTGTATCTGGTCTTCCTGACTTCCCAAAGTCGTTGTCAAGTAGATAGCGCAAAGCTGGGAACATGCTGAAATTTCCTTATTTTGCACTTAGGCTTTGTGGTAGCTTAAAAGTTGATCTTATACTTGTTCTAGGTACCCGGTAGTACATTTTGAGCATAGTAAAGTACTTTGCAAAGTGTTTTGAGCTGTACTAAGATTAACTTGTCACGAGGATTATCTGTTGTTCTGATTTGCCACTACAACTAAGGTGAGTTTCGTAAACCCTCCCTACTCAATTGAGATTCGGACTGAAAAGTGTACATGTTTGTTTAACTGTTGATTGTTGATTTGATTGATTGTATGATTGAATTGTTGATATGGACATGTTAGCGCATTATTCATTATATAAGTCGCACCGTTAGCGCATTATTCATTATATAAGTCGCACCGTTAGCGCATTGTTAATTATTAACTATGTAAGCCGCATCGTTGTTGATCGTTATTGATTGTTATGGAACGTTGTTGAACGTTATATGGAATCGTTAATATTGAACGTTGACTTGTATTAAATTGTGATAATGTGAAACCTTATAGGTTTTCCTTGGATGTGATTAGTTCTCCTAATCCTCACTTATTGTTAACGGTTGTATCCGACACGGTTATTCCTTGTTACTTGTCCCTACGAACTCACCAACTTTATGTTGACGTATTTTAGTACACTTTTCAGGTAATCAGGTTAATCAGAGACACAATGGATGATTATGTGCTTGCATTGCTAAGATTGGACTTGCTTTGGACTTTCTGGATCCGTGATCCTTATTTCCCTTTAATGGGTTGTGCTTAGGATCAACTACTATCATTTAAACATTTTCATTTAATATTGATTGAGTGTGTATCTTTGATAGATATTGATTATTGTATACATTTGAGTGAGTTTATGGATTGTTTCAATCCTATGAATGCATATAGTTTGACTCTACATAATTCCCATGTCGTGCTGTGCTTTTCTAAGTGATACCCCATGATTCCGCCATGTTGGGGTGGTTA
>CM067167.1:173810795-173828896 GCA_034093135.1 Erigeron breviscapus
AATAC
Source organism: Erigeron breviscapus (assembly GCA_034093135.1). Taxonomy (NCBI): domain Eukaryota; kingdom Viridiplantae; phylum Streptophyta; class Magnoliopsida; order Asterales; family Asteraceae; genus Erigeron; species Erigeron breviscapus. The sequence continues at coordinate 173,810,801 of CM067167.1, forward strand.
AAGATCGTTGCAGAACCTAGATATTACACGTATGTAAGTATCTAAACAATCTTTGAATTACAAGTGATCTATACTTGCTAAATAAACTCCTTTGATCGATATACTTAGAGTTGTGAAGTATAACTGTTTAGATCGAGAGTATTTAACAAGTTCAGCAAAGAAGGCAGCCTCTACCAGCAAGTCTGCTGCTGCTGAGGTAAAGAAGTTGAGTAATCTCATTCCCCCACTGACTACTCAAGTAGCAAATAACACTAAGGCAATTCATGCCTTAGAAAAACAAGTGGCAGATCTTCCTATTCCTCAAGTTTCTTTCACTGAGGAGGATCGCCAGCGGCAAGTTAAGCTGGAGAAGGAGGTTGATGAAATCAAGAATTTGTTGGCCCAGCTTGTTAAACAACAATCTAAACAGCCAGCGACGGTGGAAGTTGTCATTAACACTACAACTTCCAAGGGGGAGAAAGTTGATGCTGCTGTTTTAGATTTGGTAAATGAAGCAGTGCACAAGGCAGTTGCCCAAATCTATGAAGACTCTGCTGAAGAAGTATTAGAAATGGATGACACAACCAAAGCTGATGATATGGCACTTGTGGTTGTGAACAAAGAAAATGAAGATGTCAATGTTGAAGTTCCCCCTGCTGGTGTTGAGGGGGAGATTGAAAAGGATGCAAATGTTGAAGTTCCCCCTGCTGGGGTTAAGGGGGAGCAACAAATTGTTAGGTTCAATGCACCCCCTGCTGATGTTCAGGGCCACATCGAAGCTTTTGATGATTTGGAAGAGCGGTTTGACCCAGAAACTGTCAGAGCTTCATGGGAAGCTGGGTTTGCTGAGGAAATGGCCAGGGATAGGTCAAATGAAATGCTGCCAGTTTTTCATAGACGATATCTGGCAAATGCTGAAATCACTCCTCTCTCTGATGATCGTCGAAGACAGCTCACTGAGTCTGGATTCTTCAAGAGACCTCCTACTGGTCTTCCAGAAATCGCTACTTCATCCTCTCTTCCTGCTGCTCAACTCTCTATTCAAACATCAGCAGGCCATCAACATCAAGCAATAGACATACTTGCCTTGACTGCTGATGGAAAAACTCAAGAAGAAGCTATCAAGGAGTTGGATAGGATCAAAGAAAACCAAGAAAATGAAAAGAAAAATCTTGAGTACATCCAACAGCTGCCTTTCCTTGAAAAAGATCAGCTAGATGGTGAGCAAAGAATGATACTAAAAACTGGTGGAGTTGAAGCCTTGTACAGACAAAAGCATGTTGATGTTGAAGTACAACTCAGTGAGAAAAGAAAGAAGTTTGAAGAAGAAAAGGCCAAGTGGTTGAAGCTTATGAAGGACAGAAAGAGGCCCCAAAAGATTATTGCTGCTGAAGCCTTTCGTGCTGAAATGGGTCTTAATACAAACTTAAAAATTTTAAGACAAGGTGCTGACAATCCCATCAAACTGGAAGGGGTCAAGCCAACCTCCTTGGGTGCCTCTGAGTGGGCTGAAGTGTACATGCTGGTGAAGGATAAAAAGGCTGTCAGCTATGAACAACTCCAGAAGATGCTCAAAGATTATTTTGAAAAAGCCAGGGAGTATGAAACTAAGTTCAAAGCCGACTTGCCCATGCTGAGGCAAGTGTTTGGTACTCCAGCAGCTGTCTCCTCCTCAGCAGAAAGAAGGGTTCAAAGAAAAAGGAAGGCAGAGCACCGAACCTTGAAAATGGATCTTCCTCCTATCACTGGTGATGCCTCGCTGAACACCAGACTTCCTCCCAGAAGTTTATTTGAGGAAGGGAGAGTGATAGAAAGTCCTGCTGGCATCTTCTTCACAAACTTCCAGAACAATCAACTGTTCTTTCGCTTGGATGAACTTGAAAAAGCTTCCACTGGGTTCATCTTAAGCATAAGAAGAAGGTGTGCTGAAACATACAACAACAGATGGTTCATCAGCAAGTTGGATGAAGAATTGATAAAGCCTCATAGAAGGGATGACCCAGCTTTTATAAAATAAAGATTTTTTATGATGGAGCATTCGCGTATATATATATATATATATATATATATATATATATATATATATATATATATATATATATATATATATATATATATATATATATATATATATATATATATATATATATATATATATATATATATATATATATATATATATATATATATATATATATATATATATATATATATATATATATATATATATATATATATATATATATATATATATATATATATATATATATATATATATATATATATATATATATATATATATATATATATATATATATATATATATATATATATATATATATATATATATATATATATATATATATATATATATATATATATATATATATATATATATATATATATATATATATATATATATATATATATATATATATATATATATATATATATATATATATATATATATATATATATATATATATATATATATATATATATATATATATATATATATATATATATATATATATATATATATATATATATATATATATATATATATATATATATATATATATATATATATATATATATATATATATATATATATATATATATATATATATATATATATATATATATATATATATATATATATATATATATATATATATATATATATATATATATATATATATATATATATATATATATATATATATATATATATATATATATATATATATATATATATATATATATATATATATATATATATATATATATATATATATATATATATATATATATATATATATATATATATATATATATATATATATATATATATATATATATATATATATATATATATATATATATATATATATATATATATATATATATATATATATATATATATATATATATATATATATATATATATATATATATATATATATATATATATATATATATATATATATATATATATATATATATATATATATATATATATATATATATATATATATATATATATATATATATATATATATATATATATATATATATATATATATATATATATATATATATATATATATATATATATATATATATATATATATATATATATATATATATATATATATATATATATATATATATATATATATATATATATATATATATATATATATATATATATATATATATATATATATATATATATATATATATATATATATATATATATATATATATATATATATATATATATATATATATATATATATATATATATATATATATATATATATATATATATATATATATATATATATATATATATATATATATATATATATATATATATATATATATATATATATATATATATATATATATATATATATATATATATATATATATATATATATATATATATATATATATATATATATATATATATATATATATATATATATATATATATATATATATATATATATATATATATATATATATATATATATATATATATATATATATATATATATATATATATATATATATATATATATATATATATATATATATATATATATATATATATATATATATATATATATATATATATATATATATATATATATATATATATATATATATATATATATATATATATATATATATATATATATATATATATATATATATATATATATATATATATATATATATATATATATATATATATATATATATATATATATATATATATATATATATATATATATATATATATATATATATATATATATATATATATATATATATATATATATATATATATATATATATATATATATATATATATATATATATATATATATATATATATATATATATATATATATATATATATATATATATATATATATATATATATATATATATATATATATATATATATATATATAATATTTATATATATATTATTATATAATATATACATATATATATATATATATACTAGTTCTAATACCCGTACGATGTATGGTAGCTATATAAATTGTATCATAAAAGAATTTGAAGCTGCCAACTTATAGATGTCTTAAAATGAAAAACTATATGTATCAACTTGTAATATTTTAAGATGATATATAAGACATCTTTTCATCATTCCTTATTCTTATCAAGTCTAGTCTACTCAGCAAGTCTTCTCAGCGAATAGGGGGAGATTGTTGAGTCAAGGATTCGCTGACCAGACTTGGTCGCTGACGTGTGTCGTCAGCAAGTCATCAGCGAGTCAGTGACTCTTGTCAGCGGATGGTTTACTTCCCAAGTTGTGTGTCAAGGCGGGAAGTTTTCAAACCATAAGAAGACAAGAAGTCACATGGTGGTTCCTCCAACTAAACATTACCTTATATGGCAAAGGTACAGTTGGGACCAAAACAAGGGTTTTCTCTTTCATACCCGTTTTGGTAAAGAAGACAAAGGCTCCTGGATCCAAGTACAACGAGCCTATGAGAAGTCTACAACCACCATTCTATCACTATCATTGTAAGGCTGTGTTGCCCTAATTCCTACCCTATATAAAGCAACACAGCCGCATTATTTATACTTTGTGTTTTGTCACCACAAAGTGTGTGTCACTTTATTTTCTCTCTTGTAATTGCTTAAGTTTATAGTGTGTCTAGACTTAGCAATTATTTAGTTCATTTGTATTCTTGTAAGACAAGTTGTAATATCGACCATGTATTCATCGTTTAATCAATGAAACATATGATTAGACTTGCTTAGATATTTGCATTTGAACTTATTCTTGTTCATGTTCTTTACTTTCTATTCTTAACTTTCTTGTCTAGATAAAACAAATATAAGTGTGCAAATTATGGACTGTCAAGATTCATGAATATATATATATATACTAGTTCTAATACCCGTACGATGTATGGTAGCTATATAAATTGTATCATAAAAAAATTTGAATATGCCTCTTACATGGTTCGTGATTATGAAATAAATTGTGGTTAAAGTAAACCGATTATCGAAGCTAAATTATAATAAACAGTAATGATAAATATAATATATGTTTAGTTAGAGTTTTGGATTTACCTTAAATTTTACAATCACATTAAAATCGAAACTTGTAAGCATAGTGGATGACGGCAAATAGCCTTGTGATTTCGGATCGTACACTTAAATTTTTGAAGTCTTAATGTTAATAACTTATTATTATAAGTAAGCTAAGTAATAGGAAGAAAAAGCGACAATTTTATTAATGAAAAAACCATTAATCAAATAAGGTTATAATGTGTTTTGTATCTATAAGTCAAGAGTTAAAGTTTAATTCTAAGTCTAATAAGGAAATTGAATCTATATACAATTAAAAAAGCTAATTTAATAAAATAAATAAATTAAAAGGACACGTGTCGATCAAAGATTACGCCACGTGTCGTTTCAAGAATATCTCAATCCTGTTTTAGTTTATTGGTAAATAGCTCACCTTGCAATTACAAAGAGTGAGTCTCCAATCTAAATAAAATAACTCAAGTCACTACCCCTCAACTCGTTAAACACCCATATAAACTTATTCTCAGTTAAGAATATGTATGTTACGATCTAAGCTATACTATTATTTTATAAAGTTCTAACATCTTCCTCTCTTCAAAAATAATTTTAAAAAATGAAATATTGAAAATGATTCAATTGTCCTTGATGAATTCTCTTTTTAAGAAATATCCGTATTTATAAAACTTTACTCAATTTACCCTTAAGGAACTAAGTTGCACTATAAACTCTTATTAATTTACACCCTAAACTTTTATCAGACTAATTTACACCCTAAACTTGTATCTTCTAAAATATATCTATTACGACTTTTACATCAGTTATATTTACATCAATCTACACCGTTCGACGCCGATGCCACCACTAATAGTCCCCCATCACCACTTGTTGCTGCCGTCACCACCAGACGGCCCTCGCTGCCACCGCCACCAAATTGCGCCCGTACCGCCGTGCTAGTATATATAGTATTATGTGAGCTTTACTAAGATTCTTTTTGATATATACAAGCTCAAATGATAACAAAAGTTTTATTAAAACTATGAAAATTAGCTTACTATTCATGTGCAAATGGATTTATTTACATGTATCATTCAAATTCAAATACATTTGTTTTTACTTTCACATATGGTTTTTTAGATAAGTGACAATCACTTGGAAAAAGATTAATGTGCATATTTATAAAACAAAAAAATAATATCCGTATAGCATTTCCAATAGAAACTTATATACAAACTTGTTAGCAATTTAACATTAAAGAAGGAAATAAAAAAAAACTCATGTATACCAGTTTGAATTGATAAATTATTGTTGATGTGACATTCTTGAGTGTGTATAAATAGACGCATGATGATGAGTTACTTCTTCATCACAACTCAATAATATTATCAAAAGCCAGCTTGTTTGTATAAGTTTTTGTCATTCTTGCACTACTTAATTGCCACCAACAAGTTTTATTACTACATTTTTAGTGACAGTTTTTTGCCCTTATAGCAACACGTTTTCCACTTTGATATATATATATAAGCGCAAAGGTCCTAAGTTCATCGAGTACCATGATATTTAAAGTCACAAAAATGACGATGATTGTGGTGATGGTAATGATAGTTATGTTGAGACAATGCAACGGTCTCAACATGAATTACTACTTGATGAGTTGCACTATGGCCGAGTTCATTGTTAAGAACTCGGTTAACTCAGCTTTGAGAGCTGATCCAACTCTCGCGGCTGGTCTTATAAGGATGCATTTCCACGATTGCTTCATTCAGGTACTTAATTTGTCCACAAAGCAAGTTAAATAACTTCACTCATATTTTACCTATCTTAAATAATGAATATTTGTTTTCGGTTTACAGGGTTGTGACGCGTCAATTTTGCTTGATTCTACTAGTGACAACACTGCAGAGAAAGACTCGCCTGCTAATTTGAGTTTAAGAGGCTATAAAGTTATCGACGACGCCAAGAAACTACTTGAAGACCAATGTCCTGGTGTAGTATCTTGTGCCGATATTGTAGCAATGGCTGCTCGTGATGCTGTTTTCTTTGTAAGGATATTGTCTAATTTGATAGTCCATGATTAGTTGTTTTTTTATATCTACAAGTTATAGAATTGTGACATATATATTGTTTTTTTTTTTTTTTTTTTTTTTTTTTTTTTTTTTTTTTTTTTTTTTTTTTTTTTTTTTTTTTTTTTTTTTTTTTTTTTTTTTTTTTTTTTTTTTTTTTTTTTTTTTTTTTTTTTTTTTTTTTTTTTTTTTTTTTTTTTTTTTTTTTTTTTTTTTTTTTTTTTTTTTTTTTTTTTTTTTTTTTTTTTTTTTTTTTTTTTTTTTTTTTTTTTTTTTTTTTTTTTTTTTTTTTTTTTTTTTTTTTTTTTTTTTTTTTTTTTTTTTTTTTTTTTTTTTTTTTTTTTTTTTTTTTTTTTTTTTTTTTTTTTTTTTTTTTTTTTTTTTTTTTTTTTTTTTTTTTTTTTTTTTTTTTTTTTTTTTTTTTTTTTTTTTTTTTTTTTTTTTTTTTTTTTTTTTTTTTTTTTTTTTTTTTTTTTTTTTTTTTTTTTTTTTTTTTTTTTTTTTTTTTTTTTTTTTTTTTTTTTTTTTTTTTTTTTTTTTTTTTTTTTTTTTTTTTTTTTTTTTTTTTTTTTTTTTTTTTTTTTTTTTTTTTTTTTTTTTTTTTTTTTTTTTTTTTTTTTTTTTTTTTTTTTTTTTTTTTTTTTTTTTTTTTTTTTTTTTTTTTTTTTTTTTTTTTTTTTTTTTTTTTTTTTTTTTTTTTTTTTTTTTTTTTTTTTTTTTTTTTTTTTTTTTTTTTTTTTTTTTTTTTTTTTTTTTTTTTTTTTTTTTTTTTTTTTTTTTTTTTTTTTTTTTTTTTTTTTTTTTTTTTTTTTTTTTTTTTTTTTTTTTTTTTTTTTTTTTTTTTTTTTTTTTTTTTTTTTTTTTTTTTTTTTTTTTTTTTTTTTTTTTTTTTTTTTTTTTTTTTTTTTTTTTTTTTTTTTTTTTTTTTTTTTTTTTTTTTTTTTTTTTTTTTTTTTTTTTTTTTTTTTTTTTTTTTTTTTTTTTTTTTTTTTTTTTTTTTTTTTTTTTTTTTTTTTTTTTTTTTTTTTTTTTTTTTTTTTTTTTTTTTTTTTTTTTTTTTTTTTTTTTTTTTTTTTTTTTTTTTTTTTTTTTTTTTTTTTTTTTTTCGGTTTGAGCAACTTATACTGTTTGATAGCTTAATTTTTTTTTTTTAAATGAGATTTGTTATATTGGTATTGTCGTATTGAATGTATGTATACAAGATATATGTAGTATGGATTTTGTAATTGTGTGTAGTAATATGCATGTAAACATATTAATAAGTTTATTTTTACTTTTTGTTATTAATATATACTTTGATTGGCATATATACCTGGGAATGTGAATGATTTTTTCAGGAAAGAATAACTTTGATTAATTCTAAAACCACAAAATAAAATATTGGTGAGAAAACACGTTAGAAAATCTAAATGGGGCAAAATAAAAAAAATCCAATTCTATATAGTTCTATATTTTATTTACGATTCTAATCTAAAAATCATAGAAATACACCAATAGAAAAAATGATAGATAGTAAACATGAAAATAAAAATACTTTGTTTGAGTTAATTTCACAAATCATCCTTGTGGTTTTACCAAAAAATCACGTTTCATCCTTTAAACTTCAAAATGACACTGGTAGTCCTTTATACGCGGATAATGGTCATGTTTCGTCCTTTAATCTAACGGATGATGGTCACGTTTCGTCCTTTAATCTAACGGATGATGGTCACGTTTCGTCCTTTATACGGTCGACTAAAGGACGAAACGTGACCATTATCCGCGTATAAAGGACTACCAGTGTCATTTTGAAGTTTAAAGGATGAAACGTGATTTTTTGGTAAAACCACAAGGACGATTTTTGAAATTAACTCTTTAGAATATTATGTTTCCTTGTAATATAACTTTGAACTTTAAAATCAATCAATTATAATCTTGTTATAGTTTGAGTTGGCGGTAATTAACTTTAACTTTTAATATATAACGTATGTTATACCTCTCGTTGTCGAATCGCGACATGAAGATTAGACAAAATTCACCTTTCAAGAAAGTGACATTATACTCGGCAAGAGTCGCGGGGGGGGGGGGGGATGAATATTCGATTAAGTTCATAATTAACAAAGAAGGTAATGTTGGAACCACGTTAGTGTGACCGTCACTGATCATCTATCATTCTTGATATGACGATAACTGAAATCCCTATGTCTAGTAAATATATAATGGGCGTATTTACTCTTAAAGACATACTATAGGGTTTCTCATTAGGTGATTGTAACTAAGAGGACTAATGGTACACACATTAAACACCAAAAGGGTTGAATGTGTAAATACTCTCATTATAAATAGAGAGTCATAAACCCTAAGTTAGGGTTAATCACATACACTAATCTCCCCTAAAATTCGTGTGTCTCTTCTCTCTAAATTTGTGCATCACTTACAGCCTAATTCAATCATCCCATTATTACTCAATCACCTTGTTCTGGGAACCCGAAATCAATGGCAACTATGTTTAATGTCTTTACAGGTTCCACAGGATCATCTGGTGAGTATTTTCCCTTGAATCAAATCATGTTTATTCCAACATGTGGTATCAGGGCCGCGTTACAATCGATCTATCATGATTTGGTTCGAATTCGAGGTTTTTTTTTTCGCGATCTAAAATTCTGCAGAAGCGCGTATTCGTGCTGACGTCATCATGAACTTATGGTCACTTCGTGCTGACGTCATCACGACATCTGCATCACTTCGTGCTTACGTCATCACACGAACTTCAGCTATCTTCATACGCGAACTCGTGCTTACGTCATCACGAGTTTATGACATCTTCGTGCTTACGTCATCACGGCTTACTGATGTCCTCGTGCTTACATCATCACGAACTTACTGACTACTTCGTGCTTACTGATTCACGAGTTATTATTTAAGTTCGTGTTATACTGAAGATGATTTTAGCTGATGAATGTGTTCGTGCTTACTATTTTACCTTATAGTTTTGTGGCTAAATTTGTCTCTCATTTTTCAAAAATATTTTTTTCTAAGACATTTTTACCATAGTACTTTAAGGGTAACGAAATCAGCCAGGGGCTCTGCCCCTTGGACCCCGCCAGGGGCTGCCGCCCCTTGGACCCCGCTCCCAGGGGCGCTGCCCCCGGACCCCCGTAATGTTAGGGGATTCGCACTAATGTACATGGTTTTATCATTTGCGCCCAAAGGTCAAATGTGATTCTCATGTTGCGTTCTTTTACTTTTGCATAATGGACACTAAGTATATTAATTCTGCCCAAAGGTGATTTAATATGCTTTGTGTGCAAAAAGGAACATTTTCATGCATAATGTACACGATTCTTAATTTTGTGCTCAAAGGTCAAAAGATAAGCGTTGTGTTGCATGACCTAATGCTCATTGTTACTTAGATATTAGTTATTTCTGCCCAAAGGTGATGTAACATCTAAGTAGAGCCTTACGTTAGCTTATTGTTTTGGTGTTTACAATAGGCTTACTTATCACTAACTTCCTTAGTATAATGGTCTTAGTCTCATTACTTTCAGGAACATTACTTTTAGCCCTTAGTTATTTTAGGCATTACTTTAGTTCCATTACTTTTGTAGATATTGCTTAGTCTGCCTTAGATAACTAATTATGTCACTATAATCTTATTACTCTTAGGCCTACTTAGTTTTAGGCATTACTTTAGTTCCATTACTTTTGTAGATATTGCTTAGTCTGCCTTAGATAACTAATTATGTCACTATAATCTTATTACTCTTAGGCCTACTTAGTTTTAGGCATTACTTTATTAATCTTCTATTACTTGTATCATAAATTTATATCCTCCTTATTTCCACTGTAGCACCTACCCTTGGCATTCAGTCACTTACCGGTGCAAACTATGCTGCTTGGAAAGATCAATTAGATCTTACTCTGGGGTACCTAGACCTTGACTACGCTATTCGTCATGATGAACCCGATGCTATTACAACGAACTCTACTACAGAACAGAAAGCCGCATATGAGAAATGGGAAAAGTCGAATCGCTTGTCACTAATGACGGTCAAGAACTCCATTCCCCTTGGTCTTCGAGGAGCTATCCCTGACTCTGACAAAGTCAAAACTTACCTCAAATCTGTTGAGGATTACTTTAAGGGATCGTCTAAGGCGCATGCAAGCAGCTTAATGTTACAGATGCTTACTCTGAAATTTGATGAAACTAGCGGTGTTCGTGAACACATAATGAAAATGACTGACATGGCGAACAAGCTTAAGACTCTTGAAATGGAAGTCTCTGATAACTTTCTTGTGCATTTCATACTGACATCATTGCCTGCTCGTTTTGATGCCTTCAAGATTAACTATAACTCTATGAAGGATAAATGGAAGATGAGTGAACTGATTGCAATGTGTCAACATGAAGAGGATCGCCTCAAGCTAGCGCAACCTGAAGCTGTTCACCTTACTACCACTGCTAATTCCAAGAAGAGGAAGGGTAACAACAGTAATAAGAATGGAAATAAAGCTTCAAAGATCAGTTCTGGTGCAGTTGCCTCTAGCTCTAATGCCTTGAACAACAAATGTAAGTTCTGTCGTGCCAAAGGGCACATTCAGAAAGATTGCCCTAAATTCAAGGAATGGCTAGCTAAGAAAGGTAACGTACTTAATTAGATCTTACTCTGGGGTACCTAGACCTTGACTACGCTATTCGTCATGATGAACCCGATGCTATTACAACGAACTCTACTACAGAACAGAAAGCCGCATATGAGAAATGGGAAAAGTCGAATCGCTTGTCACTAATGACGGTCAAGAACTCCATTCCCCTTGGTCTTCGAGGAGCTATCCCTGACTCTGACAAAGTCAAAACTTACCTCAAATCTGTTGAGGATTACTTTAAGGGATCGTCTAAGGCGCATGCAAGCAGCTTAATGTTACAGATGCTTACTCTGAAATTTGATGAAACTAGCGGTGTTCGTGAACACATAATGAAAATGACTGACATGGCGAACAAGCTTAAGACTCTTGAAATGGAAGTCTCTGATAAGCTTCTTGTGCATTTCATAATGACATCATTGCCTGCTCGTTTTGATGCCTTCAAGATTAACTATAACTCTATGAAGGATAAATGGAAGATGAGTGAACTGATTGCAATGTGTCAACATGAAGAGGATCGCCTCAAGCTAGCGCAACCTGAAGCTGTTCACCTTACTACCACTGCTAATTCCAAGAAGAGGAAGGGTAACAACAGTAATAAGAATGGAAATAAAGCTTCAAAGATCAGTTCTGGTGCAGTTGCCTCTAGCTCTAATGCCTTGAACAACAAATGTAAGTTCTGTCGTGCCAAAGGGCACATTCAGAAAGATTGCCCTAAATTCAAGGAATGGCTAGCTAAGAAAGGTAACGTACTTTATGTAATATTTGATTCTTTTACGTCTGATGTTCCTGTTAATACATGGTGGGGTGATTCTGGTTCTATGGTTCATGTGACTAACTCAATGCAGGGATTCCATACAATCCAGAAGCTGCCAAAGGACCAAAGAAAACTTAGAGTTGGAAGCGGTGATCATTTAGATGTCGAAGCCATGGGAACTTATGATTTACATATGAGCACTGGAAAGTGTATTAGACTAGTAGATACCTTATATGTACCGAGGATTACTCGGAACCTCGTATCTATTTCTAGACTAGACATTGAAGGTTTTGTAATAAATCATGGTTTCGGCAAGATTACTATTACTCATAATAATGAATTACTTGGTCGTGGTTTCTTGGATGGATTACTGTATAAATTAGAACTAGATCGTAATTTCTCACAATCTTTGTTATCTTTTAATGTTGATGATATAATTAAAACGGTTAATTATTTAAATTCAAAAACAATTTTATATTAGTTAAAAGCATGTTTTGTAAACCATGAACGTTCTTAATTAACAATCATTAGTTTCAACATAAATGAATTAATACAATTAATTCATTTAGACAATTAATCTAGTTTAATCGTCTAAAGACTAATACCATTAATTAAAGCGGAATAATTAACGAAACAATTAATATATATATATATATATATATATATATATATATATATATATATATATATATATATATATATATATATATATATATATATATATATATATATATATATATATATATATATATATATATATATATATATATATATATATATATATATATATATATATATATATATATATATATATATATATATATATATATATATATATATATATATATATATATATATATATATATATATATATATATATATATATATATATATATATATATATATATATATATATATATATATATATATATATATATATATATATATATATATATATATATATATATATATATATATATATATATATATATATATATATATATATATATATATATATATATATATATATATATATATATATATATATATATATATATATATATATATATATATATATATATATATATATATATATATATATATATATATATATATATATATATATATATATATATATATATATATATATATATATATATATATATATATATATATATATATATATATATATATATATATATATATATATATATATATATATATATATATATATATATATATATATATATATATATATATATATATATATATATATATATATATATATATATATATATATATATATATATATATATATATATATATATATATATATATATATATATATATATATATATATATATATATATATATATATATATATATATATATATATATATATATATATATATATATATATATATATATATATATATATATATATATATATATATATATATATATATATATATATATATATATATATATATATATATATATATATATATATATATATATATATATATATATATATATATATATATATATATATATATATATATATATATATATATATATATATATATATATATATATATATATATATATATATATATATATATATATATATATATATATATATATATATATATATATATATATATATATATATATATATATATATATATATATATATATATATATATATATATATATATATATATATATATATATATATATATATATATATATATATATATATATATATATATATATATATATATATATATATATATATATATATATATATATATATATATATATATATATATATATATATATATATATATATATATATATATATATATATATATATATATATATATATATATATATATATATATATATATATATATATATAAATTATATATATATACATATATACATATATATATATATAAGACTATAGTTGCTAGCCTTAACTTGTTATTTAATATATATATAAATATATATATATATTAAATATATAAAATATAACTAATGTGCAAAAGCCAAAAACCCTAACAAAGATGCTAGAGAATTTCGACTCACACAAGGAGGGGGGATCGAAATTTAGGTACAAGAAATAAGAAGGATTAAGGGTTCTTTATATAGGCATAGAAAACCCTTAACTTTCCTTCTTTGAATCAATGTGGGATAAGGAAACCAAGTTTCCTTCTCCCTCCCTTCCTTTGGTCGTCCACCGCCCCTATGGGGTATCCATGGGCCAATCTAGTTTGGTCCATGATCAAATGGATTGGTCCATGGTGCTTAGGTACCCGATCCGATTTTTACCCGATACGCGGTTTCGACACGAAAATCATTTTCAAATCTATTTTTGGAAAGTTCTTATATTTTACATATTTTCACAAGTTCAACTAGCCTTTCATTGTTCTTCGCGTGTGACCCTTCTTGGATCATATATAAACGGCCGTATAAATTTCGTTGAGATATTTCCATAATTCTAACACTCCCACTTGGGAATCTCTCCAACGAAAACAAGTATACTGACACCGAACGTTCGTCTAGCACCACGACGATGCCCCCAGAAATATATGACTATATACGTTCATGACAATTATCAACTCTTGATTCTTGTACATTAAAAACTTGCCTTTTTAATGTTTTGGTCAAATGTTTATATTTCCCTCTATGCTTCCGATGCGCACATCAAGCCATGAGACGCGGATACGCTTCATACTCATATAGCTTGATTTAGTTTCTCGATATCTTTGAATGGAAATGATTCAAACCAAAAACACTTACTAAAAACGAATTCTAGTAATGTCCCGGGGTACGGCCGTACACTTCTATCATTTCTACTCATCGAGTGGTCGTGTGCCATCTTATCCAAGCTTGGCGAGCAAATCCTTTATTGACTACATATGTCTCTTCCATATTTCACCACATATCCAAAACAACCCATACTACTGTCGGTTAAGTTCCAGGTTCGGTACTGAATCAAAATATGTGACTACGTACTCCGAGACACGCCTATGCATCTCAAGTCTAAGGACACATAAACATGACCACTTCTCGATACTTATCTATGTCTTTGATCCACGTGATTTTCTCGAGGAGCGGGTCAACCAATATTCAAAATCTTCCCTTTTGAATACTTGTGAAACGATACATCAACCTATATATCGACTTTCACAATTACTTTCACCATTTCACTCCCGTGACAATGATTAGTAATGGATCTCTAGTTTAGAAATTGCTTTACGCAACTTCATGGATGTGTTTTAAACATGCAAACATGGAGCTCAGAAATGCAAGAGCTGAAATGAAAAGTGCAATTCATAACGTCTTTAAACATCTCCGATCGGCCCCGATATCTAAATAAACCACAGGAAGGTATTCGTAAGAGCATACCTAACTTTTATGCCTTTAACCTTTAGGCTTTTCTTACAAGCTTCTCTTCAACTGTGTTGAACCCTCACGGAATATTTCACATAATCTCAATCATGTGTTATAGACTCGATTCAGAGTGATACTCTCATCGTGTCATAATACTCCTTAATTGTAATACTTGACGAATTCATTATGTGTCTTGTGAAGACATGAAATGATTCTATCCCAATGCAGAAATCTCCTATTTCCCATTATAGCATTACAATGCTTACTTTTATTTTACCTCGTTAATTAAATTCAATAGACTCGAATTTTCTATTGTTAGGACCAGTTTCAGTGAAACTGGCCAGTCTCCAGTTGCACCTGGAGACCAAGAAGATTTGTCCATAAATATATTGAAGTCCAGTTGCATCGTACAGTCAACGCAACTGAAGACTTCCTCCAGTTGAGAACTGACCAGTTGAAGAATCCTTCCAGTTGGAGTAGAAGACAACAAGTGGAAGATAGAGAATGACAATGGCAGCGAAGCCCAGTTGACATTTTAGTCAGTTACAAACTGGAGACCGTCAGTGGAAAGCTCTTACAAAGCTTTACACTGATTACGAGGAATTGACTTTTATGCTTTATATGCTTTTACCCGGATAATAAGATTTATCTTATTATTTAAGTACAAAAAGGTACATAAAGCTGGTTGAGTAAAGTTGCTTTATACTGCAACTTTACACTGCTTTTTAAGGAATTAAATGCTATTCCTTAAATGTTCTCAACCATATTTGTACGGCCAAAGTTAACATCCCAATGTTAACTTTGCCTATAAATACAAGTCATTGCACAACAAGAATAATAAGTGAGAAAACACTTCGAAAGATTTCACACTTTGCATACCTGCAATATTCTTGGTGAACTTGTGCAATCTTCTCTCAATCGTAAAAAGGAACATTTCACAACTTTAAGTGTTTCGATTGTTTAGAGAAATTCCAAGTGTAGATCAATTGTAGTTCATAGGTTGTTAGGATATTTACATACTTGTATTATCTTGGTTCCGCAACAACCTTGTAATTTATTTAAAGTTAATAAATAAATTACACTTGAAAATTACATATTGTCTCACCAATTTACTTTACAAGTATTTTGTATTATTGCATTGTTCTTTACTTATTGTCACTTAAATAAGTAATCTATCTAGAACTTGGTATATACTCTCTGTAAATGGTCGTCTCCAGTTCAGCTGCTGAACCTTGGACCTTGGTTCAGCTGGAGTTTTAGTCTTTTGAGTCTTGGGATCCTTAGACTTCTGAGGTAAAGGCTTGTTACCAGTGGCCTTTTTAACTGGAGCACTAGCCTGTTTGGCTCCAGGTTTAACCTCAATGGGGGTGGTCTCAATGGTTCAGTTTCAACAGCTTCAGGTTGATCATAAGAAGTTTCAACCCTGAGAGCTGGAGGCAATGCATGAAGATCTGGTATGAGAGCTGCCATTTCCTGATCTCCAGATTTCCATGCATTTTTCTGGGCATCAATTGTTCTAGAAAATGCATCATAGTTCTTTCCAGATGCTTTTACCCATGACTTGATAATCATTTGTTCTTTTCAAGATCAGAAATTAATTTTTGATTATCAAATTCCAAAGCCTTAATTTTTAAAACTGACTCCTTGAGAGCCAAATGGACACTTTGTAAATCATTAAGTTGTGGCTTAACATTGTTTAGTTCAATTAAGATAGTGTCCAGATATCTTTCACTATCTGCTCTAACAGTTTCCACAAAAACCAAATCACCACTTAATGATTCAGCAAGGTCCAGTTTCAGTTCTGGATCCACCTGATTGTCATAATCACATACCTTCTTCAAAATGATGTCCACCCATCTTCCAGTGATGACATCTTCTTTTGCCACATGCTGCTGTTGATCTTCCAAGGCCATGAAATACATGTCCCTTTCCTCTTCTTCATCAGCTGATGAGTCATCAGAGTACTCCCATTTTCCCTCAGTTTGTGTAATCAAGCACTGATCCTTTTCTTTTTCCATGGACAGAGGGCAATCTGGGCCTTAAGCTTCTTATATTTAGCTTTGTAGCTATCATCAGGCCGATTGAAATTAGGGACAGGGGGACCAGTTTGGTTGTTCATCTGACTAGATCTGCATTCCTTCATAAAATGACCTTTCTTACCGCATTTATAGCAGGTAAGATTGGTTTTATCCA